>CM035836.1:293863533-294170169 GCA_020510985.1 Pholidichthys leucotaenia | reverse complement strand
TCAACGTGATGCGGGTGCATAAATCACGCTTAAGTCTTGCGGGATTTAACATGACAGTTTGGACTGCTTACATTTTTGCCTGTGTGAAAGGGAACCAAACCAAGGAGAAAATGATACAAAGTAACACACTTAACTGATTTGGACCAAAGTAAATGAATTTGGGTGTGAAAACACCTTAATTCGTGATATTTGAGAGCAACATTTGAGAACAAAAGTTGCACATGTATAAAGAAAAGAAATTTTACAGTAAGAGCTGCCGATTTATAGAAAAGTTCAAAAATTATGAAGGTTCTGAAATATCTGAAAAAAGTAACAACTTTATAAGACTGTCTTGCTAGAATGACTTAAAGTCAGCTAAACTGTAAGATGACTTCAGACTGAGGTCACACTGAATAACATGAATCTATATGTGCTGTAGGACCACACATGAAAGTGGCCCAGGTCTAATTTGAAAGTTTTACACTTCAGGTCGTTTTGTGCTGTTCAAACCGTAATTTTCTAATAAAAGATATGGACTTAGGAAAAAAAATAGGATTTGGGCCACATTTGGGCCACACTCATGCCCAAAGACATCCAGCTGGCCCGCCGCATCCGCGAAGAGAGAGCTTAGACTTTCTGCTGCACATCCACCAACCACAAAGCTCCACACTGTGTGTCTATGTATATATATATATATATATATATTTATTTATAGTAATATGTACATATGTATACTAGCTGTTCTTGTTTTTTCTTGCCTTCTGATTGTTGCTCTGAGTGTTGCTATCCCTGTGCTGTTGCAATCCTGGAATTTCCCCATTGTGGGACTAATAAAGGCTTATCTTATCTTATTTGGTAGCAGCATAGCCCATTTAAAGCAAAAGGTGCCCTTCGTCCTCACGCAGTGAAGCAACGGGCTGTAGAATTATAGACCAAAGGCATGACATGACAATCAGTGTGGGCAGTTTTGTAAAACGGCGTGTTTAAAGCAAACCAGCAGTTTTTCCTTTATCGTTTAAGTAATTTTATTGCCTGAATCGAAAAGCTTGCTTAATGCTTAAACCTCACAAGCACGTACATTTTTACTGGTGTGAACTGGCACTATATAAATAATTAAATGGGATCTTGAATCTGAACTTAGATCAGTTTTGCTCATTATGGGGCAGGTTTACTAAGGCAGCACAAATTAGCGAGTGCGCAATTTAGACAGAGCGTCTAAGGGAGTGGCCAGTTTTTGTGAGTGATCTGCTAACACGCAAAATTATGAACACAGACGCAGACACTTCATTTCAATAATGCCCACCCATCCACCAAGAGCACCGCAAAATTGCACACAGGCACAGCTGATGAAGAACCCGGTCATCAACACAGGCACAGCCAGTTTGGAGGAGCATGATATATAAAGCTTTTTTAAGCTTTGGTTTAAGCACGAACCCCAATAAAATAGCTTATTTTTGTTCATTATATTTCAAAGTTTACATTTTCATTTAACATGGCAGATTTTTGTTTAATATGTATAAATGAAGCATTTGTATCTAATTTAAAAAAGGACTACTCATGAATAAATTGATTATTTGACCAACATGTTTATTTTATTAACACTAGAACCATCATGGGCTGATGGAGACTCTGGGGTTTTATTATCTGAATAATTTTGTTTTAACAAAATCAAGAAGCTTCTTCCATGCACCCTCGGTTCTCGCTGATGTCTCCTCCTGGCACCATCGATCGCTATCATGTCAGGCGCAGATGATTAAGACAAGCTTTTGTTGGGCTGTGGAGTGTGTAAATGAAGAGGCAGATTCATGACAGACGATTTATTACACACTCACATCTCACAAGCACAGAATGGACTGAATGGTTACAGCAAGCTCTCCTCTCTATATCCCAAGTCACGCTTCACAAGTTTTATGGCACTTCACCTCACACAGCATGATATTTACCCTACACTGCATTCAACCCCTTCTGTCCTTCCTGGGCATTGTTCTCCCATGCTTATTCCCTGTGTCTGTCTGAGGTGCTAAATAACCTGACTTCCCCAAGGTCCCCCCCCCCCCCAGCATCTAAGACAGACATTAGTCCACACTCGCTTTTGGCTTCAGTCTCCTCCCATATCTGCTGTAACTGGGGTTTACCGCCTCCGTGGTGCTGCTGTGCCGGTGGGGGGCTGCTGGGAGCGTGTCTGACTGTGGGTGAGCCGTGGTGAGGGGGGGGGGAGACTTTGTTCTGCCCGTGTGGCTGCTCTGGTGAATCGTTTCCATGGGGAGTTCTCCGTGGGGGTCTTCCACGCCGAGGGGCCAACAGCACTTGCTCATCTGCCACTACAAAGGCGGGTTTGAGTCTGTTTATGCCAATTTTCTCCCGTCTACCCCCTAAGTCTAGCACAAAATGCTTATCCCCTGTTTCCAACACTCTGAACGGTCCATCATAGGGTGGGCGCAATGGGGGGCGGTGGGCGTCGTGTCTGACGAACACGAACTGCGTGTTCTTCAAAGTTTTAGGCACAAAGGCATGCGGAAGACTGTGGTGGGCAGGGCCCGGCAGCGTGCCTGTGTTTGCGCTACGCTGCAAAAGCTGAGACGGGCAGCTGCCCGGCGCGGGGTTATCTGGTAGAAATTCCCCGGGCAGCCGTAGGGGCTGCGCCAAAACGAGCTCTGCCGGGGAAGCTTCCAAATCCTCTTTTGGTGCGGAGTGCAACCCCAATAAAACCCACGACAACCTGTCTATCCAATTTGCATCCGTCAGTGAAGCCCTGAGTGCTGTTTTCAGTGATCTATGAAAACGCTCGCATAACCCATTGGCCTGTGGGTTGTACGCGGTTGTGCGATGAATTGTAACACCCAGGCTGCAGGCCATCGTGGACCAGAGTTCGGAAACAAATTGAGGGCCCCTGTCGGACGTAATGTCCAACGGGACTCCAAAACGCGCCACCCATGCTGTTAAAAAAGCGTGTGCTATGTCCACGGATGTGGTTGCCGCCAGTGGGACTGCTTCTGGCCAGCGCGTGGTGCGGTCCACCACTGTCAGGAGGTGCGTGCACCCCTGTGATGGCGGGAGGGGGCCCACGAGGTCCACGTGCACATAGTCGAACCTTTTAGCCGGTACCGGAAATGGCTCCAAAGGAGCCTTTGTGCGCCTGTGTACCTTGGCTCGTTGGCGTGCCACGCAGGCTGCAGCCCACTCTTTTACTTGTTTGCGTAGGCTCGGCCACACAAACTTCTCTCCCACCATTTTGACTGACGCGCGCACTCCTGGGTGCACTAGAGTGTGAACCGACTCAAACACGCGGCGGCGCCACTCGACCAGGACCACCGGACGCTGGCGTCCCGTGGAGACATCGCAGATTGGGGGGGGGGAGGGCAGCCATCTTGCAGCATCCTGCTCTCCAGCCTTATCCCCGTTGGTCCAGACTGGAGCGTGTGCACGTCTGCATCGCTAATCTGCTCCGCGGCCATGGCTGCGTAATCTATCCCCACGTAGACCGGGGCCACCACGGCGCGCCAGAGGCAGTCCGCCACCACATTCAGTTTACCCGACACATGCTGAATATCGGTAGTAAACTCTGAGATCGCGGCCAGCTGTCTCTGCTACCGGCCCAACCATGGTTCTGAAACCTTGGCCATCGCGAACGTTTGTGACTTGTGGTCTACGAACGCGGTGAAGCTGCGCCCTTTCAGCCAGAACTGGAAGTGGCGTATGGCCAGGTGGAGGGCCAGCAACTCTCTGTCGAAAGCGCTGTATTTACGTTCGCTGTCGCGCAAAGTTCTGCTGAAAAAGGCAAGCGGCTGCCAAGCCCCGGCGACGAGCTGCTCCACGACAGCCCCTATGGCCACGTCTGAAGCGTCAGTGGTGAGCGCTATCCGGGCCGTCGGGTCCGGATGTGCCAGCAGTACGGCGTTTGCCAGGGCTGCTTTTACCTCCGAGAACGCCCGCTCTTGCTCCGGGGTCCATTCGACTCCATCCGCGGGTTTCTGTCTCTTAAGCGTGGCGTACAATGGTTGCATGAGCCGCGCCGCGCGGGGAAGGAAACGGTTGTAAAAGTTCACCATCCCCAAAAATTCCTGCAGTGCCCTGACCGTCTGAGGCCGGGGAAAATCTGCCACGGCGCCCACTTTGTCAGGCAACGGGATCGCTCCTTCCGGAGAGACGCGGTGCCCCAAAAAATCAATCTCCGTCACACCGAACTGGCATTTCGCCGGGTTGATTATCAACCCATGCTCCTCCAACCTCTGGAAAACCGTCCTGAGGTGGGTTTCGTGTTCGTCTTCGGACGTACTGGCTACCAGGATATCGTCCAGGTAGACGAACACGAATGGGAGATCATGCAGCACTGAATCCATCATGCACTGGAATGTCTGTGCTGCACCTTTTAACCCAAATGGTATGCGCAGGAACTCGAATAAACCGAACGGAGTTATTACCGCTGTTTTGGGTACGTCCTCTGCGCACACTGGGACTTGGTGGTAACCGCGGACCAGGTCTATTTTGGAAAAAATGCGTGCTCCGGCGAGGTGAACGGAAAAATCCTGTATGTGGGGAATCGGGTAGCGGTCGTACGCTGTGGCGTTGTTCAATGTGCGGAAATCACCGCACGGTCGCCACGATCCCTCAGCCTTAGGGACCATGTGTAGCGGGGATGCCCATGGGCTGTTCGAACGCATGATGATGCCCAACCTTTCTAGGTTGGCAAACTCCTCGCGCGCTATGGCCAGTTTAGCTGCGTCCAAGCGCCGAGGTCTTGCGAAAACGGGCGGCCCGGTGGTGGTGATAAAGTGCTCCACCCCGTGTTTAGCGATGGCCGCGGAAAACGTCGGGACCATGAGTGCTGGGAACTGAGTGAGCAGTGCGTGGAACTTACCGCCTGGAGCTGTGACGTTGGCTTGTGCTGTTGGCTGGGTCGTTCGAGCTATACAGGGGAGAGAGTCAAAGGACAGTGCATTAACCAGGTGCCTGTTAGTAACATCAACCAGTAAACCATGTGCACACAGAAAATCAGCCCCCAGTATATGGTAATTCAGTGTTGCTATGACAAAAGTCCACTCGTATGTACGGCCGTGTAGAGATAAGATCAGTGTCCTCTCACCAAAGGTCTTAATTTCCGAGCCGTTTGCTGCCAACATCCCGGGGCCGCTAGGTCCTGCCAGCCGGTCAGTGTAGGTCGGCAGGATGATGCTCCTCTGGGCTCCGGTGTCCACGAGGAAACGCCTCCCCGAGTGCACGTCCGTCATGTAGAGCAGCTTGTTCTCTTCACCGAGGGTCGCAGCTGCTGCGAACTGCTGGCCTTGGCGTTTTCCCGAGCGCTTGAATTGGCACGGTGGCGCACATCTGTGTGCGTTTTCTCCGAAGCGGCGGTGGTAGAAACAGAGCATGTCTCTCTGACGCTCCTTGGTCCCCACTGCTGCTACCGTCGGCGGCTCCTCGCCTCCTCCGGTCGTCTCGCTGGGCTCCGCCGCCGCTGCCGCATTGACTGTGATCGCCCTGGTGGTGAGGATGATCCTGTCTGCCTCCTGGGCTAGCGCATGGTAGTCACGCGCGGCCAGCAATGGCGAATTGGCCAGAACCGCTCTCGCCTCTGTTGGAAGGTTCCAGAGGAAAAGGTGGGCAAACAGAAAGTGCCCGTCATCCATGCCCATTAACGCCAGCATCTTCTCCATCAGGTCGACGGCCGACCCATCTCCTAACTCGGCCCACGCCAGGAGCCTCTCCGCTCTCTCACATTCTGAGAGCGTGTAACGCCGGGTGAGCGCAGCCTTGAGCGCCTCGTATTTGTTGCGGGCTGGTGGCTGATCGATCTGGCTCGCTACCTGCTGGGCTGTGCGGGAGTCCAGCGCTGCTACCACATGGTAGAACTTGGTGTCGTCTGCTGTTACTCCCCGGAGGGTGAACTGGGCCTCGGAGTGGTGGAACCAAGAGCGCGGGTTCTGCTGCCAGAAATCCGGTAGCTTGACTGAAACCGCACACACGTTGCTGGGGGTTCCAGTCCGGGCTGTCTGTGGAATGGCTGCTGCTTCGCTGGGGCTTCCCGACCGGGCCGGCTCTGGGGTCCTTGCCTCGTGTTCCATAATACGTCTTGGGTCACCAGTGTGGAGTGTGTAAATGAAGAGGCAGATTCATGACAGACGATTTATTACACACTCACATCTCACAAGCACAGAATGGACTGAATGGTTACAGCAAGCTCTCCTCTCTATATCCCAAGTCACACTTCACAAGTTTCATGGCACTTCACCTCACACAGCATGATATTTACCCTACACTGCATTCAACCCCCTCTGTCCTTCCTGGGCATTGTTCTCCCATGCTTATTCCCTGTCTCTGTCTGAGGTGCTAAATAACCTGACTTCCCCAAGGTCCCAAAGGGCGTTTAATCTTGGCGCATTTACCAGGAGATTGACAAATGCAAACCTTTGTAAATCACCTTGTGCCAGTCATTTAGATACTCCCCTCCCTCAAATTTGCACATTGACATGACATCTCCCACAAATACTGTACATATGTAGTGAGGCCAGGTGCAAAATTAACATAGTCCACACCTTTCCACCACTAATTTTGCCCTGTGCCCTTTAGTAAATCTCAACAGTAGTTTTTTAAATGCCAAAACAGGGTTTTGCAATGGCGCAGCACATTAGTAGATCTGCCCCTAAGATTTCTGTTGGAGTCCAGTAGGATGATAAACTTAGTGCATTACATGTCAGCACTACGGTTGGGTTTACAATGTTGATTTTTTCAGATTGGAATCAGTAGTGATGGCAAAGTCAAAACAGTGTTTTAGTACATACCGAAACCTAGGTGGAACTTCTGAATCGAACCACTGTTCTGAGGTCTGTATCAGAAAGAGGATGTCACGTGACTGTTCCATGTCGTGTTCCATTACATCACCGGCTGTTTAGAAATGTCACAGTTGTTTATATCAGTGAAACACAAGTGAATATACAGTGATTTTGTTATCCCGTTTCTAAAATGGAATAATAAATAATATACTACCATTACACAACATGAAAATGCTGATTCTATGCACAATATATGTGTTATATAAATACTTTATATGTAAAATAATAATTTCTCATGTCCTTGCCTGACTGGCTGCTGATTCATCATCCCACATGCCTAAAACATTTCAAAGCTCCTCTAAAGTGCAGTTTGTTTGCGAAGTCTTGCTTCTCTGAGTGTCTTGTACCGAGCGTGCTTTTGGATTTACACTATTTGGAAATGGATGGCGGTAGAAAGCGTCCCAGGTCAGATGTCTGGAGTCACTTTGACCTTCTTGAGGGAAAAAAGTTAAATGTATGCATTGTTTGCAGCATCTTGCATTTTGTAATAATACAACAACTACAGTCATGTGAAAAAAATTAGGATACCCCATTAAATATTCAGTTCTTTATTAAGAAATGTTCACATAACTATGTCTAACCTTTTTTTTTTGCTTTTATTTGCATTTTTTAACATTTATTTTAGCCATTTTAAGTGGGAATGAATGTGGGAGTGTCTTAAAAAGATGGGGGGTATCCTCACTTATTTCTCACTATATTTTACAGAAAAATTTTAAAAAGTCTTTAATTCATTTTTAATTGTTTAGTCGTATTACATGAATCTCCCATTATTTTAAACACTGATATTAAATATCCATATGTCCAAATATGTAAAAAAAAAAGAAAAGAAAAAAACACACACAGGCTTATATAGGGTGTCCTAATTTTTTCACACGACTGTTTGTGAAGACACCTACGGCAAAACATCCTGACGTATAAATTCCGAGCAAAACACAACCATGTGCTGAATTAAGCCATGGCCAGCATAGTGTTTGTGGTATGTATTCATGGTCTTTTAATACACATACGAGTATACATTTATTACACACCTTTATTATTAGTTACAATAAATATAATTATGCATTTGATCACTAAAAGAAGCCATATTGTTGTACATTTACATATAGTTACATATATTTACAATATTGACAATACATCAAGTTGCATAACAGCATTCCTCCTGAATCAGTCTTTTTGTTGTTCCTTGACAGGAAGGCAAAAAGAATTAGACGAGGCACTAGTTAACCTTATTGTGAAGGACTTACAACCTTTTTCAGTTGTGGAAGATGAGGGTTTCAGGCACTTTGTCAATAAACTTGACCCCAATTACATCCTTCCATCCAGAAACACACACGAAAACACTTTACTGTTAGAGTGTAGTTTATAACATTTGGCCACCAGATGTCGTTGTGGGGAGATGTTTCAAATGTTCCAAAAGATCGATTCTCTTTCTGAATCAGTTGTTCCAAGTGATTCGATCTCTCGAACGTTCCATTTCTGCCATCACTAGGAATCAGTTTTCATTTGAATGATCTGACATTGGTTTAAAAGAAATCCTAAAGTCTCTTTTATATAAATCCTCTAGTTCTCAGGAAAATTACTTGCAAGGAAAATAGTTGTTATATTGATAAAGTCAGTGCTACTGCTTCAGCAGCAGAGTAATTAGTGGATTCTGGTGTGTCTAATTTGTTGCAGAGGAAGCAGCAGTGAGTAATGAAGTTGCTTCTGCACCTAGACAAACAGGAAACTAATACAAATTACAAAGCTTGGGACTGGAATTCTTAACTAGATTCAATACACGAGCTAGAAGGCATCAGACTATTTAGAGTAACAATCTTACAGACTGCGAGATACAGGCTGGTTATAAAAGGGAGGAGATGGAGTTGACTGGGTCCAGAGGAAGCCCAGCCCCTTCACACACCTGAATCCACTGGTGTAGCTTCATCACTCACTGCTGCTGCCTCTGCAGCAAATTACACACACACCACAATTCTCTAGTTACTCTGCTGCCGAGGCAACTGCTCTGACATATTACCAGTATACAGGTGCATCTCAATAAATTTATTTATTTTATTTTATTTGTTTATTTGTCAGGGACAGTGCAATAAACATAGACAAAAAAGAAAATCTGATGTGTTGCACAGAGAGTGTATAGCATTAAGCTAGTTTGCAACTCTTGTCCCTGGATGGGCTTTAGAGAAAAGAAACAGAGAAAAAGAGAAAAAGATGAAGAAAAAACAAAATGAAAACAGTATAAACATTATCCACATACATCAATGCAAACAAAATTATAAATACACAATATAAAAACCTGATTCACATTTGCCTGTTACAGTAAAATGCCCGTTACACATTTGCCTTCCCTTCTTCACTCACACCCTGCAGACAATCATTTCGTACATGGGTACATTCTTGTTTACTTTTCAGCCAGTTTTTAACCTTTGTAGTAAATGTTTTAAAATCCGTTATTATTTTGATTTCATTTGGCATTGTGTTCCAGATATGACTGCCCTTTATAGAAAAAGCTGTTTGTCCAAATGTGGTTCTGCGGTGGGATATTTTACAGTTATTGTTAACAGAACTCCTGGTGGCTCTGCTGCTGTCCTGTCTTTGGATGAATCCAACAAGTGGCTCTGGCGCTGATTTATGGAAACATTTAAAAATTAATTTCAGAAAACAAAGGTCAATGAAACTCTCAAAACTCAGTAGATTATATTTTTTTAGAATATAACAATGATGCCACCTAATGGGCTTTTTATCCAGAATTTTTAGAGTTTGATTATATAATGAACCTATATGTTTTATTGTAGAAGGAGCTGCTTGAGCCCAAACTGTCAGACAGTATGATATATGCGAAAAAACCATAGAATGCATATACAGTACGGCTGCTTGGTGTGGTATGTAATGTCTAATTAATTTAAAGCAATTCAATTTTTTTTTTACTGTTTTAGAAATCTTCTTTATGTGAAGATTAAATTTGAGTTGAGGATCTAGTACAATGCCAAGGTATTTGAATTCTGTAACTGAACTAATATCTTGATCATGTATATTAACTTTAAAATGTTGCAAATTACATTTTTTGATTGAAAAGCACATTGAAACTGTTTTCTGAAGGTTCGGCAGTAGATGGTTCTGAATGAGCCACTCTTGGACGTCAACCATGCTTGAAGACAGGACGTCTGCAGCCTGAGGTGGAGTCTTAGCAGCTGTGTAAATAACTGCATCATCTGCATAAAGTTGACATGTTGCAGCTGAGCAGTGTAATGGCAGGTCATTAATAAAAATGCTGAAAAGTAAAGGACCAAGAATGGACCCTTGTGGGATACCCATACAATTATTTAAAAGGAAGGATTTATCCTGGTGAACTTTTACACACTGTTAAATTAGAATGAAATTAGAATGTCATCACAAAGTTGACTTTATTTCAATAATTCAATTAAAAAAATCTTGTATATTGCATAGAGTCATTACACACAGAGTGATATTTGAAGTGCTTATTTCTTTCATTTTGATGATTATAGCTTATAGCTCATGAAAACACTACATTTAGTTTCTCAAAAAATTTTAATATTACATAAAATGAATTAAAAAAACAGATTTCGAACAAAAATGTTGGCCGACCGAAAAGTATGTCCATGTACTCACTCAATACTTGGTCTGGCCTCCTTTTGCATGAACTACTGCATCAATGCGGTGTAGCAATGACCATGGTATCACTGTGCTTTATTGGCCAGCAAAGTCCCCTGACCTAAACCCCATTGAGAAGCTATGGAGTATTGTCAAGAGGAAGATGAGAGAAACCAAACCAAACAATGCAGACAAGCTGAAGGCCACTATCAAAGCAACCTGGACCTTCATAACATCTCAACAGTACCACAGGCTGATAACCTTCATGGGCACTAGTGCAGTAATTCATGCAAAAGGAGCCCCAACCAAGTATTGCGTGTGTACATGGACATACTTTTCAATCGGCAAACATTTCTATTAAAAATCTGTTGTTTTTTTTTTGTTTGTTTTTTTTTAAATTTATTACCTCCACCAAGGAGGTTATGTTTTTACTGGGGTTTGTTTGTCTGTTTGTCTGTCTGTCTGTTACCAACATAACTCAAAAAGTTATGAACAGATTTTGACAAAATTTTCAGGACAAGTCCAAAATGGGACAAGGAAGAAATGATTAGATTTTGGGAGTGATCCGGATCACTGTCTGGATCCAGGAATTTTTTTAAAGGATTCTTTATTATTGCGAGATAGGGCCGTTTTGACCATATGTGTATATAACTCCACAATAAATGGTCAGGACGCTTGCCAAAAAAATACAGGATAAGATCCCAATAGGTTCTAGGAAATATCAAAGACTGATCCCGATCCTGCAAAAAATCCGGATACTGTGATCCAGAACAGGAAATAATAGGGGATCTTTGGAATTTTCATCACTGTAAGGTAACAAATTAAGATATAAACATACAACAAACACCAAAATATAGCCAAGACACTGAGGAATCAGTAGTGTGCCAATGGATTTGTTGTATCTTCAAAAGCTATGGAGCTATATCCAGAAGAAAAACCCCATTACCGAAAAAGTGATTTTTGTTAGTAACTACTGAACTAATAAAGATATCAATGTGAATCCAATTGCTAAAGATATGTTTTCATTGTCAAGGAATCTGAAAATATAGATAAAATAAATGTAGGACTATTATATTTGGGGAAAATCCCAGTATTAGGGGGAACTGAGGTACTTGGTGGAGGTCTGCGCTCTCCGAGTGCTTTTCTAGTTGTATATAATCTCATTTTTTGAGAAACTGAATTTGGGGTTTTCATGAGCTGTAAGCTATAATTATCAAAATCAAAAGAAATAAACACTTGTATCACCCTGTGTGTAATGAATCTACAGAATATAATATACAACTTAAATTTTTTTGACTGATTTACTGAAATAAAGTCAGCTTTTTGATGACATTCTAATTTATTTTTATTTTTATTTAATGCACCTATAATAACTATTTTCCTTGTAAATAAAAAAAAATTCTGAGCTCTAGCGATGTATATTTATCCTATTACCAATAAAACTCTGGACAGACTTAAACATGTGGAAAACTCAGCTGCCAGGGTTCTCACTTGGACCAAACAATAAGGATGGAAAGGAAAACAAAGTGATTTCAAAGACTTTTGAAACTAGAAAAGCACTTGGAGAGCGCAGACCTCCGCCAAGTACCTCAGTTCCCCCTAATATTGGGATTTTTCCATTCCATCATTGTATTAGTTCAGTAGCTATTGACAAAAATCACTTTTTCGGTAATGGGGTTTTTCTTCTGGATATAGCTCCATAGCTTTTGAAGATACAACAAGTCCATTGGCACACTACTGATTCCTCAGTGTCTTGGCTATATTTTGGTGTTTGTTGTATGTTTATATCTTAATTTGTACCCTTACAGTGATGAAAATTCCAAAGAGTCCCTATTATTTCCTGTTCTGGATCACAGTATCCAGATTTTTTGCAGGATCGTGAACAGTCTTTGATATTTCCTAGAACCTATTGGGATCTTATCCTGTATTTTTTTGGCAAGCGTCCTGACCATTTATTGTGGAGTTATATACACATATGGTCAAAACGGCCCTATCTTGCAATAATAAAGAATCCTTTAAAAAAATCCTGGCTCCAGACGGTGATTCAGATCACTCCCAAAATCTAATCATTTCTTCCTTGTCCCATTTCGGACTTGTCCTGAAAATTTTGTCAAAATCCGTTCATAACTTTTTGAGTTATGTTGGTAAAAGCAGACAGACAAACAGACAAACAAACCCCAGTAAAAACATAACCTCCTTGGCGGAGGTAATTACCAAGTCTACACTTGGGCAAACAGTCTACAGATGGAGACACTTTGGGACTGTGGATAGTTTACCAAGAAGTGGGCACCCAGTCAAATTGACCCCAAGAGCAAAACGATGACTCATTACTGAGGTAAAGAAACAACCCTGAAGGACAGCCAAAGATTTGAAGGCATCATTGGAACTGGCTGTGTTCATGAGTCTACAGTATGTAGAACATTGAACAAGAACATTGAACAAGCAGAGTGTCCATGGCAGGAAACCATGAAGAGAGCAACTGCTTACTTAAAAGGACATTGCTGCATGCCTGAAGTTTGTGAAAGAGCACACTGACACTCAACAGTGGTATTGGCAAAATGTTTTGTGGGATGATGAAACTAAGATTGAACTGCCTGGAAAGAATACACAGCTCTACATCTGGCATATAAAGGGGAGTGCATATCATCATGAAAACATCATCCCAAACGTAAAGTATGGTGGATGGAACATTATGATTTGGGCCTTTCTTGCTGCATCAGGGTGTGGCCAGCTTGCAGTCACTGCGGGGAAGATGAATTCCCAAGGGTGTCAAAAATTCTTCAGGATAATGGGAGAATGTCTAAACATCAGTTGAAACTCTGTAGAAGTTGTTTTATGTTCTGCCAGGAAGAATGGGCTAAAAGTCCTCCTAAACAATGTGCAGGTCTTATCCAAAGCTAAGTGCCTGGTTGATGTTATAGCTGCCGGGTGGATCAAACAGTTAATAATTGAAGGGTTCACAATCTTTTTCCACTAGCGCTATGAATTTTTTATGGTTCTCCATAAATACATGAAAGATCAGATTTTTTTGTGTTATTATTGTAGGAACAAAATATGTGTCAATGACCTCAGTTCAGATGAAGATCAAATCACATTTTGACAAATTAATGTAGAAAACCATGAAAAGATTTACATATTTTTTCTTGCCTGTGTGTAAAACATATATGAGGGGGGAAAAAAGTTCATAGTGGTCAAATTTGATCAAATGTGGTTTATTTTGGGGCTGCACGGTGGCGCAGTGGTTAGCACTGCGGCACAGTTTACCCTTGGCCGGGTGATTGTGGGGATCGTGGAATCGTGGGTTCGACCCCCACCCCCGACCAACAGTGATCTGTGTGGAGTTTGCATGTTCTCCCTGTGTTTGCGTGGGTTTACTCCGGGATTTCTCTGGTTTCCTCCCACATGCCAAAAACATGCAGGTTAGGTTAATTGGAGACTCTAAAGTGGCCCAAGGTGTGAGTGTGTGTGTGAATGGTTAAGGGATAGCGCCGTGTCGTGGCTGCTTCATCCATCCAGGTGGTGGATGCCCTCAATTTCCCCTCTGGGGATCAAAGTATACTAAATCTAAAAAAAAAAAAAATCTAAATTTTTCAACATAGTCTCACCTTTGGTCCACACACTTCTTCCATTGGCGTTGAAGCGCTTGGATCCCTGTGGTTGAAAAATAAACCATTTGGTCAGATTTGACCACTATGAACTTTTCAGCCTTCCCTCATATGGTAGGCAATGATTAAAAATTTTCATTGTAATTAATATAAAAAGATGCATTTAATCTGGATTGAATGCATTTTTTTTCTGTGTAATGTACCTGAAACCTGCCATGTTTCAGGTTTTTCATACTCTTAATAAAATGGGTATGGATTGCCTTCTACAATCACAGGTTCATTTAAAGCTTTCAGCGTGTCAAAAATGACCATTATCCAGAATATTCTCAAAAAAAAACCTTGGCAGTTACTGTAGGTACATGCGACTGAGTAGCAAAAATATGTCAGGTCCAGCCTGCATATAATGACAACACCCAGCCACAGCCATCTCTTTCCTCCCTTTTTGATGTGAGTTCCATCGACTGGTTTAGCCTTTGGTTACCTGTTGGCCTTTTCACCTCTATTTTTCATGGCACAACACTTGTAACGTGTCTGTATTGTAACATGACGATGTCAAGCTTTACTGTTTGCATAGCAGAGCATCTTCATCTGAGATGAACCACTGGACCAGCACCATTCATGACCCAATTCTGGACCCTGTAACATCCAGCTATCTGGGCCATGCACAGCAGCCTCTCCTCTCCACTGGTCTCTTCTCCACTTTCTAGTGTTCAGGTTGAGATTGTGCATTGATCGTCTATATGTCCACATGCATAGTATGGCAGCTATACTCCAGCAAACTGATTTGAGCACACAGCATTAAATAAAATGAGGAGTTTGTGCCACGCATCGGGCTTTCATTTCTGTTCTGAGTTACATCATAGATTGTGTGATGAAATCAGTGCCCATGTTTTGTAAGATTGCTTTTTTTGTTCCACTAAGATTATTCAGACCAAAAAAAATTTACGATCAGTGGGGTGTTGCATTATCACACGGTTAACCCATTAATGTGCCCACCACTAGTGTATATATGTGTGTGTATAGAGTATATACAGTGGATATAAAAAGTGTACACACCCCTTTTCAAATTCCAAGTTTAGGTGATGTAAAAAAATGAGACCAAGGTAAGTCATTTCAAAACGTTTTTCCACCATTAATGTGATTTATAACCATTACAACCCAATTGCAAAACAAATTGAAATCTTTTTAACAGGAAAAATAAAAAACTTACAATAACCTGGCTGCATAAATATGCACAACCTGTTATAACTGGGGATTTGGCTGTGTTCAGAATTAACCAATCACATTCAAACTTATGTTAAATGGGAGTCAGCACACACCTGCCACCATTTAAAGTGCCTCTGATTAACCCCAAATAAAGTTCAGCTGTTCTAGTAGACTTTTCCTGAATTTTTTATAGTCACATCTTACAGCACAAGCCATGGTCCGCAGAGAGCTTCCAAAGCATCAGACGGATCTAATTGTTTAAAGGTATCAGTTAGGAGAAGGGTACAAAAGAATTTCCAAGGCATTAAATATACCCTGGAACACAATGAAGACAACCATCATCAAGTGGAGAAAGTATGGCACAACAGTGACATCACCAAGAACTGGACATCCCTCCAAAATTGATGAAAAGACAAGAAAACTGGTCAGAGAGGCTTCCAAGAGGCTGACAGCAACATTGAAGAAGCTGCAGGAATTTCTGGCAAGTACTGGCAGTTTTGTACATGTGACAAAAAACTCCCATCTTCTTCATATGTCTGAGCTATGGGGTAAGGTGGCAAGACAGAAGGCTTATCTTATGAAGAAAAACATCCAAGCCCAGCTACATTTTGCAAAAACACATTTGAAATCTCCTAAATGCATGTGGGAAAATGAGTTATGGTCCGATGAAAACAAGGTTGAACTTTTTGGCCATAATTCCAAGAGGTATATTTGACAAAAACAATACTGCTCATCACCAAAACAACATCATATCTACAGTGAAACATGGTGGTGGCAGCATCATGCTTTGGGGCTGTTTTTCTTCAGCTGGAACTGGGGCCTTGGTCAAGGTAGAGGGAATTATGAACAGATCCAAATACCAGTCAGTGTTGGCACAAAACCTTCAGGCTTCTGCTAGAAAGCTGAAACTGAAGACAAACTTCATCTTTCAGCACGACAATGACCAAAAACACACATCCAAATTAAAAAAAAAAAAAAAGAATGGCTTTGCCAGAAGAAGATTAAGGTGTTTGGAATGGCCCAGCCACAGTCCATACCTGAATCTGATCGAACATCTGTGGGGTGATCTGAAGAGGGCTGTGCACAGGAGATGCCCTCGCAATCTGACAGATTTAGAGCGTTTTTGCCAAGAAGAATGGGCAAATATTGCCACATCAAGATTTGCCATGCTGATAGATTCCTACGCAAAAAGACTGAGTGCTGTAATAAAAGCCAACGGTGCCACAACAAAGTATTAGTTAAAGGGTGTGCATACTTATGCAACCAGGTTATTGTAAGTTTTTTATTTTTTATTTTTTCTCCTTAAAAGATTTCAGCTTGTTTTTCAACTGAGTTATACAGGTTATAGGTCACATTAATGGTGGAAAAGGTTTTGAAATGCCAGGTTTTTTTACATCACAAAAACCTGGCATTTGAACAGGGGTGTGTAGAATTTTTATATCCACTATATATATATATATATATACTACCGTTCAAAAGTTTGGGGTCACCCAGACAATTATTTTGTGTTTTCCATGAAAAGTCACACTTATTTACCACCATGAGTTGTAAAATGAATAGAAAATATAGTCAAGACATTGACAAGGTTAGAAATAATGATTTGTATTTGAAATAATAATTTTTTCCTTCAAACTTTGCTTTCGTCAAAGAATTCTCCATTTGCAGCAATTACAGCATTGCAGACCTAACATGATTGCACAAGGGTTTTCTAATCATCCATTAGCCTTCTGACGCAATGAGCAAACACATTGTACCATTAGAACACTGGAGTGATAGTTGCTGGAAATGGGCCTCTATACACCTATGTAGATATTGCACCAAAAACCAGACATTTGCAGTTAGAATAGTCATTTACCACATTAGCAATGTGTAGAGTGTATTTCTGATTAGTTTAAAGTTATCTTCATTGAAAAAAAGTGCTTTTCTTTCAAAAATAAGGAAATTTCTAAGTGACCCCAAACTTTTGAACGGTAGTGTATATATATATACTGTGTATATATATATATATATATATATATATATATATATATAGAGAGAGAGAGAGAGAGAGAGAGAGAGAGAGAGAGAGAGAGAGAGAGGTACAAGGTAACGAAACACAGTTTAGCATCCTTTGCACTTCTGATTGGATGCTAAACTGTGTTTCGTTACCTTGTATTCATACATGTGTAATGACAATAAAGTTGAATCTAATCTAATCTAATCTAAATATATATATATATATATATATACTGTATATATAGAGAGAGAGATCCAGTCCTACAAAGCAAGTCTAGACTTCCTGCCTTCTTTACATCTTCTGCCAGATGCCCCACATGAGATGACAGGGTCATTACTGTTCCCATCATCCAGTGTGGCGTCGGTTTGCATGGGTCAGTAGTAGAAGAAAGAGCCAGCAAAATGCCTGTCAAAGGAATGGACGGTCTTCACCAAAGTGTCCCCAGTTAATCTAAGCCAATAGAAATTGCTGATCCTTGTCATTGCCATCTGGAGTAGGTCCCTTGATACCTTAAGAGTGAGAGAGTTACAGAAACTGAGATGTGTGTGTGCGTGTGGGGGGGGGGGGGCTGTCAGAAGAAGGGTAAATGGAGTTGAAATGAAGTGTTTTAAGAAATATGACATTTTTAAATCAGCTTTAAATGAAAGATAAATATTCCAGTAACTACAGAGTGAACTGTCATCCCAGCTTGAAAATGCTCAGTTTGTAACTTGGAAATTGAGTTTCTTTCATGGTACATAACATAGCACAGTAAATTTCCTATATCCCTCAAAGTGCACCAGTTAAGAGCAAAGATGTGTCATGTTATGATTTTAAATATTTTTGAGGTATGGCTTCAAAGACAGGACAAAATATGAAAGACAGCTCTTCTTCAGCGTCATTGACAATGCCCCTATGTACAGTCATGTGAAAAAATTAGGACACCCCATTAAATATTCAGTTCTTTATGAAGAAATGTTCACATATCTATGTCTAGCCTGTTATGTCGTAACTTGTAGACAATGATGAAGCCAGGAGTGGAGCTGAAAACTATTTTATTACACAAATAGGGCTCTGTACACCCGACCGTACATACAGAGGAAAGGCCAACCCCCCGTCCCTCTACAAGCAGTCCCTCTTATACTACCCGAGATGGGGGAACCAGAGACCGGGACCGCCATCCTGTACTACACAAACAAAGCTCCCCATAATAACAATATATGAACATAGAAAAAATACTTAACCTTGTTTTTGTTTTCATTTGCTTTTTTTAACATTTATTATAGCCATTTTAAGTGAGAATTAATTTGTGGATGTCCTAAAAAAGATGAGGGGGTGTCCTAATTTATTCCTCACTATTTGTTTAAAATGACATTTTACAGAAAATCTGAAAAAAACCTTTAATTTATTTTTAATTGTTTAGTTGTATTGCATGAATCTCCCAGTATTTTTTTAACATTGATATTAAATATCCATATGTCCAAATTTGTAAAAAAAAAAAAACCAAAAAACAAAAAACAGGCTTTTACAGGGCATCCTAATTTTTTCACATGACTGTACTTCATTTAAGTACTTAAGTGATAATTTTAAATTGGCTGTAACCATGTCTTTGTTAAAATGAAAAGCTTGTGTAGTAGATAAAGCGCTGGCTGACGGTGGCTAATGGCTAATATTTAAAAGAACTTTGAATGGAGGCAGTGCAGTGGCGGAGTGGTTAGCACTGCTGCAGCACAGCAACTCACCCTTGGCTGGGAGATCCTGGGTTCCATCCCAGCCCCCGAACAACAGTGATCTGTGTGGAGTTTCCATGCTCTCCCCATGTCTGCGTGGGATTTCTCCGGTTTCCTCCCACATGCCAAAAACATGCAAGTTTGGTTAATTGGCATCAAACGGGGGATTCTAAATTGTCCTTAGGTATGACTGTGAGAGTGAATGGTTGTCTGTCTCTCTGTGTTGGCCCTGCGATGGACTGGCGATCTGTCCAGGGTGTACCCTGCCTCTCGCCCAAAGATACTGGGATAGGCTCCAGCCCCCCGCGACCTGAAAAGGATTAAGCGGAAGAAGATGGATGGAATTTTAATGGAATAAAAAAATGTAATTTTAACAGCTGACTACGATGGTCATATCCATTTGGTGTTATCTGGTGTCAAATCATGCATCAAGTAATCACATTTACAACTAGAAAAGCACTCGAAGAGTGCAGACCTCCGCCAAGTACCTCAGTTCCCCCTAATATTGGGATTTTCCTCAAATATAATAGTCCTACATTTATTTTATCTATATTTTCAGATTCCTTGACAATGAAAACATACCTTTAGCAATTGGATTCACATTGATATCTGTATTAGTTCAGTAGTTATTGACAAAAATCACTTTTTCGGTAATGGGGGTTTTCTTCTGGATATAGCTCCATAGCTTTTGAAGATACAACAAATCCATTGGCACACTACTGATTCCTCAGTGTCTTGGCTATATTTTAGTGTTTGTTGTATGTTTATATCTTAATTTGTTACCTTACAGTGATGAAAATTCCAAAGATCCCCTATCATTTCCTGTTCTGGATCACAGTATCCGGATTTTTTGCAGGATCGGGATCAGTCTTTGATATTTTCTAGAACCTATTGGGATCTTATCCTGTATTTTTTTGGCAAGCGTCCTGACAATTTATTGTGGAGTTATACAGACGTGGACAAAATTGTTGGTACCCCTCTGTTAATGAAAGAAAAACCCACAATGGTCACAGAAATAACTTGAATCTGACAAAAGTGGTAATAAATAAAAATGTCAGGTACGTGAGCTACAAATGGAGCTCCCTAGGATTCAGGCACAGCTGGCGGCTCAGAAAACGAGCTTACAGGCTGTCAGCACCACCTTAGAAGGTACGGTGTTAGTTGTCAACACTCACTCTCAAGCTTTTGTCAAACTCAACGAGTTGATGCATTTGTTCTCTGTACATCAGGTTGACTTTGCCCAGGCACAGCTAGTGTCTGTGTTACTGTCAGACATAATTAGGGGCATTAGCTCTTCCGCTGACACTTCGGGCAGGATTCCACCCTACCTCATCCCTATGTCAGTGATCAAAGACTTGCTTGCTACTGCCACTCAGAGAACTATAATACCACTCCAAGCCCATTTAGCTTTTACCTTGGGTAATGCTATCTCCATCTACATTGACCCTGAGAAGCACCAGATGGCTTTCATTTTCAATCTACCAATGATAACTTGTGACAGTATCTATTGGTTGAAGAAGGTTGTCAATGTTGGAATTTGGAAGCAGGACACTCATGTCAAGGTCAAAACCCCTTCAGTGGTAGCATACCATGATAACAGCCCTGGCCTTTACTTGGTCCTGAAATTGCGCATGTGCACTCTCACCAGGGATATCCACTATCTGTGCCCTAGTAAACCTTTTCTTAAGGACAGCATTGGGGGCATCTGTGGGATCCAAGCATCCTCTCAGGACATGACTTGTCCTACTGTTCTCACCCCACAATCTCAAGTGACCACCACTCAGGCCCACATCGTTGGAAATTGGTGGCTTGTTAACACTCCAATGCAATCTGCTACCGTCGCCTACGATGAGCATGACACGTTTTCCCAGATCACACTTCCTCCCAACACTTTCTGGGTCCAAGTGTCAAAAGGCTTACTCTTCCATGTCGGTGATTTGGCCTTGTATCACTTCAACACTGACCAATACAATGGCAGTGTCGATGTGTCCAATTTCTTCTCTAAGCAAATGCTTCATCTCAGCTCTGGGATCGTGGATAAAGTCACCTTTGAAGGTCCTCAAGTCATTGACTTAGCCCCAACAGGGAATGAGCTCCAAGTCTTTGAGCCAAACTCTAACCCACTGCAGCATCCCATTTCGCTCTTCTGGTCTATACCAGATGCAGTACTCATGTGCATGGTTATTTTTGGGTACCGCCTGACATTCGGTGAACTAGAGCCCTACAAGACAAGCTGAACCATTTGACTACTAGCGTGAGGAGCAGTTTTAGATGTCAAGACCTAGACCCGAGTCCCAACGCTGACAACCTATTTTCTGAAAATGAGACTCTTGGCCAAGACAAATCACCCGTTAAAGTTGTAGAAGTGGAGCCATAGGCAGGTCTGCTAAATGGACCCCATTTGAACCTCCTCGAGTTGATTTTTGTTTGTTTGTTTGTTTGTTTTGTTTTGTGCACATTCAAACTATTTATGAACATTTTTAGTAGCTGCTTTATGGTAAACCAAAACCAAATATCTATACTCAGGAAGCGATACTGTTTACAAGCTCAGTGATTATGGACATCAACACCATTAGCTCAGCAGTTGGGTCAAGAGTTGCCAATTGGAACCAGCTTCCAAGGATGTGTACCAAAGCTGACCGAAGCTTACCATTGATACAGAGGGAGACTTGTAACGCTACATCTGAGTTCCAATCTACATGAACAGTCTCTGTGAGCAGGAGACCGCCAACTCAGGCGAATGGTAGTCAGATGGTAGACTGTAGGATGACTTTGGAAAGCAAGAAGAGGCAGAGAATAAAGGCATAGCCAAAGATTAAGTGGGGGAAGTTACAGAAGGAAGAAGGTCACATAGAGTTCAGGAAGGAGTTTTTACAGACTTTAGGTTGTAGGGAAGAATTACCAAATGATCTGGAAAGTACAGCAAAGGTATTGAGCGAAATAGGGAGAAAAGTATGTGGTGGTGTACCCAGTGGCCAGAGGAAGGAAGACAAGGAGACTTGGTGGTGGAATGAGGAGGTACAGGAAAGTATTCAAAGGAAGAGGTTAGGAAAGATAAAGTAGGATAGTCAGGGAGATGTAGAAAGTAGACAAGAGAATTTGGAATCTAAGCGCATGGCAAAGACAGAGGTGACAGAGGCAAAGGAAAAGGCATGCCGTGAGTTGTATGAGAAGCTAAACACTAAGGAAGGAGAAAAGGACTTGTATCTATTGGCTAGACAGATATTGAGTTGGAAAAGATGTACCACAGGTTAGGCTGATTAAGGACAGAAATGATAATGTACGAACAAATGACAATTGTGGTGAGAAGGTGAAAGTAGTATCTTGAAGAGTTGATGAATAAAGAAAATGAGAGAGAGGAGGGTGGAAGAAGGAAAGATGGTGAACAAGGAAGTCCCGAGGATTAGCAAGGCAGAAGTGAGGGTAGCTTTGAAGAGGATGAAGACCATCATTGTGCATTTGTAGATATAGAGAAAGCATATGATAAGGTGCCAAGACAGGAAGTATGGTACTGTATGAGAAAGTCAGGAGTGGAATAGAAGTATGTGAGGGTGGTGCAGGACATGTGTGAGGACAGTGAGATGGTGGTGAGTTGTGCTGCAGAAGTGACAGATGGGTTCAAGGTGCAGATGGGGTTACATCAGGGATCGCCCTGAGTCCCTTCTTGTTTGCCATGCTGATGGACAGGCTGACAGATGAGGTCAGGCAGGAGTCTCCATGTACCATGATGTTTGCAGAAGACATTGTGATCTGTAGTGAGAGTAGGGAGCAGATGGAAGAGAACCTGGAGAGGTGGAGGTATGCTCTGGAGAGAAGAGGAATGAAAATATTGACCGAATTAATGGTGGAGGTACCTAAGCCAAAGAGCCATCCTAAAGCTGATGCAGCTGTTAAGAATCCACCTACGGCTCGCCGGTTTCTGGCTTTTGGTGCGGTCAAATTGAACTGGGTAATGGTGAACTTCTCTAGTTGTTTCTGCACATGTGTGGTATCGGATTCAGCATGTTCTATGCCTTGCAGGATACAGCAACATCCGACCCAGGAGGACAAGCCTGTGGTTAACGTAAGATTTCTGTAGACCACCGTGGAGGGATCAAACCACACGAAGATCTTTTGAGTGTGGATTTGTCATTCAGTAATCAGGAGTACTGGTTGGTCGATCAAAGCTATCCCAGACACGGGACCCTCTTTGACAAGGTCAGTGAAGGTAGACGTGATGGTTAGGCAGAGGGTTAAACCAAAAAGCAGGAAGGCCATCATCCTTGAAAGACACATAGAAATGAAGGGTTTTAATGTTAACTTCTCTATTGATTCCTTTTATCTTTACCCTCCTGAGTGGCAGAAGACGACTGTTCTCAGAGGTGGAGTAACTTTTGTTAGAGATTGAGCTCAAGGCTTTAGTGTTTTATCACCTTAAGTAGAATTTTGCTGTTATTAACTCCAGCTAATGAGAGTGGATATGCTATGTATACTATTTTGAACTAGTAAGTTGATTAAACTGAACAAAATTTTGCAGGGTCTTTTGAGGTTAGCTTTAAGTAAGTCAGTTAGTTTTGGGTTAACTCTTTCCTTTTGGAGGCCTTGGTGCAGTTAACTGATCAGTGCAGAGAAGTGCAACCGAGTATACCTAAGGCTAATAGTTAGTTAACAGTTATCTATCGGATGCAGGCTGGATTTTAAGCTTATGTATTGACTTACTGGGACAATGTTGTCCCTGACAAGTCCCATGGGGGTTTTGTGAGCTTTGATCTGATTGCGATGGACCCACTTGGAGATGGGGTCATGGTACAGCAGTGGCTCAGCAGGTAGAGCAGGTCGTCCAATAACCGGATGGTTGGCGGTTCGAATCTCGCTCTCCCCAGATATCCTACCGTTGTGTCCCTGGGCAAGACACTTTACCCACCTTGCCTCCTGTGTCCATAACACAGGGTATGAATGTGTATAAATGTTTGGTGGTGGCCGGAGAGGCCGTTGGCGCAGATTGGCAGCCACGTTTTCATCAGCCTGCCCCAGGGCAGCTGTAGCTACAGTAGTAGCTCGCCACTACCGTTGTCTGTCTGGAGTGAATGAATAATGTATCTACTTGTAAAGCGTCTTTGAGTGTCTATGATAAAGCGCTATATAAATCTGATTCATTATTATTATTATCTTGATTTGGTACACGACAGGTGAGAATTATATCTATGATCGTGTATGGACCCATCCACCTGGGAAGGAATTTCTGAGTGAGTTTCACTTCCTGTGAGTTGGTCTGTCCTGTTGGAGGGATGAAGCAGTAGTAGAAAACTTTGTCACCCACATGGAGTTCATTATGGGAGGTTTTCTGGTCATAGTACGCTTTGTGTCCTTCAGCCGATCGACCCAAATGTTTTTGGGCAAATGCAAAAGTCTTTTGGAGATGTTTGGTCAGGTCGGTCATGTATTGGTGGGTAGTATAGGCTGTGGCAACACTGGCCTCTCCAGGTTGGCAGAGCTAATGCAGGGGCAAAGTCATTTGCCGGCCTGTCATCATTTCGAAAGGTGAGACCCCAGTAGCTTAATGGGGTGTGGCTCGGATAGCCATCAAGACCAGGGGGAGTTTTACATCCCAGTCTTTTTGGTGTGGTGAAACATACTTCTTCAGTATGTTGATCACAGTTCAGTGGGCTCTTTCAACCTGTCCAGAGGATTGTGGCTGGTGGCTTATATGGAAGTTAGCTTTAACTCCCAACATTTTCCACAGCTGTTACATAACTACAGCTGTGAAATGGGTGCTGTAGTCAGAGTTGATTCGCTTGGCAAACCGAATCTCAAGAACACATGGTTCATCAACAAGTAGGCCGTGGTTTCTGCCATGTTATTAGGAGCAGGCAAACACGTGACCCATTTGGTGAAGGCACATGTGACCGGGAGGAAGTATTTGTTACCTCTGCCTGACCATGGAAGGGGACCTACCCTGTTGATTTGGAGGTCAGACCATGGGAATGAGATGCCTCTTCTGTAGGGGTGCTTGGAGAATTTGGTTGGTTGGTTGAAATTGGCAGCAGACAAGAAATCCCTTGATGTAGTCCACTAAATCCCTTTGCATGTATGGTCATATATGCCACTTGTTTGAGAGCCTTGTATGACATCTTTGTGTCCTGCAGCTGGGAGATTGTGTGCATGAACAGTCATTACCCCACTCTGACTCTCTGACTGCGAGGGACCACAAGCGCAGGCGTAGGGAGTTCATCGGAAACAAGAGCATGAATGCCATTGCACAGCTGCAGGGAAGATTGTGTGGCATAAAGCGGCTTCAACCTAGCAATGTCAGCGAGATCTGAGTCAGATGGTGCCTGGAGAGCAGGATCCAAGAGATATTGTATCATTTTATGGATCGCAGGGTCAAGAGCCTGAAGAGAGATAAGGTCAGCGTCAGAGAAAGCAGGGTCAACCGCTAGAGGATCTGTGGGCTGTGGAGGGTCCTGCGCCTTGTTTGCCTGGGCCCTGGTCACCACACAGACTGTCGGGGTGGGTGGGTGGGATTCTGCAGTCAGCACCAGAGTAGGATCAAAGGACCAGGGGGTGCCTTGTATGGCTCCTTATTTCACAAGTGCTTCCACAAGGTCGTTCTATTTTTTGTCCTTACCTGGTGTACGCGAGTGACCTCTGACCTTTTTTCCAGTACACCTGGAGGTTGTTGGAGGTGACCAGGTGATCACATACCCTGAAAAGGTCTTGATGTTTAACCGGATTGTGGTTGGAGGTTACAAAACCTTTGGCCTTCCAGAGTGCTAGATGACACATGAAACTGAGGTGCACATAGTTAGAATCAGTGCAGATAACCAATGTGCGAATGTCATGGTCTACAGCCAGTTGCAGTGTAATGAGCACACCTGCAATTTCTGCATATTGTGATGATTGGGACCCCAGTTGAAAGTTGCATGGTTCACAAGGCTGGTTGATTAACCATGCCACCCCCACTCTGGCATGAATGTGGATTTTGTGGTGGAAAGAACAACCACTGACATAAGCAGTGACCATATCTTGACAGATGTTCTGGTCAAAGTAGTGATGGTTCGGGTCTTCACTGACTATAGGTGGCTCTGCATAAATGGATGGTCCTCGAGTGTCCTCAGGGCACTGCTGGAAGGCTGCCAAGTCCGTGCCCAGAGGGCTCCTTAATTTCTGTGCATTGCGGATCTCAACATCAAAGCTTTGTAGAGCCATCAACCAAGAAGTTATTCTGGCATTCATCACAACACCTTCTCTGATGCATTGACTGTTAAGAAAAAAACACTGGTTGGTGGTCGTTCAAGTAGGTTAATTTTGTCTTCTTTTAATTATTTACCTTTTGTTCTTATTAAAGACAAAAACAGAAAGGAGATGTCTTTACCTTCTTAACATGTTTCGACTGTGCACTGCAGCCTTCATCAGAAGAGTCAGCTGATTGCTGCCAGGTGACATTTTATCAGCTGACTTTCATAGGCGGGGCCAGCCCAGCAGACCTGTCAGATCCACCGAGCCGGCCCCGCTTTCCGCCGTCAGATGGTCTCTTTAGAATGTGGTCCCAGGTGTGGGAAAGCATGAAGGCCCCCTCATCTCGGTTCATGGTATCTTTTCCCCGCTTCCTGATTTCTATGGCCTCCTTGATCCAGCATTTGTGTCTGTTGCTCTCCGATCCAATAATTTTTGCGTTGTCCCAGTCCATGATGTGATTATTTCTTTTGCAGTGATCTGATATTGCTAATTTTAATGTCACCTGGCAGCAATCAGCTGACTCTTCTGATGAAGGCTGCAGTGCACAGTCGAAACATGTTAAGAAGGTAAAGACATCTCCTTTCTATTTTTGTCTTTAATAAGAACAAAAGGTAAACTGGTTGGTGGTGCGTCTCCACCGTGATTCTTTTGCCACCCACAAAGTTGGAGAAATGTTTGATTGCCCATACGGTAGCCAGAAGCGCTTTTTCACAGTCTGAGTATTTCAATTCCGGACCAGAAATGGTTTTGCTGGCATAAGCCACGGCTCGGTTGTCCTGGTCTTAGATTTGGTACAATCCAGCACTTAAGCAGTTGGCAGAGAACCCCACTTGTAGGAAGAATGGATGCTCACAGCCGGGATAGGCCAGGCAGGGTGCTGTGCATAACTTTTGCTTCAAAGCTAGCATAGCCTGTTCTTGAGCCTCAGATCAGATGAAAGGGGTGTCCTTTCGTAGGAGGTCTGTCAGGGGTTTTGCCAAGCCTACATAATTCTCAATGAAGCATTGTAGCACTGTGATTCAGTTTCTTCTGGTAGAGTGGTTGGCGAACTTGAGCCCATAGTTTAAGATTCTTGAAATCTATCAGAGGCTTAAAGTGATTAAGCAGGTCTTTACCTATCAATTCAACTTTATTTATATAGCGCCATTTCACAACAACAGTCATCTCATAGCACTATCAACTGTAGGGGGGAACCCCCACAGTTGCAGAAAGACCCCAGCAATCAGGTGATCCCCTGTGAGCAAGCACTTGGCGACGGTGGAGAGGAAAAACTCCCTTTTAACAGGAAGAAACCTCCAGCAGAACCAGGCTCAGGGAGGGGCAGTCATCTGCTGCGACTGGCTGGGGGGTGAGGGGATAGAGAAGAAGAAAAGAACAGACATGTAGAGAGCAAACAGCACGATGGGGACTCAATCCATGGGAGAGAACAAACAGATGTTAATGACCAGCAAAAAAAAATATTTCATAGAGAGTGAGGAAAGGAGTGAGGCCCAGTGCATTACTGGAGGTCCCCCGGCTGACTAAACCTATTAGTAGCATAACTAAGGGAGGGTTCAGAAACACATGATCCCTCCCTAATTGTAGGCTATATCAAAAAGGTAGGTTTTAGCCCTGTTCTTAAAAACAGAGATCGAGTCTGACTCCCGAATCCAGATTGGCAGCTGATTCCACAGGAGAGGAGCTTGATAACTGAAGGCTCTGCCTCCCATTGTACTTTTGGAGATTCTAGGTATTACAAGTAATCCTGCATTTTGGGAGCGTAGTGCTCTGTTAGGATAATACGGTAGAATCAGATCTTTTAAATAAAAAGGAGCCTGATTGTTTAGAGCTTTGTAAGTAAGAAGAAGGATTTTAAACTTAATTCTAAACTCTATGGGAAGCCAATGAAGGGAGGCCAGAACCGGAGAGATATGATCTCTCTTTCTAGTACCTGTTAAAACTCTTGCTGCAGCATTTTGGATCAGCTGAAGACTTTTTAAAGATGTTTTAGGACAGCCTGATAATAAAGAATTACAATAATCTAATCTTGAGCTAACAAAAGCGTGGATCAGCTTCTCAGCATCACTCTGAGACAAGATGCTCCTAATCTTGGCAATATTACGCAAATGATAGAAGGCAGTCTTAGAAACAAATTTAATATGTGAATTGAAGGACAAATCCTGATCAAAAATAACTCCAAGGTTCCTCACAGAGCTATTAAGAGAAAGAGTAACTGCATCCAAACTGAAAGTTTGATTTGGAAAGGAATTTCTAAGGTTTTTTGGACCAACAAGAATGACTTCAGTCTTATCTGAATTTAATAGCAGGAAATTACAAGTCATCCAAGCTTTGATTTCCTTTAAGACAGGCTTCTAACTTGGCTAATTGATTACTATCGTCTGGCTTCATTGACAGGTATAATTGTGTGTCATCTGCATAACAATGAAAATGTATACAGTGCTTTCTAATAATGTTGCCTAACAGAAGCATATATAAACTAAAAAGAGTAGGGCCTAGCACAGATCCCCGTGGAACTCCATGACTAAGCTTTGAGTTAAAAGAAAACTCATTATTTACATGAACAAACTGGAACCTATCAGATAAATAAGATCTAAACCATTGCAACGAAGTTCCATTAAGTCCAACATAGTGTTCTAATCTATCAAGTAGAATATTATGATCGATAGTATCAAAAGCTGCACTAAGGTCTAAAAGGACAAGTACAGAAACTAGTCCATTATCAGATGGAATGAGGAGGTCGTTAGTGACCTTTGCTAAGGCTGTTTCAGTACTATGATGGATTCTAAACCCAGATTGAGACTCTTCAAGTAAACCATTTCCCTGCAGGTGGTCAAATAATTGTGTAGCAACAACTCTTTCTAAGATTTTTGAAATGAAAGGGAGATTAGAGATTGGTCTATAGTTAGCTAAAGCTCCTGGATCCAGCGTTGGCTTTTTGAGTAAGGGTTTAATTACAGCCGTTTTAAAAGCCTGCGGTACATGGCCTAAAGTTAATGAAGAATTGATTATATGAAGAATAAAGCTACCAATAAGTGGGAAGACTTCTTTAAATAACCTAGTAGGAATAGGGTCTAAAAGACAAGTTGAAGGTTTGGATGAGGAAACTATTTTGTCTAACTCACAAAGGTCGATTGGAGTAAACTCATCAAGACAGAGATCAATAGAAGGAGTTGTAGTAGTTACAGTATTTAAGTTAACTGTGGGAAGAATCTGATTGATTTTATCTCTGATGGATGAAATTTTATTATAGAAAAAGTTCATAAAGTCCTGACTAGTAAGCTCTAAGGGAATGCTAGGATTGACAGAGTCCTGACTCTTTGTCAACCTGGCTACAGTACTGAAAAGAAACCTGGGATTATTCTTGTTCTCTTCTATTAATGCAGAGTAATAACTTGTTCTAGCTTTTCTAAGAGATTTTTTATAAATTAAAAGATGATTTCTTCAAGCTAAATAGATTTTATCTAAATTAGTAGAGCGCCATTTTCTTTCTAATTGACGAGTCTTCTGTTTTAAGCTACGAGTTTCTGTGTTGAACCAAGGAGTTAGAAATCTCTGATTAGACTTTTTCTTTTTTAAGGGGGCCACCAAGTCTAGAGTCTGATGCAGAGAAGCTGAAACACTATCCACCATGTTATCAATTACAGAAGGAGCAAGCTGTCTATAGCTTATTTCCGTTGTGTTGACACATGGCATAGAGGACACAATCTGCATAAATTTGGAAACAGCATCATCTGAGAGGCATCTACTGTAATAATATTTTTCTTTAGGAGCCAAATAGTCAGAAATAGTAAAATCAAAGGTTAACAGAAAATGGTCTGACAGTACAGGGTTATGAGGTGACACTACAAGATTTTCTATTTCTGTGCCATATGTCAAAACAAGGTCCAATGTATGGTGGAGGTAATGAGTAGAATTTCCTACTTTCTGAGAAAACCCAATCGAGTCTAATATTGAATTGAATGCCACATTAAGGCAGTCACTATCTACATCCACATGTATATTAAAGTCCCCTACTATAATTATTCTATCAGATTTCAGCACTAAATCAGCTAAGAAATCAGCAAATTCGGATAAAAATTCTGAGTAGGTTGATGGGGGACGATAAACTATGGCAAATAAAATTGGGTTTAACCTAAAATTGCTAAAGTGCCCAATACTGAGGACCAGGCCCTCAAAGGAATTATAACGCGTTTTTTGCTTTACATTAACTAGTAATTTGGAATGGTAAATTGTTGCTACGCCTCCTCCATGACCAGAACTTCTGGGATTTTGACAGTTTAAATAACCAGAGGGAGTTGATTCATTTAAACCAACATAATCCTCTTGCCCTAACCAAGTCTCTGTAAGGGAAATTAAATCAATCTGATGATCAATTAACAAATCATGGACTAACAGAGACTTGGGAGTTAGAGACCTAATATTTAATAAACCACATTTAATTTTTAAATTATGAGGAGGAACAGAGGCCAAATCATTCAATTTAGAGGCTTTATGTTTAATTTGAGTTTTACCAATATTTTGCTTTATCACTTTGGGATGCTTATACATTATATTTTTATTTACTTTGGAGGGAGCAGACAACGATTCTCTGATGAGGAAGTCAGGGGCTAAGCTGTGGGGTGGCGGATGAAGAGGAGCTGCAGAGAGGCGTGTAAGACTGCGGCTCTGCTTCCTGGTCCCAACTCTGAGTAGTCAGGGTTTTGGAAATTTGGATAAAAAAGATGCCAGATTGTTAGATAAATGAGAAGCACCATCCAAAGTGGGATGAATGCTGTCTCGTCTCATAAGACCAGGTTTTCCCCAAAATGAGCTCCAATTGTCAATGTAGCCCACGTCATTTTTAGGACACCACACAGACAGCCAGCGGTTCAAGGATGACGAGCGGCTAAACATGTTATCACTGGTCAGATTGGGGAGGGGCCCAGAGAATACTACAGTGGCAGACATCGTTTTTGCAAAGTCACACACCGATTCTATATTAAGTTTCGTGACTTCTGACTGCCGGAGACGGATGTCATTAATGCCGGCGTGAATAACAATTGTGGAATATTTACAGTTACTTTTAGCCAGCATTTTCAAATTTGACTCGATGTCGCCTGCTCTGGCCCCAGGAATGCATTGGACTATGGCCGCTGGAGTCTCTAGGTTCACGTTTCTGACTACAGAGTCGCCAATGATCAGAGTTTTTTCCTCAGCGGGTGTGTCGCTGAGCGGGGAAAAACGATTAGAAATGTGAACAGGTTGGTGGTGTACCGGGGCTTTGCGACTAGGCTTCCTTCTCACCGTCACCCACCCAGTCTCCTCGCTGCTGAGGAGAGCCGAGGGACCGCTAACAGTGGGGCCTAAGCTAGCTAGCTCCGCTGCAGCTAATGGGCGTCCGTCAAGATTAAGTGGCGCAGACGGTGTTTCAATGCAGCGGAGCCGGGATTCCAAATCAGACAACCTCGCCTCGAGCGCCTCAAAAAGACAACATTTATTACATTTACCGTTATCGCTAAAAGAGGCAGAGGTGTAGCTAAACATCTGACAGAGAGAGCACACCAGAGGAGGAGAGGAAGGAGAGCTAGTAGCCATAGCTAATGGCTGGAGAGCAAACCACAAAGCAAACCACACAGGCAGACAGCAAAACAGGAAGTGACGATACGTTACCACAAGGAAGTGACAGCAATGGAATTGAGTTGAGACTGGACACATAGACCGGTTCGATCAAGATCATGGGTCCAATGGAGATCTTTACCAATGACATGTGTCGCAGAGTTATGTTGGAGGGTGCATAAGGTCGAACAGCTAAGGAACAAGGTCATAGTTTTAAGTCTTTGTGCACGTGGTTAGCAGCAACACATAGGTGGTCAAAAATGTCCCGCGACATTAGAATGATGTCCACTGCGGTATCCAGTAGCGCTTCATGCATCATGACTTCTTCCAAGGTCAAGGAAAGAAAGATTTTACTTGCCACCCCCCTCTCGGTCAAGTCACACAGAAATTGTTGGACTGGCGGTTCAACGCGGATTAAAAGTCTGATGGCACGTTTTTGACTTCTAATTTTTCAACACATAATACAATATGACGAAATAGGTTGGTCTGTGCAGTTCTAAGTCAAACAGGCTTTTTTTCACGTGAATATCTGACATTTTCATAAGCGCCATGTCACCAATTGCGTCAGTGGATGGAAAACCCCCCAGCCATGTTGTAACATCATCGACAGAACACAGTGCTTGGCTGCCCATTGTACACACAGGATGGAAGCGGTAGAAAACATTGACGATGGTTCCTGCACATGTAGTCTGGAATTGGTTTGTGTTGTCCAATCTTCAGACAATTATAGTTCTGAAGAATGGGATGACAATGAAGAATCTGGGGGTATCAAACGATATAGGTTTGAACCATGCCAAGCGGGTATTGTGCCAAGCAACTCAGACTCAGACAGTGACGGTGGACAGGCACACATGGCCGGCACAGCAGAAGCGACAAACACATGACAGGCGAACACCGAGTGTTATGCTTTTGTTACAGATATTGCAACAAATTAGTTGTTCATAAATATAATGAAATAATATAATCAATAATATAATGTGTGTCTATATACAGTATATACATTTATAGTAATATGGACATATGTTTGCTAGATGTTGTTTTTTCTTGCCTTCTGATTGTTGCTCTGAGTGTTGCTATCCCTGTGCTGTTGCAATCCTGGAATTTCCCCATTGTGGGACTAATAAAGGCTTATCTTATCTTATCTTATCTTATAATTTATTTAAACCCAATTTTTCAATATATTCTCTGTGGCTCAGGAATCGGGTTTATTATGTGTTATCTTTGTGTATTTATGTATTATGTATTATCTGATGAATCCTGCATGTAAATCCATTCATCATGACCCTCCGTGTGCTCTTACACAGGGCACGTCGAGGGAGGATGAAATAACGAGGATTTACGTGCAGGGTTTACCACAGCACATTTAATACAGAAAGACAGACAATTCCCAAAAAGGTGAAAACGTACAAAAAACATAAACGCACTTACTGGTGGCGTTCGGGGGCTGGCATCGCCCAGAGAACGAATGACAGGAGACGTGTTAGCCACAGGTGCGTCCCAGAGCCGACATCGCTTCAAGGACGCACGAGAACCACGGCAAACATGGAGTGACTAACACGTCGCAAGAGTGCTGAAAATAATGGCAGACTAACAGCACAGATGACAATACTATTGACCAGCAGTGTGTGACTGGCAAACGGCGGCTAAGTACATGTACTGCTGGTGATGGTGTGATGAGAAACACCTGGGCAAGGACCGGGAAATATGATCAGCGTGATTTTTAATCAGCTGGTGATAATGATATAGGGGACGTGGCCAGACCGGTGAGCGTCAGCATGAGATCACTGAAAGTAGGTCAAAGCTGCGCATAAATCCATTAATCCTTTCCCTCCTCATGCACTTCTCCTGTGTTAAAGCGCACGAGGAGTGTACGAGGAGGCTTATGACAGTTGGAGCTAAAATGTATGCTGTGGTCTTTCGCGGCCTGCTGTTTATCTAAGCCTGTGACACAACGCAAAGGCATAGCCGTAAAATTAAAACAAGAAACCAGAGAAACTGTGAGCTACAAAGCTGCTGTCATTCCAGTCAACAACACCGGCATCCCTTTTGTCGCTTACATCATGGTGGTGCCACCCTTCATTCGGTGGGTGGCGCCACAGTCCAGTCAGCAGCTGCGGTTTTTTGATGATAACTAGTTTATGCAGGCATGATTGTAAATACTATATTGATCATCAACAATGACTTTTAGGTTTACACAACATGCTAAAAAATGTCAAAATCGTGTCATCAGACCTTTAAGGAGCCGTCTGTTTCGGGTGAGTGAAATTTTTCCGGTAGCTGGACTACCAGAACGGATCTGGACAGCGTTGCATTCTCAGGCCCCTCTGGAGCCTCAGGTGGAGGATGCTCTGTTGTGTTCACTATCTCCCACTGATGCAGTAGGGGGTTCTTCATGGTTGGGTTTAGACAGCCCTGGAGGATCGTTTTGAGTTGTCACGGTAGTTATGGTGAGGACGTCTGGTTTCTTGTCCTCCTTCTTGTTCTTCACTTCGTCTAGTAGATGTTGAGAGCTTCCATGTCTTTTTGACTGAAAGTGGGCATTTCTTTCTTCTCCAAGCTTCTTGAGCCAAACTTACCAGAGGAAGATCTTGTTTCTCTTCCTGAGTTTCTACGGCAGTATGAGGCAGTTGACCATTTACCGCAGTTACTTGAGACTCAAAATCGATAAGTCATTGCGAGTATCCATACCGTATTCTTGTGACCTACCTGGTGGGCTTGGCCTGCGATGGTAGTCAGGCTTGGGTAACATTGATTTTGAGCTGGGGGTAGAAAATTTGGCCTGGTTCTGACTCGAATTAGTTTGGGTGGAGAACTGTCACGGTTTTACATGTGACCATGGTGCAGGAACAGGGGCTGGCCATGGAGTGCCCTCTAGGTCCAGAGTGGCAGAGGTGGTGTTGACAGCTAGCACTGTGGTAGGCTTGGTGGGCTTATGGTTGCTTTAGTGCTGTTTTTGGAACACATAATGTGCAAATTCTCTCAGCTGGTTTATTGAGCTTGACGTTGGGTTAGCCGTGACTGTAGGATGGAGATTCTGAATGAAGAGAGCCTTAAAATTGTGGTCTTCTTCCATCCCTGGAATTTTTTGAGATCCAAAATATGTGAGAAGGAGTCACTGGTAGTAGTCCTGTGGGGGCTCTGAGCAACCTTGTTTCACAGCTAGGGCTGTGTTGACTGTAGGCAGTCATCGAAAAATTCCTTTCAGATGGCTTCGTACAATTTCCTGTGGTTTTTCTTGATATCCAATGGCTGGCTGTCCATAAATTTTTACACCGACCTGTTAGATGTTAGCTTGATCAAATAGATGGGATTGTCGACCATAGCGTTAGGGTAATTACACAAGTAGTAGTCAATGTCTTGTAAATGAGCCCTGGTATCAGGTGACCCACTGGTTGAGGGGTCAAATTTGGTAATGTTGCAAGCGATCTTATCAAGGTCTCTATTGGATGGGATTTGGGTATGTCTTTCACATTGTCGTTCAGGTTCGCCGAACGGGACGGGCGACTGCGCGCCGTGGAAGTCCCCATCTGATGAGGGGATGCCTTCCTTCATTAGTGGAACCGACCTGTTTACTGCTCTTGGTCTTGGTTCTCTTTGCTTAGGGTATTCTTCCAGCTCTTCTTTGACATCCTGAAGGCCTTCTTGTGCTTCTTGTAGGAGAAGTTGACATTTCTTGTAGTCAGAGTCTGTGTCGTCTAGTTGACCTTCAACTCTTGTGAGTTTGTTCTCAGTGTCCTGAAGGGCGGTTCCTAATTCCTTGTTTTTTTGCTGAAACAAGGTATTGTCATCCTCCAGTCGTTGCTTCTCTTGCGTTACCTGGTCCAAATCTAGTAACACGTTATCAAGTTCAGCTTGGGTATCTTCATGTTCTTTGTGAGCTTGTTCCTGCTTTTTCATTAGTGATTTGTCATCTTCCTGGAGAGAGAAGATTGTTGAGTGTTGTTTCACCAGTTCGTTCTCGGCATATAATACTTTAGCTTTGGCTACACCTAACCTCGCAACTAATGCTAGTGCAAACTTCCCTAACACACTGGGGAGATCTTTTGCTTTTGGTGGGTTATTAGTGCATTCATATAAAAGCTTTTCAGTGATTTGCTTCAAATCTTTTGGGGGTGTTTCCTTAACATATGTTGGGAAGCCAGGTATAAGGTCAGAAGTCAATCCTTCCAATGTTGCTTGAAGGTCATCCAGTTCGGTAAGTGGATCCAACATGTTTTACTGTTTAACAGTTAGCTTAAAATCAACTTGTTAATTATAGCTGAAGTTGTTAGTCAAGAGTTAACCTTGAGAGTTATTTTATAGTGATGGCAGTTATGAGCTCCTTTTAGAACTTGTTCCAACTTACAGGCTTGTAAGAAGGGAGGTAGAATTTTGGAATTATTGTAGAAACTTGATGTGTTAATTTATTTGTGGAAACTGTATCTTGGTTTGTTGCTTAACCTCTTGCACTCCATTGTACCGCAGACGGGCAAGTCTCTGCGTCCCAGAGCGCACGAGGGTGCACGAGAGCACCCTCGTGCGTCCTCGTGCGCTCTAGGACGCATGATGGAGATGCGTCCAAGCGCGCACTAAAAATAAAAGCTGCAGACACAGCCGCGAACAGATTAGTTCATCTGATTGACCTCTCATTCGACTAATAAGAGCCTTGAATTGGGTTTCTGAAACCTTGAAGAACCAATGACTGAAAACTTAGCAAGAAGGACCCGCCTACCAAGGCTATGAATGCAGTGAGCCAGTTGAAGCAGAGAAGTTCGCGAGCTGTTTTTTTTAAGGCTGGGTGAAGACAGACTGCTGCAGCAGATGACAAAAAGGACCCGCAGGAAGAACCGTCACAGACCCAGCGGCACGGAGACCACCCATAAGTGCAACCTGTGTGACAGTGACTGCCATTCGCGCATCGGCATGTTCGGCCACAGGCGGTGCTTATTTTGTTTTTGTTCCAGCAGAGTAGACGTTATGATTTTCTTCCATGGTCATAGACCGACAGAGGCCGACGACGAAGGCTGAGTGACACACACGCGTTTGCCAGTCTTTTTTAAATTACTACTGTTATTTGTTTTGAAAAATCGTTCGCCAAAAACCGCAATCATGGAAGCACAAAACCGCAATAATGGAATTATGTTTTGATCGAGTCGCGAGACCAGAACCACGAGCAGACCAGCGTCGTGTTCGTCTGACAATGAGGAAGAGAAGTTCACCAGGACACTGCTGTGAAGAGGTAAGGTGTTATAAGCTAAATTATTCTTTATCCCTGAAAACTGTAATCAAAAATGACTTTTGACCGATCGGTAAATTACAATTGTGCGGTGCACGAAGTCTGAAGTTCGTGCGTCGCGGTACACGGGTCTTTCGCCGCGTCCAGACCGTGAACGCCGCCCCCCCCCGCTATTCTTCTGTAGCGAGGGGGGGGGCACGGTGACTGCGCGGCTGTCGCCACATCGCCACATGAGGCTAATGCGTCATGTAGCGATGGCCGATGTACGTCATCTGTAGCAAGGGGGGGGACAACCCCCCTCCACACACACACACAGACACAGCCCTGAGTGTGACCTTTCATTAGAGCCCAAAATGAAGCTTCTACATTGAATCAGTCAAAAGTTACAGACGTTTTTCCAAACTGTGCCATTTGGCACAATTTGGCACAGTTCCAAAACGCCTGGGACCTACCTGAGGAAAAAGCTGTGTAATATATTCATTTTTTGTGGTATTGTTACAAAATTTGGACCTCAGCTGGATAACACTTGGTTCTACATTTCTGTTGCATTTTCCAGCCCGGATCTGAAGCTGTGTGTTATTTGCAAGCATTTGTATCCAAAAAAACACCCAGGCGAAATTTATTTTCTTCAAGTTCACTATGTTTAGATGACTGTAACTCAGTGGCCAGAGCACTTAGAGAGATTATGACTGTTTTGCCAAAAGATTCAAAGTGTTTTCTTTTAAATGAGATCAACCCCATGAAGATGCTGCAAAGGGTTGAAGAACAGCTTTGGATTTAATTTGGGCACGTTATTTTTTGGCGTTTTTAGGGAAATTGACCGGAGTGCAAGGGGTTAAAATTTGTGTGGGTTGACTTCTTTACTTAGATTTTCAAAGCCTAGTATTGGAATTGTCATCAATAACTAGCTTTGGAATTTTATTGAGGGGCACTTTAAAATGATGATTTCATTTACACAAAAAGGGAACAACAGAAATAAAATATAAGAAAATTAAATACTTTAGAGATTTAAGGTTCTAAGTTTTTACTTTCTATTAAAGTCAAGGTTAATTTTTGCCTTTATTGTTAAAACCTATTTTCATTTGAAACTTTAACTGTTTACTATTTACAAACTAGGAAACACACATGAATTGTTTTTGTGTGTTGTCACCAAGGCTTCCTTCGGATTAAAGTCAATGATGAGTTGTTTGATTGCTGTCTATAAAAGTTTTTATTTACAGACTAATCAATGTTTTCACCTTTTGACTCTCCTATTTTGAATCCTGGTGAGGAGTAGTGAGTTGGTTAATGTTTTCCTTTTCCTGTGGAGAAAAACATGAACCAAGAATAACACTGTCATGTTTGGGGTCGTCACCCCGAGCATGACTTGTGGCTGTTGGGTTTAATCACTGCTTATTAATTCCAGCTGGCGGATTGAGCCCTGCTCTTCGCCAGTCACACAGCCATGCTTCCTCCTCACCAGGCACCCACCAGCGGTATGGTTCACCACATACACACTCACACACTCATGCACGCACACACACTCACATTCACACTCACGCACACACACACACACTGTTCAATCAGTCACACACCGTGTGGCTATACAGCTGTGTCCATTTGCCCTCATTCTGGTTTTGTGTATTAATAGGGTAGAATGTGACAAGCTGGCGTGGCATCTTTGCATGTCAACTCCAGACATCCAGGTTCACTTTTGTGGTTTCACCCTTGGACTAATCATGTTGTTTCTCCAGAGCCTATCGCTCCAACGCTTTGTAAGTCCTTGTGCCTTTTTCTCCGCTCCTGTCAAATTTGGAGCGCGTAAGGCATCCTTTGAACCAGTTGAGTTTGTAGCCAGGTTTCTCACTCCCTTTTCTATGTGACTGTATTTGGACTTACAACACTTTCACCCATTGTAAATAAGCACGTTACTTACTTTGCGTTTTGGGCTCGCTGCAATTCCTTATGTCCACTGCACAGTTTGCGCAGTGAACATGACAAACACAATGACTTTAAATAAGACCTAAAGCCTTAAGTGTTAACTGGTGAATGTGGTTTCCCAATTTTGAAAAATTTTGGTAAATATTCAATGACTCACTAAATCCTTTACCAGCATGCGGAGGGTTAATACTACTTAAAGTCACTTTTGAATAAACATTGGCATTTATTCAAATCCTTAAGTTGAAATTGGCTTCCTGTGAGAGAAATCACACAATGTAGTGTTTAAAAAAAAACAAAACACACATATATTTAGCTTCAACAGTTTGCAGTTGTTGCATAAAATGTGTAAATATATTTGCTATTAATGTTAAATATTAAAATGTGGGGTTAACATAAGTGATTAAATACAAAGTGTATGCTTTTATACCCTTCTACTGAGTTTATATGTAGTAGAAGCTTGTCCACCCCTGAGAACACCCTCAAAAGCCAAGAAGTTTCTCTTTTCCTTCTGCTTTTTGTCACGCCGCGCCATTCATCAGCGGCGCCACCTGCTCATGCACCTGCTACTCGTCAGCGGCGAAGGATAAAAGCCGCCTCGCCCTGAGCGTCGGCCTGAAGCCGTAGACTTCATTCCTCTTTCATGGGCTTCTACCACATTCTCTTCAGCATCCTCATCTCCGGTAAGAAAATCGCTTACCTCATCTCTCCAGTCTGCTCCCCTGTGCACAGGTGGATTCCTCGGCGGCGGACTATCCCGTCCCTCGTCTCTCCTCGCTGCTGCATCGAGCCCTGCAGGTGGCTGTCTCCCGGGCTTCCATCCTTGAAGCGCCAGTCATCTGTCCCGACAAGTAAGCTTCTCTCCCTCGCCTATTCTCCTCCTGTGTTGGTGTGTGCTCATCACCCTGTGTCTGATTTCTCCCATAGGGTTGCCGGCTGAACGGTCTCCTGCCTCTGGGTCCGAAGCAGACGCCACCACCAACACATTAACATTCCGCAGACACGCACCCAAACATCCCTGTTGTTAATAAACGGTTTGAACTACTCTGAGCCTGTGTGTGTGCGTCTCCTGAGCCGAACGTTATGTCACTTTTGGCATAGAAACTTTAAATTGGTTTTAAATTTAGGTTATTCTGAATAATATGGATCACGTTGAAGTTAATTTGGAAGCTCGACATGGTTATAAATCAGCTTAATAGATTTGTGCTTTGTTTTAATCTGGGTGTAAATCCATGAAAGGGATGCAATTCTTATTGTTGACCACAAGACTGAGGCAGTTCCTTCTGCACTGAAGGAGGTGGAGACATAGGGATGTTACTTAGAGGTGGTCTAACTGTCTCAGCTCCAAGATGGCGTCCAAGATGACTCACCCTGGTGGTTTTCAAAATGGCGTGTGCACTGTTAATCTACATATGTGCAGTTCTCATGCAAAGGGAATGGTACGTAGCCGTTTTGGTCACACACAAATGTGAACGCACAACTTAGTCCGCGAATTGGGACACAGCCTGCCAACCACCAACCACGCCTTGTTTTTTTTTTTTTTTCAAAACCGGAGTTAGTCTTCCTTTAATTTGGTTTATTCATGCAAGAATAATCTTACAATTTTAACTTTGTGTACAATTCAACGCTGTTACCTCAAACAATTTCCTTTCAGTAAATTTTATTATGCATATCCAGCATGATTTAGATTCATCACTGCACGCTTGCGGAGAAAAAAAGGGTTAATTCAGTGTACCTTGCAGGGACTTTTTGCCGATTGAGTTGAATTAGCAAAAGACAAATCTGATTTCTTTGCAATTCCACCTCTCCAGGCCTTTATCTTAATTAATTCAGCAAGTGATAATGTTTTGTTTTTTTTGTTTTTTTTTACTTTTAGCATGCTTTAAACACAGATTTCTCAGCTCATCTCAGGCGAGTGGGCAGATCACCCTCCACCCCCCCATGATCAGGGAGACACACACGGTCTTGCTACAGGAGGCACACACACATAACATAGCCGTGTTTTTTACAGGGGATCAGATTTGACCAAAACACACACACAGCTTATGGCTTAATATTCTTTTGTGCATCTTTTTCTCGGGTGCACACAGCCTCACATGGGACACAATATATGTAGGAGAAATTAGTGTTGTAAGTGCTACAAGTATTATTCAATTTATACCTAGAGGTGTGTGTCTGTGTGTGTGGAAACGGAGGTTTACTTCATGACCACAAACACTTACAAACAAAAGGGAAAAAACTCATAGGGGCACCAGTCCACAACTTGGACAATTTATTAATAACTAATCTTTGTACCTTTCATCAACCAGTCTCAAATATTAGTGAATTCTTCTGTGTGACCCAGAGAACAGACACAGATAAAAATAATCAAGCAGGAACTTCTATATACTGTTAACAGTTTTAATGATCAAACTCAGATTACATGACATTACATTCAATTGATCTGCAAGCATGTGAAATGATCATCAAGTATCTAATATCATATTAACTGGTAACGGATTCCTGAGAATAAAGTCTATAGTTAAACCTTTGTGGAAACAAGAAAAACAAGATTTTGAATTTGTAACTGTAATGCAATGGGAGACTGAAGTAACTGTAACAAAATATGCATAAAATTAGACCCAGTTTTATGGAGAAAGTGGTAATAACTGATTATACTAAAAAGGAAATTCTGAGTTACACTGCAAAAAAAAAATGATGTTAATGAAAAGAAAAAAAATATTTTCCTTCAGTTGTATAACTCCTCGAAGCTTATGGACTAACTTTTAACATGAAAAATTGGTCATATTCAATTAAAATTAGACATCACCTTTAGCCCAGCAAATACAAAGTTGGAGTCTAGCTTACGACCAGTTGTGTCTTCAGAGTCCAGTGATGATCTCTGGCAAATGCCAGTAGATGGCAAAGGGGGGAGACTGCCCGCAGTCCTTCCCAATCGGTTCAGCGGTCACTGAGACTCACAGCAGGGGCGACAGTGGAGCTGGCAGTAGTATGGGCAACTGGCCCCCGGGGCAGGTGACATCTTCTCCTAGGCAACACGCCCTTCCCTGACCCACAACTTTGATGATGTCCACCAGCTGACAAGAACCGCAGAACTGAAGAAAAAAAAAAAGTAAAACGAAATCCAAGTTCTTCCAACGTCGTGGTACATGGGTGAGACAGTCTCGAAGAAAAAGTTCAAAAATCACTGTCAGTCCGCTTCAACGGTGAGTTAAGGAAAATCAGTAGAAAAAAGTATAACAGAATAAAACAGCGTCTGAGGAGAGGGAAAAACAGTTTTACTCCATGTACGAGGGGTTGAGCTCAATGACAGGATGATCAATTCTCAGATACCGGGGGGGGGGGGGGGACACACAAAAGACAGAATTCAGACCAACAGAAAAGACTTCAGAAAGACCACAGAAAGAACTGAGAAGATCTGAAAAGAAAACTTGAAAACTAGGGCATTTTCCTCTTTTAAATGAGAGCAATTCTTTGGTCATATGACTGGCAGCAGGAAGAACCAGATATCCTCTATCGGGGGAGATGTGAATGAACTTTTGTCCAATAACAAAGAAGTTCTTTGTCTGTAACTGACCAATAGAATCAAAGAGGGTGTTGTCGGATGGAGATGGCCTGGTGATTGGCCAATATCAGTCATGTGACTTACGTATGATTTCCAGAAAAAGAACATACATTAACTTTGAAATTCGTATTATAGACTTTTATACATAATCTAAGCTAACTTCAGTGATCCATCACTAACTTTAATGACTACTTCCAGTGAGCATGCAATTTTATAAACTTGATTAAACATATTTCAGACATGCAATACATTTCAAATCAATGATTAATGAAACATTTCAAACCATAATTGTTCAACACAGGGGCGGTCATCTTCAAGTGTTCTGAGCAGTATTTCCTGGAAAAATATCGTAGTCTTGAGGAGAGAAGATTATTTTCGGCAGATAAAACACAGTTCAATGTTGACCAAAAGGGAGCACTGTTGGGCTTTGGATAATGGTAGGAGGCTCCAGGAGGGCGTTTTGACTATTCTGGTTTGTATCAAAAGGCTCTTAGCACCTAAAACTGTCTGAGGGTAAGTGTCCTTGGGGATTTATGATAACACTCCAGGTGTCTTCCTGGCATGAAGAGGATCCTTGGGGTATTAAGTCAAACAAGGAATGTAGCATTTCAGTGCTTTATTTAGGAAACAGGGTGAGTTGGAGGTCTCCTGCTCACAGAGACTGTTCATGTAGATTGGAACTCAGATGTAACATTACACCTTAAATGGGAGATTATGTCAGAATCTGGGAATGGTCTGGGGACCATGCCAATGCTTTATGTTCATTCTGTGTTCTTTGCTTTTCATTAGTATTATAAATAGTAGGATTATTATCACTATGGGTTTAGTCTTATTTGTCATGTTTTACTCCTTGTCCTTGATTGCCCTCTGTGTGTCATGATTCTGTTTCTGTTTATATTTTTCCCTTCTTGTCTCTTGGGTTGTTTGTTTATTGTGTTCATTATTATTATTAATTGTCCTTGGTCATTTTGTCATGTTGTTTCCCCTGTCTAAGTAGAAGGTTGTGTGTGTACTTATCTTCTTATTGTCCCTAGCTACTCATGTGTCAGTACCTATTGCCATTCTACCTCATGTTTGCATTACTGAACCCTTGATTGTTCTCAGCTGTCCTGCATCTTGTTGATTGCCCTGCCCCTATATATGTGAGTCTCTGTTCTTTGTTCAGTGAGAGGTCATTGCCATTTCTCTGTTGTTGTTATCCTGCCACGATTCTCTGCCGATGTTCCTGACCCATGTAAGTTCATCTTAGCCTTGCTTTGCATGCTAAGATTTTGTTTTGTGTTAGTTTAGTTTGCTTTTCTCTTTGTTCTTGTCCCTGAGTTTATGTTTAATAAATCATCATTTGCGTCTAATCCCTGCCTGCGCCTCGAGTCCTCCCTTAAACCCTTATCTGCCCGCATGGTAGTACATGACAGAAGTATTCTCCACCATATTTTCAAAAATGTGTAAGTAAACTCTAAATAAACTCCTTCTAGGTCATTCATCTAAATTACTTAAAATGAAGCGGAGATCATTTACAGACATCAACAATGAAAAATTGTTAAAATGATCCAAAAATGTCAAACTGTTTTGATTTTATAGACCAATCAAGTTGTACAGTTTCTCTCTGGCATGTGTTTGCTAATGTATGTTATGATGTAGTAATCCAAACTTGATGAAAGTTCGCAATCCCAACAGATTTTGTCAGCAAAACACCCATACAATTCTGTTTGTTTCAAAAATCATGTTTATGACATTTCTATTGGCCTTTGTATCTTGTCAGTGGAACATTTTGCTAGTGTGAGAAAGTCAGTATAGGGGTGAAGATGGTCGTCTATTACACAGACAACCTAGATTCAAATCCTACTGACAGAAAACCACAATTCTGAAGTACAATATGCCTCTCCTGTGCATATGAAGAGAATGTAATACACCTTAACTTTTCAATTCTGTACTTCAGCTGCTTGGAAAACCTTTCAGTTGAACATTTATTATTTGAAAATGTTAGTGTGAGCTGAAGCAGTCATGTGGTGCGGTGGTAAAGGCAATGGCTTGGTATGCTGGAGGTCCCAAGTTTGACTCTTGCCAGGGAGGTCTTTTTCTTTTGTACAGCATGTATCTCCTGTGTATTCTTAAGTAACACTATGCAAGATTTTCACCTCAAAATAATGTTTACAAAATTATGTTGGTGGTACTTCAACATTAGCAGTGAACCCTCGCAGAGCTGCTGTCCCAAATGGCATCCCACTAGCGGTGGTCAAACCATGTCCCGACCAGTTGGCAGGGATTGTCACCAAGTTGTTCAACCTCTCTCTGTCGCACAACACCATCCCCTCCTGTCTCAAGGCCTCCAGCATCATCCCTATCCCAAAAAGGGCCACAATTGACAGCCTGAATGACTACAGACTTATAGCACTCACGTCTGTAAGTCATGAAATGTTTTGAGCAACTGGGGTCCCAGCACATCAGGGACTGTCTTCCCCCCTCCTTCGACCCACATCAGTTCACCTACAAGGAGGACTGGTGTAGCAACATGTGATTTATAATTATGATCAGGTATAAAAATTATTTAATTTGTATTAATCTATCAGGACCTGAGATTTACTCTGGGTCCACACACAGAGAAAAAGTTAATAAACACTTGTAGTGGCACCAGCTCACCTCTTTAGTGAGCAAGTTAATCATTAATTTCACTTTATACCCATTTAATCACTCAATAAATTAATTAATTAATCAGTCTCAAAATTTTAGTGAATTCGATACTGGGGGCTTTGAAACCAGACTCAGAATGAAATAAACTCCCAACTTCTCTCATTTTCACATATTTATTAAATGAAGTGATGACTGACGGACATTGAAATGATTTGCATTAACCATTAAATTAAACTTGTAAATGATAGAGTAACAATGTGAACATTTGAAGAACCAGGGGGAAAATGTAAGCTGCATTTAGATCAGTTTGAAGTTAACAGATTATGGAAAACTGAACACAAATTTATGGGGAAAATTAAACTAATTATATGGAAAATTCTGGATTACTCTTAAGAAAATGAAAATGGAATTTTAAGGAAAAAAGAGTTATATTAATTGCTCTTTAATTTTGTATCTGATCAGATACTGAATTCTCAAATCTCGGACATTTTATTCAGCAGATGAATAAAGAATGCAGCTCATGTGACCTTGTGTGGTGGTCCTTTCGGCGTCGTAGTCTCTTCGAAGTTTTAATGGTAGATGGCACCCAAAACCAGAATATCTTGCCAGCAAATATTCGGACAGGGTACGGCAGCTTTCCAGTCTATTGTAACAAGATGAGATTTTGGATGTGTTGATCACATGGGCTGAGGTACAGCCCAAAATGTCTCCTCTTCTCTGTGTCATATTGATTTCTTCAGTGGCAAGTGGTGGCCTCCATAGTCACTGGCTTCTCACGAGGGAATTCGAGAATAATTGCAGAATCTGATCCAAAGGAACGGGAGTTTGATTACGAGTTAGGATTTGAGCTCAGGAAAGAAAATGATTAATTCCTAGACGTTTGAAGAAAAACATTACAATACACAGAAGTCTACACAAATGCAATATTTCATGTTCTCTGCAAAGGTCATCATAGAAAAAAAACACATGGGAGAAGTTTCCTTTGTTCTGTGGCAGTGAAGAGATCTCAAGTCTTTGTTCTCCCATTGTGATCTGATTGTGCTCTAGTATTGTGCTCTAGTCCTTATAACTCCAACTGAGTTTTGCGGGCTTCTGGGGATTGGCAGGAGCCCAAGCCAATAGTCTTCCTTTGTGGGCGGGTTTTATGAACTTTAGTCCAGTGAACAAACAGGCTTTTGTCTGTAACAACCAATAATATTGAGAGAACTGTTGTCAAGCAGAGACTGGCGGCAATCAGTCACGTGACTTTAGGGACGTTTTGGCAATCTGATACACACATCTTAACACTGAAAATTCATCTATACACTTATGTATAAAATCTAACCTACTTCAGTGATTCATACAACTTTATAACTAGTGCTTTTAAATCAACATGCAAGAATAAACATTCATTTAAACATTTTAACATGTACATATTTAAAATCAAGGATTAATATATTCTTTAAACCCATTATTGTTACGTATGGCTCTTGCGAGACATAAATAAGAGCCAAGGGTTGACCGGTGAGTTTGCGTTGTTTATTAATGATAACAGAAAGGAACAAAGGAAAGAGTCTCGTGGGGCAAAAACACAAACAATACAAAGGTACACTTACAAATGATGATGATGATGAGAGGGGGACTGGAGCCGGACATAGGAGTTCCAGCCTTACCCACACCGGAGAAGAGCATGGATAGTATGCGCAAGGTCACAGCACTGAATAATCAGGACCGCTCCCTTTTATAGTGGTTGACAGCGCCTCAGCTGATGAGAGGTAATTGGCCTCCAGCCGTCCCATAGAGCTTGACAGCTGGAGGCCCGCTGAGACGCTGTCAAAGTAAGAGCTGGGCTGAGGAGGAATATGGTCTGAGCGCCGGTAAAAACGACGCATGTGACAGTAACTCCCCCTCAAGGCCGGGCTCAGAATGGCCAGTAACACCCAAGCCCCCCCCTCCACCTAGGGTGGGCGGATGGGGCACAGGCCAGGAGGGTGAGAAACAGAAAAAGGGGAGAGGGGAAAAAACACAATATTGGCAGGGAACAATGAAGCACTTACAGAGTATGGAGAGAAAAAAAAAAACCCCACAACGCTCCATAAAATGCCAAGCAATATGTAGACAGACCCAAAGAAAAACAACCCCAGGAGACCTAAAAGGAGAGCTGAGGCTCCTAAGGTGAAATCCACAGATACAGGACATCCCTCAACAGGAGGGGGAGAAAAAAAAGCACGCTAACTGTGATATGACTATAAGAAATCATATACCTGCACACTCACAAAATCACAAAGTACTAGGCACAGGAATAACGGCAGAAATAATACAGTTCGGGGGGTCTCCCCGCACCCAGCATCCAAACCGCCAACAGGGGTGATGGGAAATGTTCAGGCGGCCTACCCAAATCCCAGGCCAGGAAAAGCAGTACTTCAGGTGGCCAGACCAGACCGCCGAACAGAGAGTCCAATGGGTCGGTTGGCCGAACCAAAGAGCCGAATGGGTACGGCAGTCCCTCTGGCGGCCGACCCGCACCGCTCAGCCACCAGGCCTGCAGGGGAGAGAAAGGCAACAGCTTCCGTGTGGAGAGGAATAGTGAGGGCGAGCCGGGCCGACAGTGAGAGGTCCAACGAGCCCTGGTGGAGAAAGCTTGAGGGGATAATGAGGGTGACGATGATGACGACGGTGAAGATGGGGTTGAAGATGAAGATGAGCCGGTCCAGTGTCCGGTGGCAGGGGATCTGCAGCTCCCTCACCAAACCTGGATGCCACTGGTGCTGTACCCTCGTCGGACCCCGATTGGGTCACGGCTGCTCCCGCGATGGACCCCGATTGGATCTTGGTTGCACCCGCGTCGGACCCCGATTGGGTCTTGGTTGCACCCGCGTCGGACCCCGATTGGGTCGCGGCTGCACCCGCATTGGACCCCGATTGGGTCACGGCTGCACCCGCGTCGGACCCCGATTGGGTCGGCGCCGCACCAGAACTGACCTCCAACCCCGAACCTGGAACCTCTGGCAGAGCAGGAGAAAGCAGCTCCTCGCCGGCGACCCTGGAAGAAGGCTCAGGAGAGAGAGAAGAACTGGGATCAGGATCACCGGCAGTGCCAGAACCCGGCGAGATAAGCTCGGACGCATCGGGTGGCTGCACCAAGCTCATCTAAAATGCTCTAAGACTGAAAGAAGAAAGACAAAACAGAGCACTTGCCTGATCTCGGGTTCTGACGCCGTCCAGGACTGCGAAGATCTGGGCTCAGATGGCAGGAGGTCGTCATCAGGCTCCCACTCAGCTGCGTCGGGCTCCGCAGCTGGCATGACGGTGTGCGCAGCTTGAGAATCCTCGGGCACCGATGCCCACACCGATGGCCCACACGGCATGGTGGCAGGGGAACCTCGACCCACTGGACCAGACCGCTCCTCCGTGGAGACCCAGGGACCCTTCCTCGTCGGCGCAGGTTCCACGCTGCAGTCCGCTCTCCTCCTCCGCCCACGGCATGGCTGTGGAACCGGAACCAGGCTCTCCAGAACTGCAGGCCCCCTCCTCATCCAGTGACGTTGGCCTGGCGTCGAGGACCGCTCAGCGGAGGGAGACACAGAGGATGCGGGATTAATAATTAAAGCCACAGCAGGTGGTGGGAGCTCGGGGAGCTGCGAACCCCGAACTCCACCTCCAGGAGTCTGACAGAGCAAATCACAATAATGAGAGTGTGAATGAACTTGGACTTGCCTGTCTCCTGGAGGATGAGTGGTGCCTGCTATGGCGGACGTTGCTCCTCTCTTTCCCCGCCGGACGGTGACAGAGGACCCCTGGGAGGACGACAGGGAGCCGCTCGAGATGGTTCCGGGACGGAGCTCGCAAAGTCAGGACTCTGAGTACACACAGCGGCCGGGGAATGCGTCGAGGAGGAGGGGGCGACAACTGAAACGAGCCGGGCACGGGACGCTGACGAGAGAGCGGGAGAAGATGGCCCGGGGGGAGATGAGGCTGCGGGGATTCCCCTCTGATGAGGCACAGGAGTGGCAGCTGTGCGAGGAATTGAGCCCTTGCGGCGACCCGGAACTGGATCCGGACAGGGTTCATGCTGAGGAGGGTTATGGAGGTGACTACGGTTTCTGGCGGAGGGCGAGGCGAAGGTGAGGTCCGGGAACCGCCGCTCCTGTGCGAAGACAGAGGCGAGGAGGGCGACGAACTCGGGAAAATCACGCAGCTCTGGATTCCTCTCCACCAGTCTAACTGCCGCCGCCACATGCTTCATAATCGATGATGGATGCGCAGCGGAGCGAGCAGCAGCCACTCGGTCCCCGATTTTGATTGCTGTCAGCTGCAGCTCCTCTGGGGGAATCCCGAGTGATGACATACTAGATGGGGGAAGACCTCCGGATGGTGCAAACTCCCGGGCCGGAACGGAGGCAGGAGCGGGATCCCGAAACGAGGGGCAACATCTCCTCCTCTTCGACTTCCTGCCGGGACTTCCTCCAGCCCACAGAGAATCTCGCGCTGTGCAGCGATGTCATATCTCCTCGCGCTCACCTCAGGGTGGTCGGCGAAGCTGGGAAGATAATCGAGGACTTCCTCAGCTTGGTCCAGGTACCGGTGCACATCGCTGCTGAAGTTGAGGAGGGAGGCGGTGATAAGGATTTCGTCTACGCACTTGAGGGCGTCTGCAAGGACATCACTCGGACTCTGAGTGCGGGACCTCCGCGACGGCATGCTTCAGCACGGTACCCAGACAGGTAGGAACAAACAGTCCAATTAACAAACTCACGGCAGCCGGCAACTCACTGGCTGTGACCTACTGTTACGTATGGCTCTTGTGAGCCATAAATAAGAGCCAAGGGCTGACCGGTGAGTTTGTGTTGTTTATTAATGATAACAGAAAGGAACAAAGGAAAGAGCCTCGTGGGGCAAAAACACAAACAATACAAAGGTACACTTACAAATGATGATGATGATGAGAGGGGGACTGGAGCCGGACATAGGGGTTCCAGCCTCACCCACACCGGAGAAGAGCGTGGATAATCTGCGCGAGGTCACAGCCCTGAATAATCAGGACCACTCCCTTTTATAGTGGTTGACAGCGCCTCAGCTGATGAGAGGTAATTGGCCTCCAGCCGTCCCATAGAGCTTGACAGCTGGAGGCCCTCTGAGACGCTGTCAAAGTAAGAGCTGGGCTGAGGAGGAATATGGTCTGAGCGCTGGTAAAAACGGCGGCATGTGACAATTATTGATTGATTGTGTGGACAATCAATCAATAAATTTTAAAATGTATTTATTGATTGTCCACACCAAATATCAGAGTCCATTTGCTTTTCCATGGTGTCCTGAAAAAAAGGATGTTGAGAATTAAGTTTTGTAACAAGAATGTAGTCAAAAAGTTCACTGGTTAAATCCAGCATGTCCCAGAGTTGCCACTAGAGGGCAATGTTGAGCTGTGGATATTTTGTAGGCCACATGGGACATTCCACAGAGGTCTGTTCTTTGTCCACGTTTTATTGGCCAATAAAATGTTCAGGAGGAAATGCATTAGGAAAACTTCCAGAGACTGGTTTAACAAAGGAATGTTAGTTCAGCTGTGGTCCTGGGTTGAAAGAGCAGTTCTTGACTGTCCTTTTCCTGGGTGAAACAATGTCTTTAAGCTGAAGAATAATTTTATTGATGAGCCAAAGAAAGATGACGCTACAGCTCCCCCCTTTGGTATCGACGGTGAGTTTTGGTCAGCGTTGATAGAAATCCTTGGCATCAGATTCCAATTTGGCAACTCTTGATCCAACTGCGGAACTAATGGTTCTGATATCTATAAATCTTAAGCTTGTAAACAGTATCTGTTCCCAAGTGTAGATCCTTAAATTTGGTTTTCTGAAAAAAACTTCTCGAAATTTTCAAAAATAATTTGGGTTTGACCAAATATAAACATTGTATAATTGTCTAAGATATACTAAAATCCTGTCTATGCCTGTAAAGACTTTTGGTTACAAAAGTGTAAACTAGAAGTATGTAGGTTTTGACATACCTGATAAATGTTTTGGGATTGCTGTAAAAATCTCTTTTATAAAAAAAAATAATCAAAAAGAGTTTAAATATGCATAAAAATCTAAATAGAGTGCAAAGAATATATATTTGTATATACGCATGCATGTACTCAAAAATCTTAGGAGTCCAGATCAAACACAAAATTACAAAAATTATTACTCATATTTGAGGTGGAGGTTTAGACTAAACAATATTGAAGTAACTCAAGGAGGTTCAAATTGAATTGTTTAGCTGGACTAAACCATGGTTCCACAGACATACAAGTCATAGGGTGTTTAAGGCTTTGATTCAGAAAAACTGAGTGGACATGGTATGTCATCATTGTTCTTTGAATGGCAACGAGAAGCAAATTTGGATTTACTGCAAAAAGGATAAGATGATGTGAAAACATGTTCATTGCTAAAATGTTAACTAAAAAGCTAATTGTAACCCAGCTGAGAAAATGACCCCCTTTTTTTTCTCAGATGTCAATTGTATTAATACAATTGTGTGATTTTATTTTGAAAACGGTTATTTTGGGAAGAGGAAGTGTGATCCTCGTTATCCAACTTTTAAATTCCTGTCTCATGGTCATGTTGGGTGATCTGGGTCTTTCCATTTGTTAAGAGCGATATTAGCCCTGCCTTCCGAGTAGAGGCAGCAGGCGCGCACTCGAGTTTCGGTCTTTCACGATCCGAGAGCGGACGAGAGAGGCTGTGGGCGGTCTGGTTCACACTGATACCTCTTCTTGTTGACGGGAGCACAAGCTTGAGAGGCCGTGAAGCGGTGACTTTTGCTATGTTCACACTGAGACCTCATCTTGGCTAGGTTTTTTTGGTTGCCGATCAAGAACCTTCTGGATCCAGGATTCTCTCCAAATGGAGATGGCGAGCCTGACCAGAGACTGAACCGAGATTGAACCGAGATCTAACCAAGATCTCGATTGAAGAGCATCCTTCCTCTCTCCAGTGCCCAGGACTCAAAGTGGTAACAACCCAAGTCGCCGCTTTAAAAGAGGAAAAGAAACCTGAGTCTGGAGATACAAGATATCTTGACTGGTCAAACGACTAAACCGAAAGGACAAACAAACACTGAGCTCAGTAGGACATCTTTGTGGTTTTATTTCATATCGGCCGTTGTTATATTTGTATAGTTGTAAATTGTCTGTATATATTGCTCACTTTTTCCTTATAAATAACAACCATTATTGCTCATTTCTTGCCTTCAGCTATTTCATTCCACACTCACTTTAATTCCCTATTGTAACCCTTACGAACCTAGCAACTGGTCTACACTTAATTATTTCCCTTACTTAATTAACATAAGGCAAGGGTTAGAATAAGAAGTGGCAAGCCCAGCCATGAGCCCTTGTTTTCTCTCCCTTACGTTATTTCAAGCCTATAACGTACCCAAAATGGATATTGTTGAGCGTGAATCTGTGAAAATTCCAAATGCAGTGATAGTGAGTGAAATCGCTGGAGATGAGCAACTTGATGAAGTGACTGAGTTTTTGAAATGGTATGGATCGATTTCAAGAGTCATAAAAGTGGCAGATAGTAAGTCTGAGTTTTCCCAGAGTGCTATTTTTGAGTATCATTCGGGTATTGCTTTTGAAACTCTTGACCCATTGCCATGTACTCATGTATCTGATAGTGGAGCCAGCTATATGATACAATCTCTTGCCAGTGTTTATACGCACCGTGTAGGGAGCGAATTGACCAAGTTATATCTCACTGACCTTAAAAATCTAGCGAAGATGAGTGGCAGAGATTTTGCAGATGACCTGAAAGACGCGATGTTACAGATTTCTGAGGCAATCAAAGAATCTGAAAATGATCAATCAGAGCAAGTTAAGTTACCTGATAACTTACCTGAAGCTTCCTTGGATGAACCTCAACCTCAGCCTTCTGCAGCTGAGTCCAGTATTCAAGGTGCACAACCAACTAACCAGTCAAATCACACTACGAGCATCCCAGCTCGAAGTATGCCCACCATTTCTGCACATGATTTAAATCCCCCAGAAGTGCAACGTGTGGTAGTTGAGCACATTGTAAAAAGGGAAGATTTTTCCATGCAGCCATTTTCACAAAAGCTCGGAGCTTTTTCTGGCAAAGACCTCCGACCGTCTTATGAGCTAGATTATGATACTTGGCGCTCCAGTGTAGAATTAATCTTGAATGATCCTGCTATGTCCAAACTGCAACAATCCCGAAAGATCATTGAGTCTCTTTTACCCCCAGCAGCTGATGTAGTCAAGCACTTGAACCCCAACAGCTCACCATCAGAATACCTTCAGCTGTTAGATTCTGCTTATGGTACAGTTCAAGATGGCGGAGAGCTTTACGCCAGGTTTATTGACACCTTCCAAAACACAGGTGAGAAACCCTCATCATATCTACAATGTCTTCATGTAGCTTTGACTCACACTGTGAAGCGTGGTGGCGCTTCAAGCCAGGATTTTGACAGGCTGCTTGACACACAGTTTTGTCAAGGTTGTTGGGATGATTCCCTTTTAACTGCACTCCAGTTAAAACAAAACCGAACAAGTCCCCCAACTTTTCCTGATTTGCTTCTCTTGCTACGCACTGAAGAAGACCAAATTGCTGCCAAAAACTTAAGGATGAGACATTTGAGCAGTTCAAAACAAAAAGTGACCTCCCACGTGCAAACTGTGCAATGCAGTTCAGATGAAGATGAGGACAATATCACGCTAAACTCACTCCAAGAACTCTCAAAACAAGTTGCAGAAATTCAAACGCAACTAGTAAAACTAACTGCAGAACCAAAAGCTCAAAACTCACAAAGTACACTCAGTACAAAGCCAAAAGAGAAACCAAAGTCGGAAGTTCGAAGACAACCAGATACCGTTGTAGTTCCGCCCATAAATGATACTGGATGGAGACAATACTGAAAATGATCACATTACAACTCAACCAATACTGGCGATGGACAGTCTTGGTTGCACATGCAACGGGACGTGCATGATATTTAGCGCGGGAGAGTGTAACCCAGCTGAGAAAATGACCCCTTTTTTTTTCTCAGATGTCAATTGTATTAATACAATTGTGTGATTTTATTTTGAAAACGGTTATTTTGTGAAGAGGAAGTGTGATCCTCGTTATCCAACTTTTAAATTCCCGTCTCATGATCACGTTGGGTGATCTGGGTCTTTCCATTCGTTAAGAGCGATATTAGCCCCACCTTCCAAGTAGAGGCAGCAGGCGCGCACTCAGGTTTCGGTCTTTCACGATTTGAGAGCGGACGAGAGAGGTTGTGGGCGGTCTGGTTCACACTGATACCTCTTCTTGTTGACGGGAGCACAAGCTTGAGAGGCCGTGAAGCGGTGACTTTTGCTGTGTTCACACTGAGACCTCATCTTGGCTAGGTTTTTTTGGTTGCCGATCAAGAACCTTCTGGATCCTGGATTCTCCCCGAATGGAGATGGCGAGCCTGACCCGAGACTGAACTGAGATTGAACCGAGATCTAACCAAGATCTCGATTGAAGAGCATCCTTCCTCTCTCCAGTGCCCAGGACTCAAAGTGGTAACAACCCAAGTTGCCGCTTTAAAAGAGGAAAAGAAACCCGAGTCTGGAGATACAAGATATCTTGACTGGTCAAACGACTAAACCGAAAGGACAAACAAACACTGAGCTCAGTAGGACATCTTTGGGGTTTTATTTCATACCGGCCATTGTTATATTTGTATAGTTGTAAATTGTCTGTATATATTGCTCACTTTTTCCCTATAAATAACAACCATTATTGCTCATTTCTTGCCTCCAGCTATTTCATTCCACACCCACTTTAATTCCCTATTGTAACCCTTACGAACCTAGCAACTGGTCTACACTTAATTATTTCCCTTACCTAATTAACACAAGGCAAGGGTTACATAATGCTTCTAGCTACCTCTGGAATTAACATAGACATTGGCTGTGTGTGAGCATAGTCAACCTTTAACACAAAGAGCAAAGAGTTCAAAACTTTGTTGAGTTTGACTGAAGCTTTGGAGCAAGCATTCAAAACCAACACAGTGTCTTGCAAAATTTGGGAACAGTTTGTGGTTCGATTACCTGGTGTTTCGGTTTAGTGGTGTTGACCGAGTTAACAGTGGACATGCTAAGGCTAACGCGAGGCCCTAATGATGAGGCTGTTATTGAGAATCCACCTGAATATTGTTGACTTTTTGTCTTGACTAGGCCCAGTTCTGACTGGGTAACAGTAGGTGTGATTGCTAGGCAGATGGCTAAACTGAAAAAACAGGAGGGCCACCGTCCTGGCAAACAGATAAAAGTGAGTGATTTTGGATCTCAACCTTCTTGGGTGAATTTTCTTAAGATACCTGATTGGCAAATAAAAATTATTCTCATAGGTGGAACAATTTCTTTTAGAGATTGAACTCTAAACCTTAGATTGTTTTTCACCTTAATGGAAATTTTGATGTTGTTAGCTCAAACTAATGGTGTTGAATGTTTTGTGTATACTATTTGATAATAGTAAGTTGATTGAAATTTCTTAGATTTACAGAGGCCTTTGAAATTAGTTTAAGGGATACGTTGGTTATAATTTACCCTTTTCTTTTGGAAGTTTTTGATGCAGTTAACTGATTGTTTAGAGAAATTTTGACTGAGTGTACCTGAGGCTAGTAGTTAGCTACAGTTATTTCTTGGACCTAGGCCTGATTTTAATCTTATTTATGGACTTACTTTGACAGTGTTGTACCCGACAAGACCCATGAGGTTTAAGGTAAAGTTTACCCTGATTTTGATTAGCCCATTTGAAAATGGGGTCTTGGATTTGGCACTTGAGTGGCCAAAGTTTGTTGTTGACAATGTGTGGATTCATCCACTCGGGTAGGAATGTAGGAGTGATTTTCCTTTCCTGTAAATTGATTTCTGGTGTTTGCGGTACAAATTTGGGGTGGAAGATCTTGTCCCTCCTTTGCAGTTTGTCATGTGAGAGTCTTTGGTTGTTGTACACTTTGTGTCGTTTGGCGAATCGGTCCAAATGTTTTTGAAATACAGCCTTGGGAGTGTTGTATGTTGTTTTGATGCTTTTGTGTTCTGCAGCTGGAATGTTATGGGCATTGGCAGTCATCACCACCCCCTGGTTTCGAGGAACTTTGAGCGGTGGTGATGATTGTTCGTCGGAAGCAGGAATACGATTGCCATTACGTAGCTGCAGAGAAAGTTGTGTCGCAGGAAGTGGTTTCAGTTTTGGTATGTCAAAGGTTTTAGACACAAGGAGCACGTGTACAGTTGTATCCGACCGGTGTTTGACGGTCTTTCAGATCATTTGGTCACGAGCTTGAGGTAAATGTGCGCCTAGCGTTTGCAAATGTTGGGTCCATCGTCGCAAAAACTTGAGGTTTTGGAGGATCTAAAGAGCCGGTTGGTGTGGCTCTTATGACCACGTAGGCCTAAGGGGCGGGTGGGTGGGCTTCAAAAGGTGACACCAACATTGAGTCAAAGGTTCCAAGGGGGCTTGTTGGGCCAAATAGGTGAGGGTGTTGAGTTTGAGCCCATAGTTTGAGGTTCTTGAAATCAATTAGTGGCTCAAAATGGTTCAGTAGGTCTTTGCCAACAAGCAATAGAATGGAGTCAAGTTTGGACACATAGACTGGATGTGTCAAGATCATGGGTCCAATGGAGATTTTTAGTAGTGATATGCCCAAGATGGTTGTTTTAGTGAGCACATATGGTCACACAGCTAATGAACAGGGTTCCAGTTTTAAATCTTGGTGAGCGTGGTTAGCGGTTACATGTAGTTTGTCAAAAAGGTTGTGTGACATGAGAGTGATGTCAGCAGCGGTGTCTAAAACAGCGTCTTGACACATCGTGTCTTCAAAAGTCAGTAGGAAGTAGAATTTCCATGCCACCCCTCTCTCGTTTTAATCACATAGAAATTGTGAAACCGGTGGTTCAACACAGAGTTGTGAAATGTTCTTAGAGGAGTGGTCTGTGACCTGTGGTTGGGCTGCCATAACAGCTCTGGACTGCGTTGAGTCCTTTGGTTCTTCCTCATTTGCAAAAGGGATTTTCTTCTTGTATTTTCTTCATTTGGAATGTTTGTTCTGAGTTGTCATAGCTGATATAGCTAGGATGTTAGCAGTTCTATTTTCTTTGTTGCTTTGAATCGCCGCTAGGAGGTGTTTGACATTTTCTATATCTTCCCTACTGAGAGTAGGAGTTTCTTCTTCCTTCCAAGGTTTGTGATAGGTCTCTGCTTCAGAGCTTCTGTGATGAGCTGGAGACCATTTGTCACGGTTACGCGTGTCTTCGTATCAGTATCTGTCATCAAGGTAGTCCGTACCGTGTTCTCGTGACCTATCCGATGGATATGGTCTATGACGGTAGTCGGGTTTTCGCAAAGTTGGTCTTAAATGAAATCCAGAGGACCTAGCTTGGTTTTGACCTTGATGAGGTCGGTTGGAAAAGTGTTTCAGTTGTTTATGTACTCGCAGTGTACGAAATAGAGTAGAGCGAGGGGCTCCTTCCAACTCCAAGGTGTTAGGTGCATCGCTAATAGCTAGCACTGTGGCGGGCTCAGCGCACTTGTTGCAACTTTGTTGCTGTTTTTGGAACGCATAGTGTGCGAGCTCTCTCAGCTGACTTATTGATCTTAACCTTGGGTTAGCTGCAACTCCAAGGTGATGACTCACAGTGGGATGGAGGTTCTGGATGCTCTTGAAATTGTGGTCTTCTTCCATCTCTGGTGTATTCTGAAATCCGAAATATGCAAGGAGGAGTCACTGGTAGTATGCCTGTGGGGGCTCTGAGCGTCCTTGCTTCACGGCTAGGGCTGTGGTTAGCCCTGCCTGTAGGCAGTCATTGGAGGACTCCTTTTTGATGGCTTCGCAGAGCAGCAGGTAGTTGGCTTTGATGTTTGCCGGCTGTCTGTCTATGAATTTTGATACTGACCTGTTAGATGTTAGTTTAATTAAATAGATGCAATCATCAACCGTAGCATCAGGGTACTTACATAGGTAGTAATCAATGTCCTGTAAATAGACTTTGGCATCAGGTGAACCCATAGGACTTGGATCAAAGTTTGTGACATTTCACACGAGGTCAAGGTTGCGGTCTGAAGGGGCACACACATGCTGTCCACACAGTCGTCCATACTCAAAACGGGAATCGGGCGAGGAAGCACAACAGATGTCCCAGTCTTTATGTACTTCCTTTAGGAGCAGGTGACATTTCTTGTAGTCATTCTTCACATTTTCAAGTTGACCTTCAACTCTTCTGAGTTCCTTCTTGGTGTCTTGAAGGGCATCTTCAAGTTCACAGTTTTCTTGGTGAAGCAAGTCATTGTCATGCATCAACCATTTATTTCCTGACTCTGCACGGTCCAAATCTTGTAAGGCTTCATCAAGTTGATCTTGAGTCTTGTCGTTCTTCTCTTGAGATTGTTCCAAATTTTCTTTCAGTGTTTTGTTCTCTTCCTCGAGAGAGAAGATTGTTGATTGTTGCTTCACTAGCTCGTTCTTGGCTACTTTTAATCTCACGACTAATGCTAGCGCGAACTTACCTAACACACTGGTGAGGTTGTTGCCTTCCAGTGGCTTTTCAGTGTGGTAATCCAAAAGGTCTTCAGTGAGTTTCTTCAGATCTTTGGGCTGTGTTTTCTTGACCCGTGTTGTGAAGCTAGAAATAAAATCAGAAGTCCATTCTTCCAGTGTTGCTTGAAGGTCATCCAGTTTGGTAAATCGGTGGGTTGTCTGTTGACTCGTCATGTTTTACCGTTATTGTTATTCAGAAAAAAAAAAATTGAATCGGCTTGTTGATTATTGTTAATTTGTTAGCCAAGGGTTGACCTTGGGGGCTTTATTTTACAACCGTGTTAGTTAAAAGCTCTTTTTAGAATTTGTTCCAACTTGTAGGCTTGCAAGATGGGTAGTAGAATTTTAAAATCATTTAGAAATGTGGAGATGCTTCAAGTAATTTGTTTAAACTGTATTTTGATAAATAAAGTTGAATTGAAATTGAGTTGAATTTGTGTTTCACAAAACAAAACAAGAATTTAAATTGTGTGGATTGACTTCTTTACTTGAATTGTCAAAGTCTAGTATTGGATTTTTTTTTTTAATCAATAACTAGCTTTGGAATTTTGCCGAATGTCACTTTGAAAGTGAGGATTTTATTTACAAAAAGAAATACAAAACAAAAGAGGTTCAATGCTTTAGAGATTTAAGGTTATAAGTTTCCACTTTCTTTTAAAGTTAAGGCTTTCCTTTTGTGTTTATTTGTTAAAGCCTATTTTCATTTGAAGTATTAAATGTTTTAATATTTACAGATTAAGAAACAAGTGAATTGCTTTGGGTATTTTGATTACCAAGGATTTCTTAGAATTAAAGCTAGTAGTGATTTATTTTGATTGTTATCTATAAAATTTCTTATTTACAGAATAATCAATGTTTGCACCTTTTGACTTTTCCCTCTTAAATCCTGGATTTTTTTTCTTTTAATTATGTGAGTTGGTTAAATGCTTTCCTTTTCCTGTGGAGAAAACATGAACCAAGAGATGACACAATGAACTTAAATAACACCTAGAGCTTCTTTTAAGTGTTAATTGTGTAATGTGGTTTCCTAAATTTGAAAAAAAAAGATAAATATTCAGTGAATCACTAAATCTATTTGTTAAAAATGCACAGGTTTAATCCTACTTGAGTAAACATCAGCATTTATTAGAGTCCTAAAGCTAAAATGGGTATTCTGTGGGAGGGCTTCACACCATGTCACATTTAAAAATGGCAAAATAAACACACATATAGCTTCAAAGTTTGCAATTTTTTTTTGCTTAAAAATGTGTAAATATGTTTGCTTTTAACTTAAAAGATTACAATATGTGGTTACATAAGTGATTAAATACAGAGTGGGAGCTTTTATATGTTCCTACTGTATGTATATCTATGCAGTGAATAGAGTCCCGCCACTGGGAAGGCTTTCAGCAACCAACAAGTTTCTTTGTCTCTTCTTTTTGTATAGAAACTTTAAATTGGTGTTAAATTTAGGTTATTCCGAATAATATGGGTTCCTTTGAAGTTACTTTGAAGACTTAATTTGGTTAAAAATCGGCTTTAAAGATTAAAAGTTTAAATAAAAAATGCAGTCCCTATGTTTGACCACAAGATGGAGGCAGTTTTCATCTGCGCTCCCGGAAGAGGAAACCCAATGACATCACTCAGAGAGTCCAGGGTCTCTATTCTAAGATGGCAGCTAAAGGGCACTTGCTTTAAGTGGACTTAAGATGGCGTCGCTCGGCTGATCCTACACATGCGCAGTGTAAAGCCATTTAGTGATGCGCAGATGTGGGCATGCTTGTACTCGCGACAATGAAGCACGCCTTGTTTTTCAAAAGTGGGAGAGCTTAAATCTCCTTAAAACTTTATTCACTGAAGACTAGTTTACACAGTGGTCAGTTCAGTTGACTTCCACAGGCATTCCTTCACCTGTGGATTTGAACCAAAGGAAAACAAATAGGATTGCTTCGCTATTTGTTCCCAGGCCTATTTTAATTATTCAGCGTGTAATCACACCCTGCATCGAGAAACGCACCACCGTTGTTTTAAAAATTATAAGTTTGACCAAACTACACACAGCTTATGCCTTAATATTCCATTCTGAGTACATTCAAAGTGGAAACCCAGCCTCGCACGGGGCACAATTAATAATATGTAGCAATATATGATTTATAATTATGATCAGGTACAAAAATTATTTAATTTGTATTAATGTATCAGGACCTGAGATTTACTCCGGGTCCACACATGCAGAAAAAGATAATAAACACTCGTAGGGGCACCAACTCACCTCTTTAGTGGGCACTTTAATCATTAATTTGACTTTATACCCGTTTCATCACTCAATAAATTAATTAATAATCAGTCTCAATATTTTTAGTGAATTCGATACTGGGGGCTTTGAAACCAGACTCAGAATGAAATAAATTCCCAGCAACTTCTTTCATTTTCACGTATTTATTAAATGAAATGATGATTGAAGGACATTGAAATGATTTGCATTAACCATTAAATTAAACTTGTATATGATCGAGTAACAATGTGAACATTTGCAGAACCAGGGTGAAAATGTAAGATGACTATAGATAAGTTTGAAGTTAACAGATTATCGTAAACTGAACGCAAATTTATGGGGAAAATTAAACTAATTATATGGAAAATTCTGGATTACGCTTAAGAAAATGAAAACGGAATTTTAAGGAAAAGAAGAGTTATATTAATTGCTCTTTAATTTTGTATCTGATCAGATACTGAATTATTCTCAAATCTTAGACGTTTTATTCAGCAGATGAATAAAGACTGCAGCTCACTTGACCTTGCGTGGTGGTCCTTTCGATGTCGTAGTCTCCTCGAAGTTTTAATGGTAGATGCCACCCAAAACCAGAATATCTTGCCAACAGATATTCGGACAGAGTACGGCAGCTTTCCAGTCTATTGTAACAAGATGAGATTTTGGATGTGTTGATCACATGGGCTGAGGTACAGCCCAAAAGGTCCCCTTTTCTCTGTAGCGTGTTGATTTCTTCAGTGGCAAGTGGTGGCCTCCATAGTCACCGGCTTCTCACGAGGGAATTCGAGAATAATTACAGAATCTGATCCAATAGCAAAATTAAAAGATTTCTCCAACTTTGTGGAGTTGAAATTAGCTTCTATTATGGAGATGGTTATTATAAAAACAAACATAAAGTCAAAATTAAAAATGGTGAGTTTAAAGAATATTTAACAGGAGGAAGTTATAAAAATAGACGTCTAGGAACGGCAGTTTGACTCCAAATTAGGATTTGAGCTCAGGAAAGAAAAGGATTAATTCCTAGACCTTTGAAGAAAAAAAATTAAAATACACAGAAGTTTACACAAACACAATATTTCATGTTCTCTGCTGAGGTGATCGGAGGAAAAAAAAACACGTGGGAGAAGTTTCCTTTTTTCTGTGGCAGTGAAGAGATCTCAAGTCTTTGTTCTCCCGTAGTGATCTGATTGTGCTCTAGTAGTCAACTTCAGGAGGGGCGTCTTCCCCCTCCTTATAACTCCATCTGAGTTTTGCAGGCTTCTGGGGATTGGCAGGAGCCCCAGCCAATAGTCTTCCTTCATGGGCGGGTTTTATGAACTTTAGTCCAGTGAACAAACAGGCTTTTGTCTGTAACAACCAATAATATTGAGAGAGCTGTTGTCAAGCAGAGACTGGCGGTGATCAGTCACGTTGACTTTAGGGACGTTTTGGCAATCTGATACATCTTAACACTGAACATTCATCTGTACACTTATGTATAAAATCTAACCTACTTCAGTGATTCGTGCAACTTTATAACTAGTGCTTTTAAATTAACATGCATGAATAGACATTCATTTAAACATTTTAACATGCATATATTTAAAATCAAGGATTAATATATTCTTTAAAACCATTATTGATTGTCCACACCAAATATCCCAAATATCAGAGTCCATTTGCTTTTCCATCGTGTCCTGAAAAAGAGGATGTTGAGAATTAAGTTTTGTAACAAGAATGTAGTCAAAAAGTTCACTGGTTAAATCCAGCATGTCCCAGAGTGGCCAGTAGAGGGCAATGTTGAGCTGTGGATATTTTGTAGGCCAATGGGGCATTCCACAAAGGTCTGTTCTTTGTCCATGTTTTACTGGCCAATAAAATGTTCAGGAGGAAATGCATTAGGAGGAATTCAGAAGACTGGTTTAACAAAAGAATGTTAGTTCAGCTGTGGTCCTGGTATGAAAGAGCAGTTCTTGACTGTCCTTTTCCTGGGTGAAAGTATGTCTTTAAGCCGAAGAATAATTTTATTGGTGATCCAAAACAAGATGATGCTACACTGGTCTACAGAAGATGCAATCGCCATCACTCTCCCCAGAGCGCTGAGTCACCTGGAGAACCCAAAGAGCTGTGTGAGGATGCTGTTTGTGGAATACAGCTCAGCTTTTAGCACCATCATCCTGGACATCCTGATCAACAAGCTGCACCTCCTCCAGATCCCCCCCCCCACCGATAAAGAAGTTTCTCACTAATCGCCCACAAACAGTCAGACTGGGCCCCACCACTCTTCCACACTGTCCCTAAGCACTGGCTCCTCCCAAGGCCACATGCTAAGCCCTCTACTGTACTCCCTGTATACCTTTGACTGTATTCTAACCCACCCAACCACTGTCATCATGAAATACGTGGATGACATCACCTTGGTTGGGCTCATCACCGACGATGATGAGAAGGCATACACGGCGGAGGTAGAGAATCTGCTGCTGTGGTGCTAAGCAAACAACATGAAACTTAGTTTCCAAAATACCAAAGAACTCATTTTGGAGTTCAGGAAGAACAGACAGGATCCCCCCCCCCACTTCCCTCATAAATGGTGACCGCATGGAAAACATCCCTGCCTTCAAGTACCTGGGCGCCCACATCTCTTCTGACCTCTCCTGGACTGTCAACACCAAGGCCTTGGTTAAGAAAGCCCAGCAGCAGCTACACTTCCGTGTCCTGAGGAAGCACAACCTGGACCAGAAGCTGCTGCTTGCCTTCTACTGCTGCTCAGTGGAGAGCGTGCTCACCAACTGCCTGGGAGTGTGGTACGCTGGCTCCACGCTGAGAACAGGAAGGCTGTGCAGAGGGTCATCAACACCGCCCAAAAAAATTATCAGCAGCCCTCTGCCCTCCCTGGAAGACATCTCCAGATCCTCATGTCTCAAAAGGACAAACGCCATCACATCCTGTCCACCACCATTTTGACCTACTTCCCTCTGGACGATGATTCAGATCGACCAGGTCTCACACCTCCAGACTGACAATCAGTTCCTTCCCCTGGGCCATCCGAACTGCAAACAGTCTGAGGCCCCACACCCACTCCCTCTGAACACTCACATGCACAGAACTGAGGACCTTTTAATTATCACTACAACTCACCTGTCTTTGCACTCCTCACTTTCCTGTATATTGACCCATCCGTGGAATCACTACTGTACATATTTTCCATAATCTTTGGACCATTTTACTCTATTATGTGTTCTGCACTCTGTACTCTTATGCACATAGTTCCACTCGTGAAGCCACCACCATACCTGTGTGTATATACCAATGGGCTATTTGTAATGTTTTACTTTTATTTTTACTTCAGTCAGATAGTTAACTGTGTGCCCTGTAACTGTTATATTTTCAAATTTTTCTCACTTACTTTATTGCGCAGTAGCCTGGTGGAGCACCCACAAACATATTCTATTATTTTAATTAAAATAGAGAATCACAAAATGCATTTATAAAACCCCCTTAAAAGTTCAGTTGTAAAAGTAGAGATTTCTAACCTAAATATCTCCAACTTTAAACATTTGCAGAAATTCCAGTGAGTATGCTGAATTTATTCAGGCCACAAGCTGTATATTAGTTTTGAATCGCTACCCAGCCAGCATGCCCATGAGAGCCGCACCAAGGGTTAAACCTGGGCTTTCTTAAGGGTTTTTCCCCCGTAATTTGATATATTTTTCTTGAAAATTTGAAACTTTCTCATAAATATTGAACTTTTTTTACTTGCAACTTACAAATTTGTGATTTTTTTTCTTGTCAATCTGCAGCTTTATCCTCATAATTTTTTGTTTTTCTTGTGAAATTGTGACTTTTTTCTTGCAAATTTGCAAACTTTTTCTTGTACTTTTGGAACTTTCTCATTAATTTGTCACTTTTGTACAGTAATCTTGCAACTTTTTCTTATAAATTTGTTACTTTTTCCTTGCAAATTTGTTATTTTCTTGTAAATTTGTGACTTTTTCCCATAAAGTTGAGACATTTTTTATAAATTTATAACAAAATTTTTAATCATAAATTTGTAACTTTTTTCTCATAAACTTTTAATTAATTTACTCATACATTGGCTATTTTTTTGTTTGCAACTTTTTTCTATTTTTTCCCTCATATCTGTAAATGACGTTCACTTATACGCTTTTTCTCATCTCTAGATGACCAAAACACTTTACAGTTCCTGCTATCCACCCATTCACACACACATTCACCCAATGATGGCGGCGTACCTGCCATACACAGGCGCTGGCCTGACCCACCAGGAGCAGCAGGGGATTCAGTATCTTGATCAAGGACACTTCGACATGCAGACAGAGCGGGAATCAAATCCCTTACCCTCTGATCAGTTGTCGGCCACACTACACCTGTGCCACACCCACCCATCACAAATTTGTGACTTTTTGCTTGTAAATTTGCAATTTTTTATTTCAAGTTTGTAACTTTTTTCAAGCAATTTTGCAATTTTTTTCTTGTAAATTTGCAACCTTTTTTTTCTCCTAAATGTTCACTTTTTTCTCATAAATTTGTAACTTTGTTCTTGTATTTTTTTTCCTATGATGCCAGTGCTATTGAGACCTGCTCACCTACTAATCTATAGCGGGACCCACATGGGCAGGATTTTAAAGGATTATTAGGATTTTAAATCCTGATAACAATTCTACATTTTATAATTTTTATCAGGACTAAATTTTATCAAAAGATTTTACCCCAAAAAGCTGAAAAAAATATTAATCTGTAATATTTTAATAGCACTTTTTGGAAGTGGTCATTTTTGTTCTTCATGGCTCATTAGGGTGGTAAATTTTAAATCTGATGATACACAAAAACTAATAATGCATCAAACTCTGTATTTTGGCTCACTGAATCAACTTTTTCACAAAGGCACTAGTAGGCCAAAGCAAAAATCCTATGCCATCAGAATTCCATCTTAAGGAGTCATTACTTACAGAAAGGGCGCACAGCTTTGCAACACATTTAGTAGATCTGGGCCCTCATGCATAAGCGACGCGTACGCACAAAAACACAGCGTACGCTGATTTTCCCCCACACACAGACAGCTGGCCCTTCCTATAGGTCACATACAGTGGGGCAAAAAAGTATTTAGTCAGCCACCAATTGTGCAAGTTCTCCCACTTAAAAGATGAGAGAGGTCTCCAATTTTCATCATAGGTATACCTCAACTATGAGAAACAAAATGAGAAAAAAAAAATCCAGAAAATCACATTGAAGGATTTTTAATGAATTAATTGGTAAATTCCTCAGTAAACGAAGTATTTGGTCACCTACAAACAAGCAAGATTTCTGGCTCTCACAGACCTGTAACTTCTTCTTTAAGAGGCTCCTCTGTCCTCCACTCGTTACCTGTATTAATGGCACCTGTTTGAACTCGTTATCAGTATAAAAGACACCTGTCCACAACCTCAAACAGTCAGACTCCAAACTCCACTATGGCCAAAACCAAAGAGCTGTCAAAGGACACCAGAAACAAAATTGTAGACCTGCACCAGGCTGGGAAGACTGAATCTGCAATAGGTAAGCAGCTTGGTGTGAAGAAATCAACTGTGGGAGCAATTATTAGAAAATGGAAGACATACAAGACCACTGATAATCTCCCTCGATCTGGGGCTCCACGCAAGATCTCACCCCGTGGGTTAAAATTATCACGAGAACGGTGAGCAAAAATCCCAGAACCACATGGGGGATCCTAGTGAATGACCTGCAGAGAGCTGGGACCAAAGTAACAAAGGCTACATCAGAAACACACTACGCCGCCAGGGACTCAAATCCTGCAGTGCCAGACGTGTCCCCCTGCTTAAGCCAGTACACATCCAGGCCCGTCTGAAGTTTGCTAGAGAGCATTTGGATGATCCAGAAGAGGATTGGGAGAATGTCATATGGTCAGATGAAACCAAAATAGAACTTTTTGGTAAAAACTCAACTTGTCGTGTTTGGAGGAGAAAGAACACCATACCTACTGTGAAGCATGGGGGTGGAAACATCATACTTTGGGGCTGTTTTTCTGCAAAGGGACCAGGACGACTGATCCGTGTAAAGGAAAGAATGAATGGGGCCATGTATCATGAGATTTTGAGTGAAAACCTCCTTCCACCAGCAAGGGCATTGAAGATGAAACGTGGCTGGGTCTTTCAGCATGACAGTGATCCCAAACACAACGCCCGGGCAACGAAGGAGTGGCTTCGTAAGAAGCATTTCAAGGTCCTGGAGTGGCCTAGCCAGTTTCCAGATCTCAATCCCATAGAAAATATTTGGAGGGAGTTGAAAGTCCATGTTGCCCAGCGACAGCCCCAAAACATCACTGCTCTAGAGGAGATCTGCATGGAGGAATGGGACAAAATACCAGCAACAGTGTGTGAAAACCTTGTGAAAACTTAGAGAAAACGTTTGACCTCTGTCATTGCCAACAAAGGGTATATAACAAAGTATTGAGATGAACTTTTGTTATTGACCAAATACTTATTTTACTGAGGAATTTACCAATTAATTCATTAAAAATCCTTCAATGTGATTTTCGAGATTTTTTTTTTCTTATTTTGTCTCTCATAGTTGAGGTATAGCTATGATGAAAATTGGAGACCTCTCTCATCTTTTAAATGGGAGAACTTGCACAATTGGTGGCTGACTAAATACTTTTTTACCCCACTGTAAGTAGATGCCTAGCGTGCTCCCTGCTGGAGGGGGCACGCCGGTGCAGTCCCTAAAAAAAAATGTTTTTTTAAAAATATAATTAAAAATATTTGAAAAAAAATGCAGTGAACTGGCGCCCTTTCCTTATGCTCTAACTTGAAAATAAAAAATGAACAAATAAAAAAAAATAAACAAGAAGTCCCCTATTGTTTCTCATTATTTGACCTGGCCCTAACTTGTCCGACACTGTGCTTAATTAGTGACTGTGGAAGACGGGGGAATTGGAGGAGTAGGTTTTGCGTATCTCAGCCAGGTACTGATTAATAGAGATCATTTGTGAAAAGATCATTTATTTATCAAATTATTATCATGAAAAGACCATCCAAGCCCTCAGGTTCCTCATTTAGAAAATGGAGAAAAGAGGAGGCAGAAAAGAGGTCCCAGTGTAGAGAGAGGTATGTAGTGTTTTATAACATCAAAAAATGCATCTAACTTCTCATTTGTCCTGTTAGCAGCCACTAGAACTGTCTGTGCCAATAGAATTGAGAATCATTGTAACTGACATGTTTTTTTTTAATCAGGAGCTAAATATCAATGAACATCCATCAATGTTTTTTTTTCCTTTCCCCTCTGCCATATCAGCTGTGGAAATAAACAATAAAATGCTCAACAAAAAAGCATTAAAAAAACAGTGATGAAAGGACACAGCTCAACCTTACACACCCCCTGAGTAAAGTCACAACCCCTCTACTTCGCACGTGGGACTTTGAAAAAATATTTTTTTTAACCCGACCGAATTATGTAGATTCTATATGTAGATTCACTGAATGCTGTTGGTGTAGATTTGCAGCCACGTTTCCGTCAGTCTGCCCAAGGACAGGTGTGACTACAGCAGTAGCTTACCACAACCATTGTATGTCTGTGGTGTAAATGAATAACGGACTCATTGTAAAGCGCTTTGGGTATCTTGAAAGGCACAATATAAATGCAACTGATTATCAATGATAAACGGCAAATAAGAAAAATAGGGGATACAGTACTTAAGTGGTGTGAAAAAGTGTTTGCCCCTTGCTGATTTCTCATTTTTTTGTATGTCTATCAAACTTAAATGTTTCAGATCATCAAACAAATTTAAATAATAGACAAACACAAGGAAACACAAAATTCAGTTTTTAAATGAAGGTGTTTATTATTAAGGGTAAACAAATCCAAACCTGCATGGCCCTGTGTGAAAAAGTGCCCCCCCCCCCGTTAAAACATAAATTAACTGTGGTTTATCACATCTTTGGAAACCTGAGTTCAATTTCTCTAGCTACACCCAGGCCTGATTACTGCTACACTTGTTTTTAATCAAGAAATCAATTAAATAGGACCTGCCTGACAAAGTAGACCAAAAGATCCTCAAAAGCTAGACATCATGCTGCAATCCAAAGAAATTCAGGAACAAATGAGAAACAAAGTAATTGAGACCTATCTGTCTAGAAAAAGTTATAAAGCCGTTTCTAAAGCTTTGGGACTCCAGTGAACCACAGTGAGAGCTATTATCCCCAAATGGCGAAAACATGGAACAGTGGTGAACCATCCCAGGAGTGGTTGGCTGACCAAAATTACCCCAAGAGCACAGCGATAACTCAACCAAGAGGTCATAAAAGACCCCACAACAACATCCAAAGAACTGCAGGCCTCACTTGCCTCAGTTAAGGTCAGTGTTCATGACTCCACCATAAGAAAGACTCTGGGCAAAAATGACCTGCATGGCAGAGTTCCAAGACAACAACCACTGCTGCGCAAAAGAACATAAAGGCTCATCTCAGTTTTGCCAGAAAACATCTGATGATCCCCAAGACTGTTGAAAAAATACTTTGTGGTCTGACGAGACAAAAGTTGAACTTTTTGGAAGATGTGTGTCCCATCACCTCCGGCGTAAAAGTAACACAGCATTTCAGAAAAGGAACATCATACCAACAATAAAATGTGGTGGTGGTAGTGTGATGGTCTGGGGCTGTTTTGCTGCTTCAGTACCTGGAAGACTTGCTGTGATAAATGGAACATTGAGTTCTGCTGTCTACCAAAAAATCCTGAAGGAGAATGTCCGGCCATCTGTTCGTGACCTCTAGCTGAAGCGCACTTGGGTTCTGCAGCAGGACAATGATCCAAAACACACCAGTAAGTCCACCTTTGAATGGCTTAAGAAAAGCAAAATGAAGACTTTGGAGTGGCCTAGTCAAAGTCCTAACCTGAATCCGATTGAGATGCTGTGGCATGACCTTAAAAAGGCGGTTCATGCTTGAAAACCCTCCAATGTGGCTGAATTACAACAATTCTGTAATGATGAGTGGGACAAAATTCCTCCACAGGGCTTTAAAAGACTCATTGCCAGTTATCGCAAATGCTTGATTGCTGCTAAGAGTGGCCCAACCAGTTATTAGATAAGATAAGATAAGATAAGCCTTTATTAGTCCCACAATGGGGAAATTCCAGGATTGCAACAGCACAGGGATAGCAACACTCAGAGCAACAATCGGAAGGCAAGAGAAAAAACAAGAGCAGCAAGTATACATACACTACCGTTCAAAAGTTTGGGGTCACCCAGACAATTATTTTGTGTTTTCCATGAAAAGTCACACTTATTTACCACCATGAGTTGTAAAATGAATAGAAAATATAGTCAAGACATTGACAAGGTTAGAAATAATGATTTGTATTTGAAATAGTATTTTTTTCTTTCAAACTTTGCTTTCGTCAAAGAATCCTCCATTTGCAGCAATTACAGCATTGCAGACCTAACATGATTGCACAAGGGTTTTCTAATCATCCATTAGCCTTCTGACGCAATGAACAAACACATTGTACCATTAGAACACTGGAGTGATAGTTGCTGGAAATGGGCCTCTATACACCTATGTAGATATTGCACCAAAAACCAGACATTTGCAGCTAGAATAGTCATTTACCACATTAGCAATGTATAGAGTGTATTTCTGATTAGTTTAAAGTTATCTTCATTGAAAAAAAGTGCTTTTCTTTCAAAAATAAGGAAATTTCTAAGTGACCCCAAACTTTTGAACGGTAGTGTATGTACATATAAATATAAATATATATATATAGACACACAGTGCGGAGCACTGTAGCTAGATGGGATAGATATATAAATATATAAACACAGTGCGGAGCATTGTAGCTGGATGGAATAAATATATGAGTATATAAACACACAGTGCGGAGTATTGTAGCTAGATGGAATGAATATGTGAATATATAAACACACAGTGCGGAGCATTGTAGCTAGATGGAATAAATATGTAGATATATAAACACACACAGTGCGGAGCATTGTAGCTAGATGGAATAAATATGTAAATATATAAACACAGTGCGGAGCATTGTAGCTAGATGGAATAAATATGTAGATATATAAACACATACAGTGCGGAGCATTGTTGCTAGATGGAGTAAATATATAAATATATAGACACACACAGTGCAGAGCATTGTAGCTAGATGTAATGAAACAGCACAACCGTCTACTTAGTTATCCTACATGGTATGATTATGTACCCATACATATTCTCACCCTCCATAGCGACCGGTATTTTCCTAGTTGTATACTGGAGGGGACCATTGTGTAAGTCTTTTGCGACTTTTGCATTCAAAACTATTAGGTTGTCACGTCTTTTTGCTATCTCTGCGAGCAGCCCTGCTTAGGTTGTACAGTCTGACAGCCGTAGGGAGGAAGGACCTGCGAAACCTCTCAGTTGTGCACCTAGGATGATGTAGTCTGCTGCTAAATGAGCTCCTCAGTGCATTCAGTATGTCCTGCATAGGGTGGAACTCGGACTCCAGCAGAGATGACAGTTTAGCCACCATCCTTCTCTCTCCTATCTCCTCCACTGGGTCAAGGTGCTGCCCCAGGACAGAGCTAGCTTTCTTGATCAGTTTGTTCAGTCTCTTCCTAACGGCTGCTGTAATGCCACTGCCCCAGCAGACCACTCCAAAAGTGAAGGCTGATGCCACCACCATGTCACAGAATGTCTTCAGCAGCGCCCCTTGTACACCAAAAGACCTGAGTCTCCTCAGTAGGAACAGCCTGCGCTGTTATTAGGTTAAGGTTTGGATTTTTTTTTCCATTAATAATAAACTCCTTCATTTAAAAACTGCATTTTGTTTTTACTTGTGTTATTTTTGTCTAATATTTAAATTTGTTTGATGATCTGAAACATTTAATTGTGACAAAGATACAAAAAAATGAGAAATCAGGATAGCGGCAAACACTTTTTCACACTACTGTAACAAAATATTTAGTGAGTGTATAATTTACTGTTTCACCTGTAAACAACCTTAAAAAAATAGGTAATTTACTTGAAGAAATTAGAATTAGCATAAATGCGTCAAAGCTATGGCTAGCTTGATAAAGACTAGCATTAAACGGGTCCAGACCATCATTTGTGCCTATGCACCAAATGATGGTTAAGAGTACCCTATGGTGCATATTTAGAGCGCATATATGGCATTCATATTCACCCACATATACCTAGTAGGCATGATGGTGCATATTCTGGAAGCTTCACGTCTCAATGGCCAAAGAAGACCTGACCCTGCAGAGACCTACGGGAGGTGGGAAGTTGGTTGCTTAGGAAACGAGAAGTGGGAGAGAATGTCCCAGCAGGAGCCCCGGAGGCTAGAAGGATGAGAGAGACAATGGAGACGCCAAGGAGCCTCGGGGGCTGTATGTTTGCTCAAGGACTGTGGGTTGGGGGTGTGTTATTTGATGTTGGGGGTTTTGTGTCTTTGGAGGGTATAAGAACTGTGAAGGATGATTGTTCTACCTCTTTTTTCTGAGATTCTGTTCTTGTTGGAGGATGTGACCTCTCAGTAAACCAACCCTGAGAAATAAACTCAGTCTCGTTTGTGAAAGGCATCCTCTACACTGGTGACCTACGACAAACTATGGCCGGTGGCGACGATCTTCCCGCACCGGACTCTTCAGGAGCCAACCGGGTTAACACAGCTACCACACTACAGCTGCCCGATTTCTGGCAACATAACCCGCGCTCCTGGTTTACCACTGTGGAGGCGCAGTTCCACCTTCGGGGAATCTCAGCGGACGCAACGAGGTTCTACCATGTCGTCGCGAAGCTGGACAGCCTCACAGTGCAGCGGGTGGAGAGCCTGACCAACCACCCGCCCCAGGACGACAAGTATGGCGCACTGAAAGCCGCCCTCATTCAAGCTTTCACTCCCTCGCAGGGAGAGCGAGCAGAGAGACTTCTGGCGCTGACAGAAGGGGAAGCAGACAGGCCGGCAGATCTGATGGCGAGGATGATGAACCTGAGAGGCGAAGATGATGACAGTTTTATCTTCGCCCACCTCTTTCTCAGAACACTACCGCCAGCAGTGAGAGTCACCCTGGCCAGCTCACAGCTGCTCAACGACCGCGACTACCACGGGCTGGGCCAGGAGGCGCAGCGGCTCGTCGACGCCCATAGACGACACGCAGCCACGACGGCGGCAACGGAGCTGAACGCACCCCCGAGAGACGAGGGGAGACCAGAGGCCGCAGCACCAGACCCACTGACGTCAGCAGTGGCAGAGAGCAGGAGAAGCGGAGCAGATGGCACCCTCTGCTTTTACCATTGACGTTTCGCCGAGAGGGCGCGCAGATGCATCCCACCGTACCGATACAAGCGCCAGGGAAACGCCAAGACCGAGAGTCGGTAGCAGCTGCTGCTCTCGGCGCGAAGAACAAGCTGCTTTTCGTGACGGACGCGAATTCAGGGAAGGATTCCCTGGTGGACACAGGCTCTCAGCTGAGTTTTGTCAAACCTTCCTACGCAGACCTGCTGGCGCCTTCCAGCGGACCCCTGGTGCTAGCGGCAAATGGCTCGACGATCAAAACCTATGGGGAGAAGACGCTCCTTCTATCCTTCCACGGGCGCACCTTCGAGTGGACTTTCATCGTAGCTGCAGTTAGCAACAACATGTTAGGTGCTGATTTTTTATGCTCAAACAGTTTATTAGTTGATCTTACTTGTAGACGTATGGTACATGCACTGTCTTTCCGCTCTATCTCCTGTACAGCTCGGGTGGCCCCGCCTTCTGCACATCCTAATGTCACAGCTGCGGGTGGTAAGTTTCATGCACTACTCAATCAGTTCCCAGCACTCACGGTCCCAACATTTTCAGCGTCAATAGCTAAACACGGGGTCGAGCATTTCATAACTACCTCCGGCCCCCCTGTTTTTGCAAAAGCTCGGCGCTTGGACCCAGCTAAACTGGCCATCGCGCGCGAGGAATTCGCCAACTTGGAAAAACTGGGCATTGTTAGACGCTCTAACAGCCCTTGGTCGTCTCCCCTGCATATGGTCCCCAAGGCTGACGGCTCGTGGCGGCCTTGCGGTGATTTCCGCAGGTTAAATAATGCTTCAGCACACGACCGCTACCCGATTCCACACATCCAGGATTTTTCGGCACATTTGGCGAGGGCGCGCATCTTTTCCAAAATAGATTTGGTGCGCGGTTATCACCAAGTCCCAGTCCGCGCGCAAGACATACCCAAAATGGCAGTAATAACCCCCTTTGGGCTTTTCGAGTTTTTGCGCATGCCTTTTGGCCTCAAAGGTGCCGCACAGACGTTCCAACGCATGATGGATGTGGTGTTGCGTGGCCTCCCTTTCATGTTCGCCTATTTGGATGATATTTTGGTAGCCAGTGCATCTGAGGTCGAACACGAACGCCACCTCACAGCGGTTTTTCAGAGGCTGACAGAGCATGGACTGATAATTAACCCAGCGAAATGTCAATTCGGAGTAGCGCAAATCGATTTTTTGGGCCACCGCGTTTCGCCAGAAGGAGCGGTCCCGCTGCCCGATAAAGTACGCGTGATAACGGAGTTTCCCCAGCCGCAGACAGTTAAAGCATTGCAAGAATTTTTGGGGATGGTCAATTTTTATAACCGTTTCCTTCCCAGCGCGGTACAGCTCATGCACCCACTGTACGTGGCACTAAAGAAACAAAAACCTGCAAATAAGGTCGAGTGGTCCCCGGAACGGGAGCGCGCTTTCTCCCAGGTCAAGTCAGCCCTGGCGAACGCTGTGCTGTTGGCACACCCCGTGCCAGCAGCTCGCATGGCACTAACCACGGACGCTTCCGACGTAGCAGTGGAGGCGGTTGTCAAGCAACTGGTAGCAGGGAGCTGGCAACCGCTTGCGTTTTTCAGCAAAACATTGCGCGATAACGAGCGGAAATACAGCGCATTCGATAGGGAGCTTTTAGCCCTGCATCTGGCCATCCGCCACTTCCAGTTCTGGCTGGAAGGGCACCGTTTCACCGCGTTTGTAGACCACAAACCATTAACATTTGCAATGGCCAAGATTTCAGAGCCGTGGTCGGGCCGACAGCAGAGACAGCTGGCCGCGATTTCAGAGTTTACCACCGACATTCAACATGTGGCGGGCAAACACAATGTGGTGGCAGATTGCCTCTTGCGCGCAGTTGCAACACCAGGCTCCCAGGGGGCAGATGCGGTGGCCGTGGACGCGGGCCAGGCTTGCGGCGCGGAAGCGCTCGCAGCCGCGGTCTGCGTAGGCTTAGATTATGCAGCCATGGCCGCCGAGCAGGTTAACGATGCGGATGTGCGCGCGCTCCAGTCTGGGCCAACAGGGCTAAGGCTGGAGCACAGGGTGCATCAGACAGGTATGCCTCCTCTAATCTGTGATATCTCCACGGGGCGGGGGCCCCGTGGTCCCAGCTACGTGGCGCCGCCGCGTTTTTGATTTAATCCATTCGCTGGCACATCCGGGAGTTCGCGCATCGATCAAAATGGTGGGAGAAAAATTTGTTTGGCCGGGGCTGCGTAAACAGGTCAAAGAGTGGGCCGCAGCCTGCGCAGTGTGTCAAAGAGCAAAGATACACAAGCACATGCGGGCCCCCTTAGAACCTTTTCACATCCCGGCCAAACGCTTCGACCACATGCATATCGACTTGGTGGGACCCCTCCCGCTGTCGCAGGGTTTCACACACCTTCTAACCATGGTGGACCGCACCACGCGCTGGCCAGAAGCGATCCCCCTGGCGTCAACTACAGCAGCAAATGTGGCGCGCACGTTTTTAACGGCTTGGGGCGCGCGTTTTGGAGTCCCGTCAGACATAACGTCTGACAGGGGTCCCCAATTCGTTTCCGAGCTCTGGTCATCCATGGCCCTCAGTCTGCGGGTGAAAATTCACCGCACTACAGCTTATAACCCTCAGGCCAACGGTTTGTGCGAACGCTTTCACCGGTCATTGAAAGCAGCCCTCAGAGCGGCTCTCACGGACACAAATTGGGTTGATAAACTTCCATAGGTTTTATTAGGGTTGCGTTCAGCACCTAAGGAAGATTTACAAGCCTCTCCGGCTGAGCTAGTTTTTGCCCAACCCCTCCGGTTACCAGGCGAATTCTTTCCAGAGAACCCCGCACCAAATCGCGCACCCGCTCAGCTGCTGCAGAGCGACAAGGGATCAAACACCATCCCCGGGCCAGTTCATCACAGTTTCCCACTCGTTTTTGTGCCTAAAGCCTTAAAGAACGCAGAATTTGTCTTTGTCAGACATGACGCTCAGAGGCCAGGTTTAAGACCGCCTTATGATGGACCGTTCAGAGTGTTAGAAACTGGGGAAAAACATTTTTTGCTCGATTTGGGTGACAGGAGAGAATTAGTCTGCATTAACAGACTCAAACCTGCTTTTGTGTTGGCTGATGAACAAGTGCAATTAGCCAGGGCCCCCCGCTGCGGCAGGCCACCGGGGAGACACTCTTCTAAGCTTTCACAAGAATGTGCTAATGACTCTGATCCACAGATGCAAGAAACAGCTACAGGCAGATCGAAGCCTGCTTACAGCAGTTATGGCAGGAGGTTGAAGTCCAAGCAGTTGGAAGTGTGATATGTTGTGCCATTTTGCTGTTCTATGTGATATGATATGTTTCTATGCATTTTGGGGTGTACTTTGTCCTTACTTAGACGTTTGGGGGGGTTATATGGTGCATATTTAGAGCGCATATATGGCATTCATATTCACCCACATATACCTAGTAGGCATGATGGTGCATATTCTGGAAGCTTCACGTCTCAATGGCCAAAGAAGACCTGACCCTGCAGAGACCTACGGGGGGTGGGAAGTTGGTTGCTTAGGAAACGAGAAGTGGGAGAGAATGTCCCAGCAGGAGCCCCGGAGGCTAGAAGGATGAGAGAGACAATGGAGACGCCAAGGAGCCTCGGGGGCTGTATGTTTGCTCAAGGACTGTGGGTTGGGGGTGTGTTATTTGATGTTGGGGGTTTTGTGTCTTTGGAGGGTATAAGAACTGTGAAGGATGATTGTTCTACCTCTTTTTTTCTGAGATTCTGTTCTTGTTGGAGGATGTGACCTCTCAATAAACCAACCCTGAGAAATAAACTCAGTCTGGTTTGTGAAAGGCATCCTCTACAACCCACCGTTTTTGGAGTCTCTGACTGGTGTGTTGGAGAGTGCTCCTCTTGGAGACTCCATTGTCCTACCAGGGGACTTCAATGGGCACGTGGGAAACGACAATGAAACCTGGAGGGGCGTGATTAGGAGGAACGGCCTGCCTGAACTGAACCCGAGTGGTGTTCAGTTTCTGGACTTCTGTGCCAATCACAGTTTGTCCATAACGAACACCATGTTCAAGCATAAGGGTGTCCATATGTGCACCTGGCACCAGGACACCCTAGGTCACTGGTTGACGATCAATTTTGTTATCGTGTCATCAGACCTACGACCATTTGTCTTGGACACTCGGGTAAAGAGAGGTGCAGAGCTGTCAACTAATCGCCACCAGGTGGTGAGTTGGATCTGATGGCAGGGGAGGATGCCATTCAGACCTGGTAGACCCAAACATATGGTGAGGGTGTGATGGGAAAGTCTGGCTGAGGCCCCTGTCCGGGAAGTCTTCAACTCCCACCTCTGGAAGAAGTTCGACCACATTTCAAGGGAGTCTGAACATATGGAGTCTTAATGGGCCATGTTCTCCACCTCCACTGTTGAAGCGGCTCCCCAGAGTTGCAGCTGCAAGGTCATCAGTGCATCTCATGGTGGCAACCCTCGAAAGAAGTGGTGGACAGCAGTGGTGAGGGGGCCATTAAGCTGAGGAAGGACTCCTATCAAGCTTGGTTGACTTGTGGGACTCCTGAATCAGCTGAGGTGTACCGGCAGGCCAAGCAGAGTGCAGCTCTGGTGGTTGCTGAAGCCAGAACTCAGTTGTGGAAGGAGTTTGATGAGACCATGTAACAAGACTTTCGGTCAGCCTCCAAGAGATTCTGGCAAACTGTCTGGCGACTCAGATGGGAGAAACAGCTCCCTGTCCACACTGTGAATCATGTGGTTGGGGCACTGTTGACTTCTACTGGGGTTTATTGTAAGGCAGTGGAAGGAATGCTTCGAGGATCTCCTCAATTCCACTGACACGCCTTCCATAGAGGAAGCAGGGCTTGTGGATGAGTGGGACTACTCACCCATCACAGGGGCTGAGGTCACCAAAGTGGTTAAAAAGCTCTTTTTTCAATTATCTTAATAATCACACTTGTCTTTGCACTCCGCACTTTCATGTACATTGATCCATCCATGAAGTCACTACAATACCTGTGTATATCCCATAATCCTGGGCTATTTTTTGTGGATTGTGTGTGCAATTGTGTGTTCTGTACCTCTTGGTTTTATTTATATCCTTCTCTCATACTTAATTGGGCAGTAGATTGGAGGAGCACCCACAATTTTGTTGTATTGTACAACTATACAATGACAATAAAAGCCTGTTCTACTCCTATTCTTATTATTATTATTGTTGTGGCTGCTCCTTTTAGGGGTCGCCACAGCAGATCATCTGCCTCCATCTCAACCTATCCCTTGCATCTTCCTCTGTAACACCAACCCTTTCCAAGTCCTCCTTCACTACATCCATGAATCTTTTCTGTGGTCTTCCCTTGTTCCTCCTGCCTGGCAACTCCATCTTCAACATCTTTTGTTTAGTCCCTCTGATATACTCATTTCTAATCTTGTCCCTCCTAGTCACTCCCAGTGAAAATCTTGGCATCTTCAACTCTGCCACGTCCAGCTCCATTTCCTGTCTTTTGTCAGCACCACCGTCTGAGGTGTAGTGTAGCTGACAACTGATTGGAGAGTCAGGGGTTTGATTTCTGCTCTATCTGCAATCTGCATGTTGAAGTGTCCTTGAGCAAGACACTGAACACCCAGTTGCTCCTGGTGGGTCAGGCCAGCGCCTGAACATTGCAGCTCCGCCTCCATTAGTGTGTGAATGTGTGTGTGTGTGAATGGGTGGTTAGCAGGATCTGTAAAACGCTTTGGTCAGCCAGAGATAAGAAAAAGGGCTACAGTCATGTGAAAAAATTAGGACACCCTGGATAAGCCTGTGTTGTTGTTTTTTTGTTTGTTTTTTAAACATATTTAGGCATATGGCTATTTAGTATCAATGTTAAAAAAATACTGGGAGATTCATGCAATACAGCTAAGTAATTAAAATGAGTTAAATATTTTTTTTTTTCAAATTTTCTCTAAAATGTAATTCTAAACAAATAGTGAGGAATAAATTAGGACACCCCCCATATTTTCAGGACACCCTCACATTCATTCCCACTTACAATGGCTAAAATAAATGTAAAAAAATGCAAATAAAAACAAAAACAAGGTTAGACATAGATACGTGAACATTTCATAATAAAGAACTGAATATTTAAAGAGGTGTCCAAATTTTTTCACGACTGTATATAAGTGAACACCGTTTACCATCATCGCAGGTCTCACTACCGTCTTGTAAATCTTACCTTTCACACTTGCTGCTACACTTCCATCACAAATCACCCCTGACACTCGTCTCCACCCACTCCACTCTTCCTATACTCTCTTTTTCAACTCTCTTGTCCATTTTCCATTGCTTTGGATGGGTGACCCCAGGTATTTAAACTCATCTAGTTTGCACGTTCTCCCCGTGTCTGCGTGGGTTTACTCTGGGATTTCTCCGGTTTCCTCCCACATGTCAAAAACATACAAGTTAGGTTAATTGGCATCAAACTGGGGATTCTAAATTATCCTTAGGTATGACTGTGAGAGTGAATGGTTGTCTGTCTCTCTGTGTTGGCCCTGCGATGGACTGGCGATCTGTCCGGGGTGTACCCTGCCTCTCGTCCAAAGATGCTGGGATAGGCTCCAGCACCCCCGCAACCCGAAAAGGATTAAGCGGAAGAAGATGGATGGATGGATGGATAGTTTCACTACCTCTACTCCTTCCATCTTCACCATTACAACTGCCTCCCTCTCATTCACACTCATGTATTCTGTCTTACTTCTACTGACTTTCATTCCTCTTCTCTCCAGAGCATACCTCCACCTCTCCAGGTTCTCTTCCATCTGCTCCCTACTCTCACTACAGATCACAATGTCTTCTGCAAACATCATGGTACATGGAGACTCCTGCCTGACCTCATCTGTCAGCCTGTCCATCAGCATGGCAAACAAGAAGGGACTCAGGGCGATCCCTGATGTAACCCCATCTGCACCTTGAACCCATCTGTCACTTTTGCAGCACACCTCACCACCATCTCACTGTCCTCACACATGTCCTGCACCACCCTCACATATTTCTATTCCACTCCTGACTTTCTCATACAGTACCATACTTCCTGTCTTGGCACCTTATCATATGCTTTCTCTATATCTACAAATGCACAAGGATGGTCTTCATCCTCTTCAAAGCTACCATCACTTCTGCCTTGCTAATCCTCAGGACTTCCTTGTTCACCATCTTTCCTTCTTCCACCCTTCTCTCTCTCATTTTCTTTATTCATCAACTCTTCAAGATACTACTTCCACCTTCTCACCACAATTGTCATTTGTTCGTACATTATCATTTCTGTCCTTAATCAGCCTAACCTGCGGTACATCTTTTCCAGCTCAATCTCTGTCTAGCCAATAGATAAGTCATTTTCTCTTTCCTTAGTGTTTAGCTTCTCATGCAACTCACTGCATGCCTTTTCCTTTGCCTCTGCCACCTCTGTCTTTGCCATGCGCTTAGATTCCAAATTCTCTTGTCTACTTTCTACATCTCCCTGACTATCCTACTTTATCTTTCCTAACCTCTTCCTTTGAATACTTTCCTGTACCTCCTCATTCCACCACCAAGTCTCCTTGTCTTCCTTCCTCTGGCCACTGGGTACACCACATACTTTTCTCCCTATTTCGCTCAATACCTTTGCTGTACTTTCCAGATCATTTGGTAATTCTTCCCTACAACCCAAAGTCTGTATCAACTCCTTCCTGAACTCTGTGTGACCTTCTTCCTTCTGTAACTTCCCCCACTTAATCTTTGGCTCTGCCTTCATTCTCTTCCTCTTCTTGCTTTCCATAGTCATCCCACAGTCTACCATCTGACTACCATTCTCCCCTGCCACCACCTTGCAGTTTCCCATCTCTTTCAAATTTCTCCTTCTGCATAAGATGTAGTCCACCTGTGTGCACCTTCCTCCACTCTTGTAAGTCATCCTATATTCCTCTGTTCTTAAAGTATGTGTTAACCATAGCAATTTTAATCTTTTTAGCAAAATCCATAACCATCTGTCCTTCCACATATCTCTCCTTAAGACCATACTTACCCAGAGCCTCCTCAGCACCTCTGTTCCCTTCACCTACATGCCCATTAAAGTCTGTTGAACACTTGCGACCACTTCATCCAACTTACTCCAGAATTCCTTTCTTCTACCTGACATCCCACTTGTGGGGCATATGTACTGACAACATTCAACATCACACCTTTGACTTCTAGCTTCAAACTCATGATTCTGTCTGACTCCCTCTTTACCTCCTGAACACTCTTCACATACTCTTCCTTCAAGATTACTCCTACTCCATTTCTCTTCCTATCTACACCATGGTAGAACAGTTTAAATCCACCTCCAGTGCTCCTAGCATTGCTTCTCTTCCATCTGATTCCTTGGGCACACAGTATCAATCTTTCTTCTCTCCATCATATCAGCCAACTCTCTGCCTTTACCAGTCATAGTCCCTACATTTAATATCCCTATTCTCACCTCCACAGTTCTACCTTTCTTTTTCTCTCTCTCCCTCCAAACATGCCTTCCTGCTCTCTTCCTCCTTGACCTTCGACCAACAATAGCTCAAGTTCCACTGGCACCCTGTCCGTTAACAGCACTGGTGGTGGTCATTGTTAACCTGGGCCTCGACCGATTTGGTATCACAGTCTCATTCATCTATTCCTACTCTAGGTTAACTAAACAAAGAAAAGAGGTTGAATTGGTGAGATAAGTTTTTATGATTCCTGTAACTCAGTGTTTCCACCATCATGGAGCTGCTCACATGCTGCTTGCTGTTCTTTGAGACTGCATTTCTGAAGTTCTCCATTGGCAGTTGTCAGTTACTCCTAATTAAGTCATTGTTCCTGAAGGCTACAAGCACTTTATGGCAAATTTTTCCCGGAACAGTACTGAGGAACCAAATTTTTTCTCCCTATGTTTTTAGTTGTACATATTGTGCTTTTGTTTTGTCCGTTTTTCATCTTTAGTCCTTGCAACACAGATTACAGCCTTCTGTAGACTCATAGAAGAGTTTAATGTGTTAGATCAAATTTAGAGAGCAATTTGCTTAGCAAGGGTAGAAGCAGAATAATCCAGTCCCTACAGACCACAGACCACTCAAGAAACTGTCTGTTTTCTATTCATTAGTGTGTGTGTTTCCTTATGTTGCTTTGGTTTCCTCATTTCCATGCCTGTGTTTGTTGTGCCACACTAATATACAAGTGTGTGTGTGTGTGTGTATACTGATGCACATACATTTGTCTGCGATGGTAGTGTAATCTTCTCTACTCTGCTTCACATCCCAGACAATCAGGTTTGATGTTTTTCTGCTGTAATTTGAAACTTTTGAAGAAGTCAGCAGATGTCTGAGTGCAGTATGTCACAGATGGTGCTGGCTGCCCTCACAGTCAACACTTCATTAGTGCCCTGGTGGCACAGCAACAATGTATATGCATTATGCATTTTAATCAGAGCAATCTCTGTTTTGTTCTTTTTCACATAAAGAGTAAAGAAGGGTGAATGGTAGCAGATTTTTCCAATTTAAGATTTCTGATTATTTTTTTCTAATTTAAATAGTCTCATAGTCAAATGACACATGGTTTGCCTCCTTATCGCCTTTTCTCTTTGTCAGTGCAGTACACAGTGTGAGTGTGTGATGTTTATATTTGTGAGAAAGAGCTCCACAACTTCTAAGCAATGCATTATTTTGTTTATTGTATGCATTATGGTGTGGTAGGGGAGACCTAACAGCTCACCCATCGATCCATCCATTTTCTACCACTTTTCCGGGTCATGGAGGCATCAGCTCAAGCAGAGAACTCCTGTTTTCCCTATCCCCAGCCACCTGCTCCAGCTCTTCAGAGAGGACACCAAGAAGTTCCCAGGCCAGCTGGGAGACGTAGTCTCTCCAGCATGTGCTGGGTCTGCCAGGGGTCGCCTCCCAGTGGGACGTTCTTGGAACACCTCAAGTGGGAAGCATCCAGGAAGCATCCTTATCAGATGCCCAAACTACCTTAACTGGCTCCTTTCAATGTGGAGGAGCAGCGGTTCTACCCTGAGCCTCTCCTGGATGACTGAGCCCCTCACTCTATCTCTGAGGGTGAGTCCGGCAATCCTACAGAAAAGCTCATTTCAGCCGCTTGTATCCACAATCTCATTTATTGATTGATTGATTGAGTTTATTTATTTGAACATCAAGATAAAAAAATTAAAACAAAAATCAAAACAAAAAAATAAAATAAAAAAAATGCCTTGTTCAAAATGAGTGGGAAGAAGCCAACACTTATATAGCCCAACCCTTCTCCATACCCAATAAATTATAACATCATTCCAGTCATTATTCATCCCACAGTTGCATTCATTATACAATACCATAATATATAATACATCTTATAATTAAATTATGCAATAGAAATGATACAACAATGATAGTTTATAGTGACAATAATACTAACATCTAATAATAATTGTAATAATAATAAATAAATACTTCTGGTTTTCTTAATATAATTATAGACAATATTATCATCATCATAATCACCATATATACAACCATATAATCTCACATGGCTTACAATACCAAGTTGCAATAAGTAACCATGTATTAATAATAACCATAATAATAGGTAGCCATAGAGTAGTTACAACAACATCATCAACAACAACAACAACAATAATAATAATACCACCTGGCCTATATAATACTTCAAATAATTCCATCCTAACAACAATCATAATAATATAATACCATTGTAATATTCTAGTAATAATGATATCAATAATAATAGTATTCAGCATATATATTCAACAATAACAACCTTTCTTTATTGAAGACACATTGCAATATTAGTGTCCTTTATTTTTATATTGTTCAAAAATCATTTCTTTATATGTTGATTTAAATATATGGATGTTTGGACATTGCCTGTGTTTCTTCCCCAACCCATTCCACAATTTTACCCCACACACAGACACAAAAAAACTTTTCCTAGTAGATCTTACTAGGTGCATTTTAAATTTTGTATTCCCTGTAAATTGCATTTCCCTTCTCTCTCACTGAAAATATTTTGCATATTGTGTGGCAAAAAGTTTTTACTGACTTTAAACATTAACTGTGCTGTATAATAATCAACCAGATCCTGTAATTTCAATAACTTTGAATGTTAAAACAATAAATTAGTATGTTCAAGATACCCAACTTTGTGTATAACACGGACTGCCCTTTTTTTGTAATATTAACAATGAATTAAGTGTACTTTTATAATTGTTACCCCAGACCTCTATACAATAGGTCAAGTATGGAAGTACTAATGAGCGATATAAGATATGAAGCGATTTGTAATCTAGGACCTGCTTAATTTTATTTAAAGAGAGAAGGATGGTGGCTAAACTGTCATCTCTGCTGGAGTCCGAGTCCCACCCTATGCAGGACATACTGAACGCACTGAGGAGCTCATTTAGCAGCAGACTACATCATCCTAGGTGCGCAACCGAGAGGTTTCGCAGGTCCTTCCTACCTACGGCAGTCAGACTGTATAACCTAAGCAGGGCTGCTCGCAGAGATAGCAAAAAAATGTGACAACCTAATAGTACTGAATGCAAAAGACGCAATAGACTTACACAATGGTCCCCTCCAGTATATACAACTAGGACAGAATCGGTCGCTAAGGAGGGTGACAATATGTATGGGTACATATTCATACTATGTAGGATAACTAAGTAGACGGTTATGCTGTTTATTCCATCTCGCTACAATGCTCCGCACTTTGTATATATATTTATATATTGATGTGTATGTATGTATATCCACTGCTCTTATTTATATCTTCCGTATCTTCTTAATTATTGCGTCTGAATGTTGCTATCCCTGTGTTGTTGCAATCCTGGAATTTCCCCATTGTAGGACTAATAAAGGCTTATCTTATCTTATCTTATCTTATCTTAATTGCAATATTTTTTGTGACTTTGTTTTGTATGCATCTGATGTGTGGTTTCCAACTAATTTTATCATCTAGTATTACACCCAAAATTTTGATCTCCTTAACATTTTCAAGAATTACATTATCTATATGAATATGTATATCTTCTTTATTTTTACAATTACCAGATATCATTACCTTAGTTTTATCTATATTTAGTGATAATTTATTTCTATCCATCTGTTGTTTTTTTCTTTCAGCTTATTTAATTCATTATTTAGAGTATGGATTAGTTGATTATAATTATTTTCAGAAAAAAAATATATATCAAATCAAATCAAATCAAACTTTATTGTCATATTGCTGTACATACAACTGTAGTGCAGGCAAGGTGAAATTGCGTTTCAATCAGCATCCATATAAATAGAAGCAGCATGATTTAAGACACACTCACACATAGCTTCACCCCCCCCCATCCATTCACACATCCCTGAGACATACTTGGGAAAAAAATAACTAACTATAATATACAAGTAATATACAAAATGTCCGTAGGTGCAGTAGTGTGTATGAGAGATTCCAGGTCAACTGTTCAGCATCCTGACAGCTTGTGGAAGGAAGCTGTTGATCAGTCTGGTGGTTCTGCCTCTGATGCTCCAGAATCGTTTACCAGATGGAAGAAGTTCAAAGTGTTTATGCAGAGGGTGAGAACGGTCCTTGACAATGTTCAGTGCCCTGCTCCTACAACGGTTCTGAAAAAGTTCTTGGACAGAGGGGAGGGAGACTCCAATTACCCTCTCAGCCCCCTTGACTATCCTCTGCAGGGCTTTTTTGTCTGACATACTTCAGCTGGAGTACCATGTAGCAATGCAGTACGTCAGAACACTCTACACCACACCTCTGTAGAAGGTCCTGAGGATGCAGATGGGGAGAGGGGCCTGTTTGAGTTTCCTCAAGAAGTGCAGTCTCTGCTGAGCCCGCTTCCTGATCGCCCAGGAATTCTTGCTCCATATATATACACTACCGTTCAAAAGTTTGGGGTCACGTCAGACAATTTTGTGTTTTCCATGAAAAGTCACACTTTTATTTACCACCATGAGTTGTAAAATGAGTAGAAAATATAGTCAAGACATTGACAAGGTTAGAAATAATGATTTGTATTTGAAATAATAATTTTTTCCTTCAAATTTTGCTTTCGTCAAAGAATCCTCCATTTGGAGCAATTACAGCATTGCAGACCTAACATGATTGCACAAGGGTTTTCTAATCATCCATTAGCCTTCTGATGCAATGAGCAAACACATTGTACCATTAGAACACTGGAGTGATAGTTGCTGGAAATGGGCCTCTATACACCTATGTAGATATTGCACCAAAAACCAGACATTTGCAGCTAGAATAGTCATTTACCACATTAGCAATGTATAGAGTGTATTTCTGATTAGTTTAAAGTTATCTTCATTGAAAAAAAGTGCTTTTCTTTCAAAATTAAGGAAATTTCTAAGTGACCCCAAACTTTTGAACGGTCGTCGATGTCGGCCTCCCTCGGTCTATGATGACCATGGAAGAGAATCCTAAACGTCTGCTCTGCTGGAACAGCACCGCCTGTGGCTGAACAGGCCGATGCGCGAATGGCAGTCCCTGTCACACAGGTCGCACTTGTGGGTGGTCTCCGTGCTGCTGGGTCTGTGGCAGTTCTTCCTGCGGGTCCTTTTTTCATCTGCTGCAGCAGTCAGTCTCTCTTCACCCGCCTTGAGCTGTCTGGTCAGGGTGCCTCTCCATTTGGAGCGGTCTGTTGCAAGGTCCTCCCAGCGCTCTGTGTTGATCTCCAGGGCCTTCATGTCTCTCTTGCAGATGTCTCTAAAGCGCAGCTGTGGGCAGCCAACGTCTCTCCTGCCAGTTGCCAGTTCTCCGTAGAGGACGTCTTTGGGGATTCTGCCATCCTCCATACGGTGAACGTGGCGTAGCCAGCGGAGCCTGCACTGCCTGAGCAGAGTGAACATGGAGGGAAGGCCGGTGCAGGACAGAACTTCTGTGTTGGGCACTTTGTCCTGCCAGGATATGTCCAGGATGTGGCGAATGCAGCGCAAGTGGAAGGAGTTCAGTCTCTTTTCCTGCCGGGCGTATGTTGTCCACGTCTCACTCCCATAGAGCAGTGTGCTGATGACGCAGGCATTGTACACTGCCATCTTCGTCTTGACAGAGAGTTTGGGATTCTCCCACACTCGTGTGGTGAGGCGAGCGAGTGTGAAGGCTGATTTTCCAATCCTCTTGTTGATCTCTGTATCAAGGGAGAGGTTGTTGCTGATCGTGGACCCCAGGTACGTGAACTGATTCACGACCTCCAGCTCGTAGTCGTCGATGGTGATGGTTGGTGGTGCTTCCGTGCCTTGTGCCAAGACGTTAGTCTTCTTCAGGCTGATGGTAAGCCCGAAGTCCTTGCATGCCTGGGAGAAGCGGTCCATCAGGGTCTGAAGCTCCTGCTGTGTGTGGGTTGCGACTGCAGCAGCATGTCTCTGATTAGAGCCTCGCGTACTTTGGTTCTGGCTTTCAGGCGGGCGAGGTTGAAAAGCCTGCCGTCAGATCTTGTGTGCAGGTAGATTCCCTCTGTTGCTGTGCTGAAGGCATGCCTCAGGAGCATAGCAAAGAAAATCGCAAAGAGGGTTGGCGCAAGTACACAGCCCTGTTTCACTCCACTGCGTATGTTGAATGGCTCTGAGACGTTGCCATCGTGCTGCACTATCCCCTGCATGTTGGTGTGAAACGATTCGATGAGGCTTTGCAACTTTGGTGGGCATCCTACCTTTGGCAGGATCTTGAAAAGGCCCTCTCTGCTGACCAGATCGAACCCTTTGGTGAGGTCGATGAAGGCGACGTACAGGGGCATGCTCCGTTCTCTGCATTTCTCCTGGAGTTGGCGGATGGAGAATATCATGTCTACCGTCGATCGCTCAGCGCGGAAGCCACACTGAGACTCGGGGTAGACACGTTCGGCAAGCTTCTGTAGACGAACGAGAACAACTCGTGCATAGACTTTGCCAACAACGCTGAGGAGGGAGATGCCCCTGTAGTTGTTGCAGTCGCTTCTCTCCCCTTTGTTTTTGTAGAGGGTGATGATCTTGGCGTCCCTCATGTCCTGTGGTATGGCACCTTCCTTCCAACACTGGCAGAGGACATCATGCAATGGCAGCAGTAGGGCGGTCTTGCAGTGCTTGATCAGGTCAGGGGGTATGCCGTCATTGCCGGGTGCCTTGCCAGCGGCCAAGCTATCAATGGCGTTGCTGAGTTCGTCGATGGTTGGCTCGGCGTCAAGTTCATCCATGGATGGCAGGCAGTCGATGGCATCAAGGGCTGACGGTGTCACGGTGTTCTGTCTGGAGTAGAGGTCGGAGTAGTGTTCCACCCATCTCTCCATCTGCTTGTTCTTTTCTGTGGTCATCTATTAGCCTTCTGATGCAATGAGCAAACACATTGTACCATTAGAACACTGGAGTGATAGTTGCTGGAAATGGGCCTCTATACACCTATGTAGATATTGCACCAAAAACCAGACATTTGCAGCTAGAATAGTCATTTACCACATTAGCAATGTATAGAGTGTATTTCTGATTAGTTTAAAGTTATCTTCATTCAAAAAAAGTGCTTTTCTTTCAAAAATAAGGAAATTTCTAAGTGACCCCAAACTTTTGAACGGTAGTGTATAAGATAAGATAAGATAAGCCTTTATTAGTCCCACAACGGGGAAATTCCAGGATTGCAACAGCACAGGGATAGCAACACTCAGAGCAACAATCAGAAGGCAAGAAAAAAAACAAGCAAGCAAGAGCAGCTAATATACATATGTACATATTACTATAAAATATATATATATACACACACACACACACACACAGACACACAGTGCAGAGCATTGTAGCTGGATGGAATAAATATATGAATATATGAACACACAGTGCAGAGCATTGTAGCTAGATGGAATAAATATGTAAATATATAAACACCCACAGTACGGAGCATTGCAGCTAGGTGGAATAAATATGCAAGTATATAAACACACACAGTGCGGAGCATTGTAGCTAGATGGAATAAATATATAGATATATAAATATAAACACACCCAGTGCTGAGCATTGTAGCTAGATGGAATAAATATATAGATATATAAATATAAACACACCCAGTGCAGAGCATTGTAGCTAGATGGAATAAATATGTAAATATATAAACACACACAGTGCAGAGCATTGTTGCTAGGTGGGATGAAACAGCATAACCGTCTATTTAGTTATCCTACATGGTATGATTATGTGCCCATACATATTCTCACCCTCCATAGCGACCGGTATGTTCCTAGTTGTATGCCAGAGAGGACCATTGTGTAAGTCTATTGCATCTTTTGCATTCAAAAAACTATTAGTTTGTTACGTCTTTTTGCTATCTCTGCGAGCAGCCCTGCTTAGGTTGTACAGTCTGACAGCCGTTGGTAGGAAGGACCTACGAAACCTCTCGGTTGTGCACCTGGGATGATGTAGTCTGCTGCTAAATGAGCTCCTCAGTGCATCCAGTATGTCCTGGATATGGTGGAACTCGGACTCCAGCAGAGATGACAGTTTAGCCACCGTCCTTCTCTCTCCTATCTCCTCCGTCGGATCAAGGCGTTGCCCCAGGACAGAGCTAGCTTTCCTAATCAGTTTGTTCAGTCTCTTCCTATATATATATATATATATATATATATATATATATATATATATATATATATATATATATACTGTATATATATACAGTATATCAGTATCATCATCATTCATTCATTCAAATAATTTGGGGCCCAATACTGACCCCTGGGGGACCCCACAGGCAATTCCCATACACAAAGACATATATTCTCCCATCTTCACAAACTGTTGTCTCTCAGATAAATAACTTGTAACACAGTTCAGTGCCACTCCCCTAATACCATACATTTGCAGTTTATCAAGAAGTATTGAATGATTCATTAAATGTACACCGATTGCATATTTTCCTTGATCTAATGCATTTATTAAAAAAAAAAAAAAAAACGCAAGATGGCGGCGCGTGCACAGCGCGAGGCTCAGCGTCCTACCAGATTCTGGGGACTAGCAGTGTTATTTCTGCTCATTTCGGGTATGTTCGTTCAGAACAGCTCTGCTTTTACATCTTACACCCGAGATGAGCTTTTGAATATTGGTTTACAAAACAACGATAACAACCTTTTTATCAGCAACCTACGTCTGAATCTACGTCTCATCCCGGAGCTCTGGAGAACTCCCGACGCTCGGCAGGCTTCCCGGCCGACCGGAAGTGCTCGCAGGCGGCGTAAGGACCGTAAACAAAGGAGGGGTAAACGCGGTGGGCTAAGAACTAAGCTAAAGCTAACACTGCACCGGCTATCGCTACCCAGTATTTTCCTTGCTAATGTACGGTCTCTGGCGAGCAAAATGAGTGAACTACGGCTTCGGATCACCAACAATAAGAAACTTATGAACTGCAATATCATGATTTTTACGGAAACGTGGCTTCACAGTGGAATACCCGACAATGCTATCGAGCTAGCCGGCCTACACACGCTCCGGGCAGACAGAGCAGCAGTTGACTCCGGTAAGACAAGAGGGGGGGGGGGGATTGTGCATTTATATTAACAAGGCTTGGTGCACGAACTCTGTCACTGTTGAGAGACACTGCTCAGCTAACCTGGAGTTTCTCATGGTTAAATGTAGACCTTTCTATCTGCCACGCGAGTTCACTTGTACCATCATAACAGCCGCTTACATTTCTCCGGATGCTAATGCTAAGCTTGCTATGAAAGAACTGCATGCAGCTATTAGCAAACAACAAACTGCACACCCAGAGGCAGCATTTATTGTGGCGGGTGAGTTTAACCACTCTAACCTCAAGACAGTGCTTCCTAAATTCTACCAGCATGTCTCCTGTCACACAAGAGGGGACAAAACATTGGACCATGTTTACACCAATATTGTGGGAGCCTACACAGCAACTCCCCTCCCCCACCTAGGTCAGTCTGATCATTTATCCTTGTTCCTTACCCCCAAGTATGTACCGCTCATCAACCGGGTGAAGCCATCAGTGAGGACCATCAAAGTGTGGCCAGAGGAGGTTGACTCTGTACTCCAGGAGAAGTTTAGGAACACAGACTGGAGTATGTTCACCTCTCAGGCTACCTGTGGCTCCCACATAAACATCAACTCTTACACCCACTCAGTCCTGGACCATATCAACACCACTATTGACAGTGTCACCACGGAAAGACAAATCACCACGTACCCAAATCAGAAGCCGTGGATGAACAGAGAAGTGCAACTTCTGCTAAAAGCACGTAACAATGCCTTTAGATCTGGTGATGCACAGGCCTACAGTTCATCCAGGGCAGATCTGAAGAGGGGCATCAAGAAGGCCAAGCACAGCTACAAGCTGAAGGTGGAGGAACATTTTGGGGACTCTGATCCCCGACGTATGTGGCAGGGCATTCAAGCTATCTCTGATTATAAGCCCAGCAACTCCATACCTATAGCCATGACTGTGCCCTTTCTCAATGAGCTAAATAGCTTCTATGCTCGTTTTGACAAGGACAACAATGAAAAGAACATCAATTTCCCACCCTCTGATGACCTCCACCACCTCACACTCACCCACACCGACGTCCGTAATGCACTGAGTCATGTCAACGTACGTAAGGCTGCTGGCCCTGATGGCATTCCTGGGCGTGTGCTGAGGGCATGCGCTGAGCAGCTGGCAGGGGTCTTCACAGACATCTTCAATCTGTCCCTGGCCCAGGCCGTGGTACCAGCGTGCTTCAAGACCACTTCAATAGTACCAGTGCCGAAACATTCAACACCATCGTGCCTAAATGACTATCGCCCTGTGGCACTGACGCCCATAGTCATGAAGTGCTTTGAGCGACTGGTCTTGGCACAGCTCAAAAAAGGCCTGCCCCCTACACTGGACCCTCATCAGTTCGCCTACCGGAGCAACAGGAGTACAGAGGATGCGGTTTCTACAGCGCTGCACTATGTACTCTCACACCTGGATGACAAGAACACCTACGCAAGAATGCTGTTTATTGACTTCAGCTCAGCATTCAACACAGTTATCCCCTCCAAGTTGCTCACCAAACTTGGGGACCTGGGAATCAATACCTCCACCTGCAACTGGATCATGGATTTTCTGACCAACAGACCCCAGCATGTTAGGTCAGGCCCCAACCGTTCTTCCGTCATCACACTCAACACTGGTGTACCACAGGGCTGTGTGCTCAGCCCATTCCTCTACTCCCTCTACACCCATGACTGCAGGCCTATGTATGGATCCAATTCCATCATAAAGTTCGCAGATGACACCACGGTGATTGGACTCATCAGGGACAACGACGAGTCAGATTACAGGGCAGAGGTTGAGCACTTGGCTACTTGGTGCGCTGACAATAACCTGCTCCTTAACACCAGCAAAACCAAGGAGCTCATAGTGGACTACAGGAAGGAGAGGGAAGAGACACATGACCCCATCCATATCAGTGGCATAGCTGTTGAACGTGTCCCCAGCTTCAAATTCCTGGGGACCCACATCTCGGAGGACCTGTCCTGGTCAGTTAACACCACCAGCCTGATCAAGAAGGCCCATCAGCGCCTCTTCTTCTTGAGGACATTGAAGAAGAACCATCTGTCAACTGACATCCTGGGCAACTTCTACCGCTGCGTGATAGAGAGCACCCTGACCAACTGTATCACACTCTGGTATGGGAGCTGCTCTGTAGCTGACCGCAAGGCGCTGCAGCGGGTGGTGAAAACCGCCCAACGCATCACAGGGACTCCACTTCCAGCTATAGAGGACGTCTACAGGAAAAGATGTCTGCGCCGGGCACGCAGCATTCTTAGGGACTCCAACCATCCTGCTCATGGACTGTTCCAGCTTCTCCCCTCCAGAAGACGTTTCAGAAGCCTTCGGACTAGAACCAGCAGGTTTAGGAACAGTTTCTTTCCAACAGCTGTCACGTTATTGAACTTAGTTCCTCGCTGACTCTCTTACAATCATCTTTTACCATCCTCACCTGTACATAACTGCATAACTACATAACCACATCTAACTTATTGCACATTATTTGCACATAACAGTACTTTTAACTTTCTGCACTGCTGCATATATTTGCATATATTTGCTTAAATTGCACATACTGTTAATTACCGTATATACTGCACTGCTGTCCTTTGCACTTCTGATTGGATGCTAAACTGTGTTTCGTTACCTTGTATTCATACATGTGTAATGACAATAAAGTTGAATCTAATCTAATCTAATCTTATTATTTCCTCTGTTGTTTCCGTTATTGCCAGTGATGTTGTACTCTTAGTTCTAAATCCATATTGATTCTGATTAAGCAGATCATGTTTATTTAAAAAAAAGTCCTCTAATCTGTTGTTGAAAAGTTTTTTCCAGAATCTTTGAAAATTGTGGGAGGAATGATACTGGTCTGTAGTTTGTGTTGTGGTGTTTATTTCCTTGCTTGAATTATGGTATTACTTATGCTCTTTTCATTTTCTGAGTGAATGAGCCAGTTTGAAATGATAGATTACAAATATATGTAAATGGTTTTAATATGCCATCAACAGTTCTTTTTACTAGTGCCATATCAATAAGATAAGATAAGATAAGATAAGCCTTTATTAGTCCCACAATGGGGAAATTCCAGGATTGCAACAGCACAGGGATAGCAATACTCAGAGCAACAATCAAGAAGACAAGAAAAAACAAGAGCAGCAAATATATATATGTGCATATAACTATATAAATATATAAACACACAGTGCGGAGCATTGTAGCTAGATGGAATAAATATATATACACACAGTGCGGAGCACTGTAGTTAGATGGAATAAACAGCATAACCGTCTGCTTAGTTATCCTACGTAGTATGAATATGTACCCATACATATTGTCACCCTCCATAGCGACCGATATTGTCCTAGTTGTATACTGGAGGGGACCATTGTGTAAGTCTATTGCGTCTTTTGCATTCAGTACTATTAGGTCGTCACGTTTTTTTGCTATCTCTGCGAGCAGCCCTGCTTAGGTTATACAGTCTGACTGCCGTAGGTAGGAAGGACCTGCAAAACCTCTCAGTTGTGCACCTAGGATGATGTAGTCTGCTGCTAAATGAGCTCCTCAGTGCGTTCAGTATGTCCTGCATAGGGTGGGACTCGGACTCCAGCAGAGATGACAGTTTAGCCACCATCCTTCTCTCTCCTATCTCCTCCAATGGGTCAAGGCGCTGCCCCAGGACAGAGCTAGCTTTCTTGATCAGTTTGTTCAGTCTCTTCCTAACGGCTGCTGTAGTGCCACTTCCCCAGCAGATCACTCCAAAAGTGATGGCTGATGCCACCACCGTGTCATAGAATGTCTTCAGCAGCGCCTCTTGTACACCAAGAGACTTGAATCTCCTCAGTAGGAGCAGCCTGCACTGTCCCTTCTTGTAGCGTGTGTCGGTATTGTGTGACCAGTCTAGTTTATTGTTCAGATAAACACCCAGGTACTTGTAGGATGTCACCATCTCAATGTCTGTTCCCTGTATGTTTACTGGTGCTGTGAGGGGTTGTCGTTGCCTGTGGCAGTCCACCACCAGCTCCTTAGTTTTCCTCGTGTTGATCTGGAGGCAGTTCCGATGGCACCAGTCCACGAAGTCCTGGATAAGTCCTCTGTACTCAGCTTCATCTCCGTTGGAGATGGGGTCGACAATCGCAGAGTCATCAGAGAACTTCTGTAGATGGCAGTGTGTTGTGTTGTGTGAGAAGTCCGCAGTATAAAGGGTGAACAGGAAGGGAGCCAAAACCGTTCCCTGGGGGGCCCCCGTGCTACCGATGATCGTGTCAGACACACAGTCCCGGGTTCTCACAAACTGTGGCCGGTTAGTGAGGTAGTCCAGGATCCATGATGACAGGTGCTGGTCCACCCCTGCGCACAGCAGCTTGTCCTTAAGGATCATCGGTTGGATGGTGTTGAAAGCACTGGAGAAGTCAAAGAACATGATCCTCACCGCATTCCCGGGCTTCTCCAGGTGGGGCAGAGAATGGTGAAGAAGGAAGATCACTGCATCCTCCACCCCAATGCCATGCTGGTAGGCGAACTGGAGTGGATCAATCGCTGGTCCCACCAGGGGGCGGAGGTGAGCAAGGAGCAGTCTCTCCAGGGTCTTCATAATGTGGGACGTCAGGGCCACTGGTCCGTAGCTGTTCAGGTCTTTGGGGTGGGAAGTCTTTGGTACAGGTACCACACAAGATGTTTTCCACAACTGTGGTACCCTCCCCAGCTTCAGACTCAGGTTGAAGATGAGCTCCACAATCCCACACAGCTGGTCTACACAGGACTTGAGGAGCTTTGCGCCGATGCCGTCCGGTCCCGACGCCTTCCTCGCCTTGATCTTCCTCAGCTCCGTCCTCACCTGGGTCTTAGTGAGGGTCATGTTGGGGGGCTGTGTGTTGGGAGTGGGGGGGTGTTGGTGGAGTGGGGTGTGGGCAGCAGGACTCGATGTCTTTAGAGGCAGCAGTGGTTGTTGTGCAATTGGGGGGGAGGGCGGTTGGTCAAACCTATTAAAAAACAGGTTCAGATTGTTTGCCCACTCCCTGCCCCCCGTGGCCTGTGGGGAGGTATTCTGGAGCCCAGAGATGGTTTTAAGGTTTCTCCAGACCCCACCGATGTCGCTGTGTTGCAGCTTGTCCTCCATCTTCTTCCTGAAACTGTCCTTGCCTTCTCTGATCTTCCTCCTCAGCTCCCTCTGTACGGACTTCAGCATCTCCCTGTTCCCCGACCTGAAGATCCTCTTCTTCTCTCAGAAGTGTTTTTATCTCAGGGTTGATCCAGGGTTTGTTGTTCGAGCAACACTGTATGGTCTTGGTGGGTACAGTGTTGTCCACACAGAAGCTGATGTAGTCCGTGATGGTGTGAGTGAGGCCATCGATGCCCTCACCATGTGGATCGCAGAGCTGCTCCCAGGCAGTGGTTTCAATACCATCACAATCAGCAGATAATTTATATTTACACTTTGCAACAACAGATTTTACCTCTAGTTCATCCACCGCTGAGAGAAAGATTGGCTGAGGGTTATTTCCATCAATGTTTCACTCACGGTGTCTCTTCTTTGGTTTGCAATGTTTGCTGCCAACTCTGGTCCAATACTTACAAAAAAATCATTCATTCTATTTACTACCATGTTCTTATCATAATTATCACCACAACTATCAGTAAAATACTCTGGCTATATCGTTTTCTTAGTTCCATTTTTCCTTATTTTTTTTTTTTTATTAGTATACCACTCACCATATTATATTCAATAACACTGGTAAAAATGTTGTCTATCAGGGTAGCACAGTGTGTCGTTATTCTCGTAGGTTTTTAATCTTTGGAAACAAGGTTAAGCTATACTTTGTATCTAAGAAATCTTCTGTTGGTTTATGTTGTTTTCATTAAATGTATATTAAAGTCACCACAAATAAAGATATCTTTTTGTCTTATTTTTGTATACTGTACATCTTTTCCATATCATTTCTAAATTTTTCCATATCAGATCCCGGTGCTCTATATATTCAACTTACTTTTAGTTTTTTCTCTTTTCCATCATAATTTCAATTGCTAAATATTCCATAATTTAAATCACTGTTGATGTCATACTGTCCACTTTTTTACTTTATAAATTTCTATCAACATACAGTGCTATCCCACAACCACTTTTACATTTCCTACTTTGTGTATACATCTCATATCCATGTAGTTAAAAATTTACATCTTTTTCTTGATTAATCCATGTTTCACTTATTGCTATAATCCTAAATGGGGTGTTAAATTGATTAAAAAACTTCTGAATACTATCAAAGTTGGCATAGAGACTCATACTATTAATATGTATTATTGTCAATGTCTGATCCGAGTTCATAATTCTACTTAATTGTTGTTCATCATAATAAGTACACTTATTGTTAATATCATTAAAGTAGTTGTTATCTGGGTTAATATCACCTAAAATATCTTGTGGTTGCTGTTCAGTATTTACAAAGGTTTCAGCTTCAATTTGACCTAATACACTTCCATTATTAAATGAGGAAGGATGATTGGTTAAAGTGCTGATCATAAGTTGTGTCAACAATGTACACCAAAAAAGAAAAAAAAGAGGAAAAAAAAACACACAAAAATTTCCACTCAGTTCATTCGGTCATTGCCAAATGATGAATGACCCCGAGATACTTAAACGCCTCCACTTGGGGCAGGAGCTTGTCCCCAACCCAGAGAAAGCAATCCCCCTTTTCCAGCTTAGGACCATGGACTCGGACTTGGAGGAGCTGATTCTCATCCCAGCCGGTTCATACTCAGTAGTAAACCATCCCAGTAAGAGCTATAGGTCATTCCTCGATGAAGCAAACAGGATGACATAATCTGCAAACAGCAGAGATGAGATCCTGTGGTCATTGAAGATGACACCCTCTGTTTTTTGGCTGCACCTAGAAATCCTGTCCATAAAAATTATGAACAAAATTGGTGACAAAGGGCAGCCCTGGCAGAGTCCAACTCTCACTGGAAATGAGTCCGACTGGGTGATGGCAATATGAGCCAAATTCTTGCAATAGTCATATAGGGACTGGATAGCTCGTAACAACAGGCCCAATACCCCATAATCCCTCAGCACCCCCCACAAGAGACCATGAGGGACGCGGTTGAATGCTTTCTCCAAGTCCATAAAACACACGTGGACTGGTTGGGCTAACTCCTACAAACCCTTGAGGATTCTCAAGAGGGTAAAGAGTTGGTCCCATGCGCCACAACCAGGATGAAAACCATATTACTCCTCCTGGATCCGAGGTTCTACCAGCGGTCAGACTCTACTCTCCAGTACCCTGTACCCAGTACCCATAGACCTTCCCAGGGAGGCTGAGAAGTGTGATCCCCCTAAAGTTTGAACACACCCTCCACTCCCCCTTCTTGAAGAGAGGAACCACCACCCAAGTTTGCCATGCCAAAGGTACTGTCCCTGACCTCCACACAATGTTGCAGAGGTGTGTCATCCATGATAGCCCTACAAATCAAATCAAATCTAACGTTATTGTCATATTGCTGTACATACAACTGTAGTGCAGGCAAGATGAAATTGTGTTTCTCTCGGCATCCATATAAATAGAAGCAGCATGATTTAAGACACACTCCCACATAGCTCCACCCCCCACCCCCACCCCCCCATCCATTCACACATCCCTGAGACATACTTGGGGAAAAAAAACTAACTAACTATAATATACAAATAATATACAAAATGTCCGTAGGTGCAGTAGTGTGTATGAGAGATTCCGGGTCAACTGTTCAGCATCCTGACAGCTTGTGGAAGGAAGCTGTTGATCAGTCTGGTGGTTCTGCCTCTGATGCTCCGGAATTGTTTACCAGATGGAAGAAGTTCAAAGTGTTTATGCAGAGGGTGAGAACGGTCCTTGACAATGTTCAGTGCCCTGCTCCTACAACGGTTCTGAAAAAGTTCTTGGACAGAGGGGAGGGAGACTCCAATTACCCTCTCAGCCCCCTTGACTATCCTCTGCAGGGCTTTTTTGTCTGACATACTTCAGCTGGAGTACCATGTAGCAATGCAGTACGTCAGAACACTCTCCACCACCTTGAGTTACTAAGGGTAAATCTTGTCCACCCCCAGGGTCCAGCCACCAAAGAGTTATTTAATGGCTTCAGTGACCTCAGCCCCTGTGATGGGTGAGGTGTGCCCCTCATCCTCAAGCCCTGCTTTCTCTGTGGAAGGTGTGTCAGTGGGATTGAGGAGATCCCCAAAGTTTTCCTTCCATCGTCTGACGATGTCCCCAATCGAAGTCAGCATTGTCCCATCCGCAGCATAGACAGTGTGGACAGGGACCTGCTTCCCCCTCCTGAGCCACTGGACAGTTTGCCAGAATCTCTTTGAGGCTGACCAAAAGGCTTCTTCCATGGCCTCACCAAACCAAAACTTTTATCAGTATGTCTCCTGCCCAACCAGGCGAAAAAAGACATTGGACCTGTGCTATGGATCCTTTGAGAGGGCCTATAAATCACTCCCCCTTCCTCCTTTAGGATCCTCAGATCACAACTGTGTACATTTGCTGCCCACATATAAAATTGCTCTCAGAAGAGGCAAGGTGGAGACCAGAGACATAGATGTGTGGACAGAGGATTCAGTGCACAGCCTCCAGGAATGCTTTAACTGTACAGACTGGGAGATGTTCACACTGTCCTGCGGGGATGATTTGGACTCTTTGGTGGACGTCACATGCTCATACATGGCTTTCTGTAAAAATACGATCGTTCCACGTAAACGTGTCAAAATATATCCCAACAACAAGCCATGGGTTACAAAATCAGTTAAATCCTGCTTACAGAGGAAAGCACTTGCCTTTAAACAGGGGTCTGTTTCTGAGTTACAGGTTGCCACAAAAGAGCTGAAGGCCGAAATTTTAAGAGCAAAACAGAATTGGAAAGCAAGATGGCAACAAAGAAACTTGGTTCAGCCTGGGCCAGTATGAAAACTATTGCAGGCCTTCAGAGAACAGAACACAGTAATTGTGTGTTTTTAGATGGTTTTAATTGAGACACAGAGCTGGCTATTGCTCTTAATTGTTTTTATGGTTGTTTTGACTCCTTTGATTTTAGCACTGAAACCCAAGATTTGAAACAGAAACTCAAAGACAATCAGCACATTAATATTGAGGTGCAGGATGTTATAAGGGAGTTCTGCGCTGTAAAAGTGAACAAAAGTCAGGGCCCTGATAATATATGTGGGCGCTTGGTAAAGTCCTGTGCACATGAACTGAGTCCAATATTTCATTACATTTTCAATAAGTCCTTACAGACACATGTGCCTAAGATCTGGAAAGAAACTGTGGTTGTTCCCGTTTCAAAATCCAGCTGTCCTAAAACAGTAAACGACTTTAGACCAGTTGCTTTGACTTCAATTTTAATGAAAATTTTTGAAAAACTGGTCAGATTTTTTTTTTTTTTTTTTTTTTTTTTTTTTTTTTTTTTTTTTTTTGTTACTTATTTGTACCCGTAGGTAGACTTGGTTTGCAGTCTGGTGACAAGCCACTGGCTGCTGGTCGCTGCGTGCGCGAGCGCCCTAAACCTACATGTTTTTGGTATGCGGGAGGAAACCGGAGAAATCCCGGAGTAAACCCGCGCAACACGGGGAGAACATGCAAACTCCACACAGCTCACTGTTGGTCGGGGGCTGGGATCGAACCCACGATCTCATGATCCCCGCGATCCCCCGGCCGAGGGTAAAACTGTGCTGCCACAGTGCTAAACCACTGCGCCACCGTGCAGCCCATGTGTGATGGGCTGCACGTCCCTGACTCCAACCAGCAGCTCTACTGCTGGTTGGAGTCAGCAGTAGAGCTTTTCACTTGGAGCTGGTGTACTTGGTGACAGCCTTGGTGCCCTCAGACACAGCGTGCTTGGCCAGCTCACCGGGCAGCAGGAGGCGAACGGCGGTTTGGATCTCTCTGGAGGAGATGGTGGAGCGCTTGTTGTAGTGGGCCAGACGGGACCTCAGATGTGAGGTCCTAAAGCAGACTGAGCATGCATTGGATCCTCTGCAGTTTGCCTATAGGCCTCACAGAGGAGTGGAGGATGCCACTGTCACACTGTTTAACATGCTTTTTAAACATCTGGATTTTAATGGGACTCACGCCAGGCTTTTAAGATAAGATAAGATGTGGCTTTATTAGTCCCACAACGGGGAAATTCCAGGATTGCAACAGCACAGGGATAGCAACACTCAGAGCAACAATCAGAAGGCAAGAAAACAAAACAAAACAAAAACAAAAACAAGCAAGCAAGAGCAGCTAATATACATATGTACATATTGCTATAAATATATATATATATATATATATATATATATATATATATATATATATATATATATACAGACACACAGTGTAGAGCATTGTAGCTGGATGGGATAAATATATGAGTATATAAACACACAGTACGGAGCATTGCAGCTAGATGGAATAAATATGTAAATTGTAGCATCATCTCACTTTGGCTCAGCAACAATTATTCTTCTGCTTAAAGACATTTTGTTTCATCCAGGAGTAACACAAAGAAATGGATTTTCTTCCCCCAGGCTACAGCTGAAATCCCCTTTCTTTTGTTAAAACCAGCCTAAGGAATTTCACCAATGTCCGACTTTGCTTTTATTGCCCCCATAAACATGCTACAGACCTGGCCTACACAGACCCACAACTCAGCTAATTTCCTTAAACTCTGGACATGCTGGATTTAATCAGTGAATTTTAAAGTACATTATTACACACTCAATTCTAAACCTTCTTTTCAGAACTATGAAAAGAAAATGGACTCTGATGTTTTAATGTGGAAAATCAATAATATGTGTGAAATGCATTAATCTGTGATTTTATATATATGCATGTTAATGTTTAAATGAATGTTTATTCCTGCATGTTGATTTAGAAGCACTGCTTATAAGGTACACTAAGGTTAGTTTAGTTATACATAAGTGTGTAACAGTATATTCCAATGTATTTAAAATTGTGTGTATTCCGGTGGACTGATATCACGTTTCACCAGTCTCCAGAGAGACCCCACCTTCTTCATCTCATTGGTCCCTTGTAGACTGTTTGTTCATTGGATGGAAAGTTCATCGGGCCTCCCACGAAGGACTCTCATTGGCTGAGATCCCGGAAGCCCGCGAAGTTCAACAGGACTTATATAAAGGAGAAGGACCCCTGCTTCTTTCTCTTTTGCTTCACTCTCTCTTCCCCTTTGGCTCTCTTTCCCGGATCGTCTACTCTCTTTTCCTCTCTTCCCTTTTGGCTCTCTTCACGGATCGGCTCTCTTCTCTTTCGGCTCGCCCTTCCCCACCGATCTTTTTCTCTTTGAAGTCTATTGTCTACACACAGCAAGGAAGAACAAAGGACCGTCTGAACAAAGACTCGACCACGTGTTGCTTTTCTGAACACAGAGCAGATAACTCGTAATTCGTTTATGTAACTCTATATTTTTAATGCCTTTTTCTTTTTCTCTTAAATACCTAGGAATTCCTATTTCTTTGAGCTCAATTCTTAATCGGAGTTAAACTCCAATTTTTATTCATCACTTTTTCTTTGTTAAACTTTCTGTAAAACCACTGTTTGTTTAATTTTAATGTAAACTTTAATCTTGACTTTATTTTTATATTTTTCTTGACCAAGCACCCACCAGGAGCTATTATTTTATCTAAAGTCCGAAAGTTTTTTTTTCTCTTCTAATTTGAAATCTGATCAGATATCTTTAATTATTCCCGAAGACCTGCAGTGTTTGTCTACCAGGAAGAAAAGACGCAGCTCTCCACATCACGCGCAGGCTTAGGAATCAGCGCGCTTCTGCAGCATCTCAACCATCGAGATCCATCTTACGATCTCATGAATATCATTAATCGTCAAGAGAATATTTGCGGGACAAATATTCTGGGTTTTGCCCCTGAACAACACTTCAAAACTTCATGAGGACGACGACAGAACCGTCATCACCGAGGATCACGTGAGCTGCAAACTTTCATTCATCTGCTGAATTAAACGTCTGAGGTTCAGTAATAATTTGTGTATCTAATCAGATGCAAATTAAGAAGCCCTTAACATAACTCGTCTTTTCATTAAAATTCCGTTTTTATTTTCTTAAGATCAATCATGGATTTTTCATATAATTAGTAAACTTTCTCCATAAGTTTGCGTTGTTTCAATAATTTGTAAACTCAAACTGAGAGAAATTGGTTTCTCAAGTTAACCCTGCTTCCGAAAATATTGACATTGTTAATCTATCATTTACAAGATTGATTTTATGATTAATGAAATTACTGCAATGTCTGTTAATCATTTCATTTAATAAATATTTGAAAATGAGAGAAGTCGTTGAGAATTTATTTCATTCTGAGTCTGTTCAAGCCCAGGTATCGAATTCACAGAAAATTTTTGAGACTGATTATTGATTAATTTATTGAGTGATTAAACAGGTATAAAGTGAAATTAAAGATTAAATTGCTTCTTAAAGATAGAAGCTGGTGCCCCTTATGAGTGTTATTAACTTTTCTGATGTATATGAAATGAGATTTGATCTCAGATTCCAATACATCAATGTAAATTAAATAATGCATACCTGATCATATTTATTATTTATTACTACTCCCTATTTCCCCCTATAAAATATATAAACATTTTTATTTGTGGACTTTTCCTCCGCCTTTAATACAATCCAACCTCATATTTTAGTTGAAAGGCTCCTGCAACAATTTGATTTGAGCAATAATGTGGTGGGTTGGATTCTGGATTTCTTAACCAACAGGACGCAGAGAGTAAGGGTCAATGGTACATTGTCTGACCTAAAGTGCTCTTCTACTGGCTCTCCTCAGGGGTGTGTGTTGTCACCACTACTCTTCATCCTGTACACAAACATGTGTCGGAGCAGACATGACAACAGACACATTATAAAGTATGCTGATGACTCAGTTATTGTCAGTCTCCTCCAGGATGGTGAGAGTGGCCACGGCCCAGTAGTTGATGATTTTGTTCACTGGTGTGAGGATTCCTACCTGCAGCTGAATACGACAAAAACTAAAGACATGATTATTGACTTTAGGAGGAAAACTCCCAGGCACAAAGTCACTGTACTAAAAGGCCAGACCACCGAATGTGTACAATCCTACAAATATCTTGGGACGATTATTGATAGTAATTTAAACTTTGAAGAGAACTTTGAAAGAGTGTGCAAAAAGGGTCAGCAAAATTTGCATTGTTTGAGAAAACTTGCACGCTTCCAAATTGACGGAACCATAATGACAATGTTTTATCGGGCTTTTATTGAATCTGTTTTATCCTTTTCTTTAGTGTCATGGTTTGGTCAGATAAAACTGAAACAGAGGAAATCCTTGGATCAGGTAGTTAGATGGTCCAGTCGTTTGCTTGGTGAGTCACAGCTGAGCCTGACATCCCTGTACACCAGACAAGTACAGAGGATTGCTACCTCCATTTTAAATGATGACTCCCACCCTTTGCACTGCAACTTTCAGCTTCTTCCCTCAAGACGGAGGTTTGCTGTCCCAAAAAGTAAAACCCAGCGCTACAAAAACAGCTTTGTTCCTGCTGCTGTCAAAGAGTTGAACAAGTTGTAACAATATATTGCACATAATTTAGGTACCTATTTATTAACTCCATTTTATATTTACTTATTTTTGTAGGATGTTATTTGGGTTCTAAATATTTTACTGGGTTTTAGACCTTTGAGTTTTTAACCTCTTTGACTAGTTTCTAACTTTTTAATATGACCCTTCTCTCTTACCTCTGGTTTTTCTCTCATCTCTTTGTCTTTATACCCTGATTGATGGAGCCTTGAGTATTTTTACCATGTTTATAGTCAGCTTCATGTGTGCCTGTGTTTGTGTCGAATTCAACATTACATGTTGAATGTAATTGTGGCTTGTAAATATGGATGTCACCAGACTGCAAAACAAATCTACCTATGGGTACAAATAAAGTAACCTGAACCTGAACCTGAACTCCTCCTGTGCCCGAGTTTTTTGCTTCAGCAACTACCTGAGCTGCACTACACTTTGCCTGTCAGTACACCTCAGCTACTTCGGAAGTCCCACAAGCCAACCAAGCTTGATAGAACTCCTTTGTCAGCTTGATGGTCCCCCTCATCACTGGTGTCCACCACTTGGTTTGGGAGTTGCCACCACGAGAAACACAAACAACCTTGCGACCACAGCTCTGGAGAGCCGTTTCAACAGTGGAGGTGGAGAACATGGCCCATTCAGACTCCATGTCTCCAGACTCCTTCAGAAAGTGATCCAAGTTCTTCTGGAGGTGGCAGTTGAAGACTTCTCAGACAGGGTCTAAGCCAGATGTTCCTAGCACACCCTCACTATACATTTAGGTATACCGAGTCTGAGTGGCATCCACCCCTGCCATAGGATCCAACTCACCACACCAGTTAGTTCTGTCTAAGCACTTTGGTTGGCCAATAGGAATTACGGATGTTAACATATTCTCATATTCAGACATTTTTCTGAATAAATCCATTTCAGCCTTGTTCTAATATATTACAGTAACTATGGGTGGCTTCTTATAATACACTGCCTGGTCAAAAAAGTCACCACCTGGATTTAACTAAGCAAATATTAGGTAAGAGCCTCCCATTTGTCAGGTCTTGGTTCAGCAATGTTATGTGCCCAAAGAATGAGGTCAACTGACTACCTGAATATACTGAATGACCAGGTTGTTCCATCAATGCATTTTTTCTTCCCTGATGGTACGGGCATATTCCAAGATTACAATGCTAGGATTCATCGGGCTCTAATTGTGAAAGAGTGGTTCAGCAAGCATGAGACATCATTTTCACACATGGATTGGCCACCAGAGTCCGGATCTTAACCCCACTGAGACCTTTGGGATATGCTGGAGAAAATTTTGCGCAGTGTTCTAACTCTCTCATCATCAATACAAGATCTTGGCAAAAAATTAATGCAGCTCCAGCTGGAAATAAATGTGACATTGCAGAAGCTTATTGAAATGATGTCACAGTGAATGAATGCTGTAATCAAAGCTAAAGGCAATCCAATGAAATATTTGAGTCTGTGACTTTTTTTTTTTTGGACAGGCAGTGTATATTCAGGTAGTCAGCTGATCTCATTTTTTTGGTACCTAACGTTGCTGACACTAGACCTGACCAGCTGGAGCAACCCCAGATCGTAGCACTGCTCCCACAGGCTTGTACGGTAGGCACTAGGCATGAGGTCTTTAAGATAACACTTCATTCACCTCTTCTTATCCTGATGTGCCCATCACTCTGGAACAGGGTAAATCTGCACTCATCCAACCACATGGCCTTCTTCCATTTCCCCAGACTCCAATTTTTATGCTCCCCAGCAAATTGAAGCCTTTTTTTCCCAATAGTGGTGACTTTTTTTTTTTTTTGGCCAGTCAGTGTATAACAGTAACATAGAGTACACTTACACTCCAACTAAGGAGGAGATGCTTATTTTCCTGTTTTCTTTTTGGGTACCAAATTGATACACTTGGGGCCCTCAAAATGCCATCTTGCATAGGGCCCCCCAAAAAACCAGGAAATGGGCCCGATGACACATTTAAACAATTTGAGCCATTTTACATCAGATATGATTTGCACGTTGATGGGAAGATTCTGCTTTTAATTATTTTTAACAATATTTTTATTTTAATTATAGCTTGAATGAAAACATCTTTTCAACTAATTATTAGTTTATAAGGTTTACACTCATACTCAATTTAGACAAATAAAGTATAGAGCTATTTAGTGAAAATTAAGATTAGAATATCAGCAAACCATTTACACATAACTCTTAAAACTGGTCTGGACCACTTGTAAATTCTGTTAGTAAATGTTCAAAACCTCTAAATACTAACAGATTTGTGAGTCCAAAAAGTTGATGTAAATTTACTGTATGCCACATTTACAGACATCTGTTAGTAGTAACGGTTCTTGGATGAGGCTCAATGTGTGTTATCCTAGATGACATCAGGGCCAGATGGAAGGGACATTTCTGCAATCTTCTCAGCCAGCAAGGCACTGCTGATACTAATGCTTGTCATCTCATTTAGCAGAAAGAGATTAGAGAAGAACTGTGTGTATACATTTTTGACCAAGAACTAGACAAGACACTGAAGAACACCAGATGTGGCAAAGGTCCAGGACAAGCTGGCATTCCTGCTGAACTGTGGAAGAATGGAGGGCAGGCTCTGAGATGGGAACTACTCCAGCTTTATAATGCCTGTTGGACAAACTTATGCGTCCCACAGAATTTCAAAGATGCTATCATTGTCACCATCTACAAAAGGAAAGGATCAAGAAGTGAGTGTGGAAGTCACAGAGGCATTTACTTACTATCACTGGCTAGCAAGACCTTTGCCAAAATTATTGTGAACTGCATCAAAAGGATTTCAGAAGAGGTGCTACCAGAACATAAGTGTGATTTTAGAGCAGGCAGATCAATAAGTGATATGATCTTCACCTTAAGACTACTTCAGGAAAAGGCCATTGAACAGCAACAAGCACTCTTTGTAGTCTTTGCTGATTTATCCAAGGCCTTTGACATTGTAGACCAGCAAACACTATGGAAGGTATTAAGCTTTATGGATGTCCTGAGAAGGTAGTGCACATCATAAAATTCTTCCATGAAGACATGATGGGCTTGGTGTCAATCGGTGGAGACCTAAGTGACACCTTTGCCATTAACCATGGTATGAAGCAAGGATGTGTATTAACCCCGACTCTCTTCACACTCTACCTTGCAGCAGTGCTTGAAACAATGGGAAGCAAACTCAACAAAGGAGTATACCTGAATTTTGTGACATCAAGAGAGCCACCAAGGCAAAAGTGTACAACACAGCTGTCCTGCCTGCACTGCTTCACTCGAGAGAGAGCATGAGCCTGTAAAAAAGGCACATGAAGAACATTCAAAGATTCAAAGATTTTTATTTGTCAGTACTTCTGTACATACTTGACATAACGGAGAAATGAAATGCCATTTGTCTTGCTCTTCGTGATGTGCGCAATATATAAGAAAAGATGGAATAAGGATTAAAAACATCAACAGCAGTCTATGTAAAGCAATGTTACCCGCAGTGCAAATAAAGATAAATGAAAAAACCCAGCAATACTATATACAGAAAAAGTAGAGCCGTAATACCCGTAATTGCAAATTCAATGCAGTAGTGTAGGTGCAGACAGTGACAAATTGGACTGCCCATGATCAGTATTGCAATAACGGACAGACAGCAGCAGGTATGGCATTTTTGCAAATGGTTGCAGCAAGGTGCAGATACATACAGCAGCAGATGTATTACTGTTGGTGTGATAAGTCTGTACAAACAGCTAAGGTAGTTATTGTGTGGGTGAGTGTGTTACGATCCAGGGGTGGGGGGGAGTGGGCAGAGTTCAGGGTCCTGATGGCCTGGTGAACAAAGCTGTTTTGCAAACTTGTGGAGCAGGTCCAGAGGCTCCTGTACCTTTTCCCCGAGGGCAGAGGGCTGCAGAGGGAGTGTGAGGGGTGGGAGGGGTCACCTGCAATGTTGATGGCAATAGGTGGTCAGTCAGGAATGGTTTTAAATTTTCAAAAACAAAAACTGTCTGCATGCACTTTTGCCTGTTGCGGTCTCTGACATACACACACACACACACAGGCTCAAGTGCAATACAATTATTTTTATTGATTCACCAGCAGGTGTGTGGGTGCGTGTATGCGGTATGTGAGTGTATTGTGGGTGAACGAGCTGCAGCCGGGGGCGAGACAGCGCCGTACAGCCTGGCAACCCTAGGGACAGAGCCAAACACAAATGTTATATTCAGCCTTGTAACAGTGAATGGGTAAACTGACAGGGCTTACTTGCAGGTGTTCTTAAGCTGGCGCCGGCTTGGGCTTTGGGCCTCCTTCCAGGGAGACAGCGTCTGCAGAGTGCACCCGGCGAAGCGCTGTGATGCGCGGCATGGTGAAGGGAGTGATTCCGCCGCCGTAGGGGAGAGAACCGCCGCCAAAGGTATCCACCTGTGCACAGGGGAGAGCCTGGGAGAGAAGGTAAGTTTGATGATGAGCTTACGTGCTAACAGAGAGTCCTTAAGACGATGCGCAGGGCTGAGAGGAATCAGGTGTGTGCGGGACGAAGATCGTAGCAAAGCAGATGGCTCTGTGCCGAAGCTCCAGGCAGAGCTGGCTATATAGCCCGGGGTTGATTACCCACAGGTGTGCGCGCAGCTGAGGCAGGTGACGGCCCAGAGTGAGTCATGACAGTACTTCCCCCCCCCCCGAGCAGTGCCTCCTGGCGCTGGCTTACCTGGGTGCACCTGGTGGAAGTCCTTAATGAGCCATTTGTCCAGCACAAACGACGGACGCACCCAGGACCTCCGCTCGGGGCCATACCCCTCCCAGTCCACCAGGTACTGCAGGCCGCGAACCCAGCGGGGGACGTCCAAGATGGAGTTGACCCTCCATGCTGGGTCGCCGTTGATCAACACTGGTGGGGGTGGAGCCCTAGGAGGGGGGCAGAGCGGGTTGGAGACCACGGGTTTGACCTGGGAAACGTGGAACGTGGGACAAACACGGAGAGAGGAGGGGAGAGCCAGATGCACAGCCACAGGATTAACCACTTTGACAATCGGGAAGGGCCCAATAAAGCGCTTGGCCAGCTTCCTCTTCTCAGCCTTCAGGTTAATATGTTGAGTGGATAACCATACCTGCTGACCCACCTGATACTGGGGGGCAGGCCTCCTGCGCCAGTTCGCCGTCCTAGTGTTGCGCTCTGCCATGCATAAAAGGGCCTGGCGTGCAGCAGCCCAAAGCCGACGACAGCGCCTCAGGTGCGCGTGGACCGAAGGTACGGCCACCTCCCCCTCCTCTTCGGGGAACAGCAGGGGATCATAAACCAGCGAAGCCTTGAAAGGTGACATACCAATCGCAGAAGATAGAGTCAGGTTATGACCGTACTTAATCCATGGCAGATGACTGCTCCAAGAAGACGGGCTGGAAGCAATGACGCAGCGCAGAGTGGCCTCCAGCTCCTGATTGGCCAGCTCGCACTGCCCATTGCTCTGGGGGTGATGGCCAGAGGACAGGCTTACTGTAGCCCCCAAAGCGTTGCAAAAGCTCCTCCACATGCAGGACACAAACTGAGGGTCTCGGTTGGAGACAATGTCTGTAGGGATCCCATGCAGACGCACGGCGTGCTGCACCAATAGGTCTGCCGTCTGTCGTGCCGTTGGAAACCCACGTAGGGGGACAAAGTGGGCGGCCTTAGAGAAACGCTCCACAATGGTCAGAATGGTGTCAAAGCTGTTGGACGCTGGGAGACTGGTTAAGAAGTCCAGGGCAACGTGGGACCACGGCCTCCCAGGGACCGGCAAAGGATGGAGGAGAACCGCCAGCGGAGATGATGATGTCTTCCCGGTGGCGCACTGGGGACAGGCATGGACGTAGCCGATGACGTCATTCCGGAGACCTGGCCACCAGAACGATCTCTGGAGCAGCTTCACCAGACGGGTGATCCCGGGGTGGCAGGCGAGTTTAGACGAATGGGCCCAGTGGATCACGTCACCCCGAACGGACGATGGCACGAACAGCCTTCCCGTAGGGCCTCCGCCTGGATCCGGCTCGGCTTCTTGTGCCTTCAGGACCTTGTCCCTGATAGCCCACGAGAGGGCGGCCACGTCACACGAGGCCGGGAGGATGGTTTGCTCCTGCTTCTCAGAGACCTCCGAGGCGAGCTGCCTGGACAGAGCATCTGGTTTAGCGTTCTTTGACCCCGGGCGGTAGGTGATGGTAAACCTGAAGCGCCTGAAGAACAGGGACCAGCGCGCCTGGCGAGCATTCAGGCTTTTAGCTGTCCTCAGGTACTCCAAGTTTTTGTGATCGTTCCATACCACAAAGTGTAGCGCAGCCCCCTCCAGCCAGTGCCGCCATTCCCCCAGCGCGAGCTTCACCGCCAGGAGTTCTCTGTCTCCGACGTCGTAGTTCTTCTTAGCAGGTGACAGTCGCCGAGAGAAGAAAGCGCAGGGGTGGATCACCCCGTCCACTGGAGAGCGCTGGGATAATATTGCCCCTACCCCCGAGTCAGAGGCATCCACCTCAACCAGGCACTGCAGAGCGGGGTCCACCTGCATCAGGACCCGGGAGGATGAGAATTCCGTCTTCAGAGCTGCAAAGGCCGATGCACCTCCTCTGTCCACCAGAACGCCACCTTGGGGGAGGTGAGGCGCGTCAGGGGGAGAGCGATTGAGCTATACTGAGGCACGAATCGCCGGTAGAAATTGGCAAACCCCAAAAATTGTTGCAGCTGTTTCCTAGATGACGGGGGGGGGGGGGGGGATCCACCACCGCCCTCACCTTCTCCGGATCCGGGATGACCTGACTGTGTGAGATGATGAAGCCCAGGAAGGAGGTCTTCTCGGTGTAGAACTCACATTTCTTGGCCTTCACAAAAAGTTTGTTCTCAAGCAGCCGTTGAAGAACCCACCTCACGTGGACCTGATGCTCCTCCCGGGACTGGGAGAAGATCAGGATGTCATCCAGGTAGACGAAAATGAAGGACGAGAGGAAATCCCAGAGGACGTCATTGATGAGACGCTGGAAGACGGCCGGAGCGTTGGTGAGCTCAAACGGCATGACGAGGTACTCAAAGTGGCCGCTGGGGGTCCGGAATCCCGTCTTCCACTCATCGCCCTCCCGGATCCACACAAGGTGGTAAGCGCTGCGGATCCAGCTTCGTGAACCAGGAGGCCCCCTGGAGGGAGTCGAAGGCCGAGCCCATCAGAGGAAGTGTATACTTGTCCTTAATAGTGATATCGTTCAACGCCCGGAAGTCGATGCAAGGGCGGAGGGAACCATCCTTCTTCTCGACAAAGAAGAAGCCTGCCCCCACTGGCGACGACGACAGCCGTATAATGCCCGAGCTGAGCGATTCCTTAATATACGCCTCCATAACTTCCCGTTCCGGAGCCGATAGTCTGTAAAGGTGGCTCAACGGCGGAGGTTAATGGCACAGTCGTACAGCCGGTGGGGGGGAAGGGACAGCGCCTGGGATTTGCTAAACACCGCTCCAAGGTCATGAAACTCAGGAGGCACCCTGGACAAGTCGGGGGTGGGAGAGCGGGGGAGGAGAGGGGAACCGATGGAGAACAAGCTGCAGACTGGAGGCACGCACTCAGGCAGAAAGGACTCCAGGCGAGAACACTCCCGGTTCGCCAGTCAAAGGTGGGATTGCGCAGGCGCAGCCAAGGTTAACCCAGGATGACGGGGGCAGCCGAGGTGGAAAGCACAAACAGCCGGAGGTCCTCTCGATGGTTACCTGAGATGATGGCAGAGACCGGGGCTGTCGGTGCGTTACTTTTTCCAAAGGGGCTTTTGACAGGGTGACGAGGTTAAGGGGAGTTGGCAGAGCTTGGCAGGGAAGCCCCAATCGGGTTGCCAGTTTCTCAGAGATAAAGCTCTGCTCGGCCGCCGAGTCCACCAGTGCATGTGTGAGGATCTCTGTGAGCTTGTGACAGAACCTAATCGGCAGGAGGCATTTAGATAGGGGATTTGGCCGAGATGAGTCCGCGAGTCCCCCTACAGCGACTTGCGGACCCCCCCCCCCCCTTTTGGCCGAACTGGGCAGGACTCAATTTCGTGCTGGTCATCCCCACAGTACATGCAGAGGTCAATCTCCCTGTGGCGCTGTCTCTCTGCCTGCGGGAGTTTGGTCCACCCCATTTTCATAGCCTCAGGTTCGTCTGGGCCCTCTAGCACGGGCAACGCCAAGGTTGAGGACTGAGAGGAGCGTTGTGACAGTCTGCTCAAGTGGCTGGAAGACCTCCGCTCCGCAGCTCGCTCTCTCATACTGTTGTCAAGACTGATGGTTAATGAAATTAGCTCAGTGAGTCGTTCAGGTTTATCTAAGCGGGCCAGCTCATTCCGTAGGCTAGGGCTCAGGCTGCGGATGAAGATGCTGCAAAGCAAGGCATCCTCCCACCCAACTTTCGCTGCTACCACCCGGAAGTCGACAGCGTAATCGGCCACTGACCAACCACCCTGGCGAAGATTTAGCAAACGGGTGGTTAGCACACTATCGCGATCCGAATGGTCAAAAACTTCGTGGAAATCATGAACAAACTGGGCGTAGGTTAGGTTGGCGTAGCTGGGCTTCACCATGATGGCGTAAGCCCATGCTAACGCTCACCCTTCCAATAGATTTGCCACGTAACCGATTCGGCTGTGATCGGAGGGGAAGTCCCCGGGAACCCGCTGAAACACCGTTTCACACTGGAGGATGAAACCCCGAGCCTCCCCGAGCTTCCCACTGAAGTGCGTGGGCGTGGGGACCGGCGTGAGACAAGTGAGCGAGCCCGGGCTAGCCTGGCTAGGTGGAGAGCTAACGAGAGCTGGCCTGCTGCTCTGAGCCGGAGGGAACGCCCGCTGTCCTTCCAGACGATCCAACCGCCTGTTTATCTGAACTAATTGGTTCAGTATGACCTGCTGCTGGTGAGTAATTTGATCAACTCGAGCCTCTATGATGTTTAACTGGTGTGCAAGCCCGCTGTTCGCTGGGTCACTCTGACGGAGCCATACTGACATATTGTCGGACCCAGGGAACACACACACACAGGCTCAAGTGCAATACAATTATCTTTATTGATTCACCAGCAGGTGTGAGGGTGTGTGTATGCGGTATGTAGGCAGAGCGGGCTATATAGCCCGGGGTTGATTACCCACAGGTGTGCGCGCAGCTGAGGCAGGTGACGGCCCAGAGTGAGTCATGACAGTCTCTTCACCTCGACCGTGAGCTTTTCATAGATGGAGAAGCTGACAAGGTGGTAAAAGAAACCAAATTCCTTGGACTTATTTTTGATAATAAGCTGTCTTTTATTCCACATATAAAATTTCTACAAATCACATGTTTTAAAGCCCTTGATATTATTAAAGTTTTGGCAAAAACTAAATGGGGTGCGGACTCTACTGGGCCGTTGCGTCTCTATAGAGCACTTGTAAGATCTTGGTGAGTATGGGAGTATACTTTATGGATCAGCAAGGAAAACATACATCAGGACGCTGGAAACTGTCCATCACCAGGGGCTAAGGCTTGCCTTGGGGGCTTTCAGAACCTCTCCTGTTAAAAGTTTGTATGTTGAAGCAAACAAGCCTTCACTTCAAAACAGGCGCCTGAAATTGGCTCTCCAGTATATGGTTAAACTTAAAGCTGACCATAAAAATCCAGCCTACTCTGCAGTTTTTCACCCTCGCTTTTTGCAGATGTATAAGGTCAGACCTAAGAGCATCACTCCTTTTGGACTCTGTATAGAACCTCACCTGGTAAAATTAAACCCTGATATGAGCAGTGTTACACAGACACAGTTTTGTCCAATTCCATCATGGAGTTTGAGGAAACCCAATATCATTCTGGATTTGAGCCAAAACAAAAAGAAAGACACTCACCCAAATGTGTACCAGCAGCAGATCTCAGACATAAAATGTTGTTTTCCTGACCATATTTCCATATACTCAGATGGATTCAAAGTAGATGGCTCAGTCTCTGCTGCAATTGTCACTGGGCACAATCAGCATGATTTGCGGATTCCCAAACAATGTTCAATTTTTATAGCAGAGGCTCATGCTTTGCTTCTAGCATTGGAACACATTGAGAGAACCAAACAACAGAGCTCCTTAATTTTTACTGACTCCAGATCCTGTCTTCAGGCACTTGGGTTTTTAAAGACTGATCACCCCATTATTGTCCAGATTTTAGAGAAACTAGGTTTTTTACAGAAACAATTTTAATATCATCTTCTTTTGGATTCCCAGCCATGTTGGTCTGTCAGGTAACGAGCAGGCAGACAATGCTGCCAAGAGAGCCCTTACCTAAGAAGTCACTCAATGCCAGATCCCAGCCTCAGACCTCAGGCCTCAAATAACCTCCTATGTTTTAAAGAAGTGGCAGACGGAATGGGACACATGTACTGCAAATAAACTGCATGATATTAAACCTGCCATAAGCCGTAGACACTTGCATCACTTTCAAAACCGACATGATGAGATAGTATACACTAGATGCCATATTGACCACTCAAGGCTTACGCACAGCTTTTTATTAAAAGGTGAAGCCCCACCATCTTGTCAGTTTTGCAGAGGATTTTTATCAATAAAGCACATTTTACTTTACTGTCCTACTCTCATGACAGCAAGACAACATTTTTATACTCAAAAGTCACTGAAGGATATTTTTAATAAGGCACCACCAAAGAAAATTTTAGGGTTTTTAGCACATGTGCATCTGAAGCATCTTATTTAATTTTTCTATTTTATTGTATTTACATATCTATCTCGCTCTGTTTATTTATTCTTTCATTTATCATCCTGTCTCTATATAATTTTTAACTCAATTTTTTTATTAGTTCTAATTTTGCCATGAAATAGCCATAGATGCTGACATGGCACTAAACAAGAACACACTCACTCACGCAATGTTGATGGCTCTGCGGGTGAGGCAGGTCTAATAGTTGGCCGAGAGGGGGGCAGAGAGGCACCAATGATTTTGCTGGCTGCTTAAACTCTGCGTTGTCATGCCTTCTGGCAGGAGGCGGTACAGCTTCCATACCACACCGTGATGCAGCTGGTGAGGATGCTCTTAATAGTACCCCGGTAGAATGGGTACACGATGGGAGGTGGGACTCATGCTGTCCTCAGTTTGTGGAGGAAATAGAGGTGAGGTTGAGCCTTCTTGGCCAGTGATATGGTGTTGTTGGACCAGGAGAGGTCCTCAGAGATGTGCACCAACAGGAACTTTGTGCTGCTCACCCTCTCCACAACTGCGCTATTGATGATCAGCGGGGGATGCTGTGTATTTCCTCCTGAAGACGGCCACAATCTCCTTAGTTTTTACCATATTCAGGAAGAGATTATTGTCTTTACACCACTGGACCAGTTGGCTCACCTCATTTCTGTTGTTGGCCTCTTTATTGTTCGTGATGAGGCCCACCACTGTTGTGTCATCCACAAATTTGATGATGTGGTTGGTGCTGTAAGCTGGTACACAGTCATGGGTCAGCAGCATGAAGAGCAGGGGCTGAACATACACCTTTGTGGGGCCCCTGTGCTCAGTGTGATGGTCTTGGAGGTGTTGCTACCGGCCCACACGTTCTATGGCCTTCCATAAAGAAAGTCCAGCACCCAGTTACAGAGAGAGGTTTTGAGTTCCAAGTGTCTGAGGGTTTGTATTAGGTTCTGTGGAATGATTGTGTTGAATGCTGAGCTGAAGTCGAAGAGCCACATTTGCACATAGGAGTTCTTTGAGTCCAGGTGAGTGAGGGCTGGATGGAGAGCAGCAGCGATGGCATCTTCTGTGGATCTGTTTGACCTGTATGCAAACTGAGATGGGTCATGGTAGGGAGGGAGGGTGGACTTGATGCTCTGCATGACCAGCCGCTTGAAACACTTCAATATTGTAGTGTGACCTTGAGTTCCAATTTATTAAAATCATTCTTTACTGAAGAAAAATTGTTTCAACTCAAAAGATATGGCCATGAACTGCTTTTCTCACCCAAGGACCAGTGCTGTAACACTATCCATCGGCCATAAAATGGAAGTTAATCCCTTCTTCAAGACTTAGTCATTCTCCCTCTTCTGCTCTTTGGCAAAGCAGTGCTCCAAATCGATAGATTTATGGGTGACATTATCCAAATGTGGGGAAGCCAAGACTCTCCAGTGAGCAACCACAGTTTCACAGTGCCATCTGGTGGATGAATCGGGAATATTTAATTTTCCCCTTTGCAGTGGAATTTATGCATTGTGGACAATGAACTAATTCATATTCTTTCTCTTAAGACAGCATCTGCTGTTGAAGACATGATTGAACTCTGGGAACGGACAATGTGGTTTCAATTGCTTTTATTGATATGAGTTGATATGTGTTGCTCTATTTTCAGGAAGAAATTAATGTTTGCATGTTCACTATCACAAATTAATTACAGTTACAATGTAGATGCATTATATGTTCTCTTATTTTTTGAATGAATGAATCTTTATTTCGGATAGATTAAAAGTAAAGATTGAAAGAAAGGAACATAATAATATAACAAAGGGGAAAAAATCTTACAAGGTCAAATTAAACAATAACTCCTCTGATTATACAGTTCAACATAAGTTATCCGAAATGGGTGACGGCTGAAGCCGCAGCTTATATTTCCCACCCATATTCCATCCAAGAATTCAAAACAAAACAAGAGCGATTACAATTCAGAAAAAAGCTAAGACAAAACATGACAAAACAAAACAAAACTAAGCAACAACACAGACTGAATATGATAATTCTTATGTGATTTTACATGTCATCTTGTATATATGTGTGGAGTATTTCTTCCTTTAGTTTTTGTTTAAATTGTCCAAGCATTGTAAATTATTTTAATTCAGGTCCAAAAGCGTTCCACAATTTGACTCCTTACACTGAGACACAGTGTTGCTTGGTGGTCGTTCTCACTGAAGGTTTTTGAAATATACATGTTCCTCTGAAATGATATTGTTTCTCCCTTATTTGGAACAACTTTTGGATATTTGCGGGCAGTGATAGATTTTTCTCTTTAAACATTATTACTGCAGTTTTAAAGTCAACCAGATCTTTCAGCTTGAGAGCTTTTAATTTAAGAAAAAGTGGGCTTGTTGGTTCCCTGTAAGCAGCTTTATTTATTATTCTAATAGCTCTCTTCTGAAGCATAAAAATTGGATATATGTTTGTTTTATATGTATTTCCCCATACTTCAGTACAATATGTCATGTATGGGAGTATTAATGAATGATACAAAGTATATAGTGTGGGTTGATTGAGCAAATATTTCACTCTCTGTAGTATTGCAATTGATTTGGATATTTTTCCTTTAATATAATATGTGACTTCCAACACAGTTTATTATCAATTATTACTCCAAGAAACTTAATTTTGGATACCATTTCAATCTCTACACCATTTACACTGAGATTAGATACTAAGTTGTTGTGTTGGTTGTTAAAAATTATAAATCTTGTGTTACTTAAATTGAGCATTAATTTGTTTGAATCAAACCACAGTTTAAGCTTTCCTAATTCCTTTCCGAGTGTATCCAAAAGTTGTTCCAAATTGCTTCCACTGCATAATAAATTAGTGTCACCTGCAAACAATATTAAATCAATTTTTTTCAGAAATTTTACATATATTATTTATATACATATTGAATAACAATGGCCCCAAAACTGAACCCTGTGGGACTCCACAAGTAACCTTCAATAACTGTGAGTTTTTGCTACCAACACATACATACTGATATCTGTTCTTTAAGTAACTACATAACCAGGACAGTGCTACCCCCCAATACCGTAATTTTGTAGTTTCTTTAATAATAAATTATGATCCACTGTCTCAAATGCTTTTTTTAAGATCCAGGAATACCCCAACTGAATACTCTTTATTTTCAACGGCAGTTGATATTTTTTTCTATAAATTCCATTAGAGCAAATGCAGTTGTCCTCTTGTGTCTTAACCCATATTGCTGCTCACACAATATATTTTTCTTCATTATGAAGTTGTCAGTTCTCTCACAGAATATTTTTTCAAGTATCTTGGAAAATTGCGGCAATAGTGAAATAGGACTATAGTTTGAAAATTCCCCTCTGTCACCCGTCTTGTATATCAGAAGTACTTTAGCTATTTTCATTCCACTGGGAAATATACAGTACCTGCTTGGAGAGACAGGTTACAAATATACGTCAGTGGCTTTACTAAGCATTCAGTGATAGTTTTGATTAAAAGCATGTCAGTACCATCACATTCCGTAGATGTTTTACTTTTAAATGATTTAACAGTTTCAATGACCTCTCTCTCGTCTGTGTTCTTTATGAAAATGGAATCTTTTATAGCAATGTTTTTGCTTATTGTATCACCTGTCGATGCTGTAATGAGTATTTCCCAAGCCAAATTAGGACCAATGTTAACAAAAAAAATTATTAAATTCATCTGCAGGTGAGACTGCATTCACACTCTGAGTCATTTTTTTTTTTTTTTTGAAAGATTGGTTGGGTAGCTTGTATTTCTGTTTTTATTTCCAAGAATATTGTTAAGTATTGTCTATGTATTTTTAATATTATCTCTGTTTTTCTCTAGTTCTTAACTGTAATAGTCTCTTTTACTACATCTCATTATATATATTAACTTATTTTTGTATGTTTTATACTGCTGCTCTGCTTCTTTTGTCCTTTTCTTTAGAAAAGCTTTATATAATGAATTTTTCTTTTTACACACTTTTTGCAATCCTTTGGTTAACCATGTCTTGTCGACAAATTTCTTTTTAAGCTTTTTCTTTACTAATGGATATTTTTTTTTCATAAAGAGTGGTTACAATGTTCATGAATGTGTCAGGGGCTTCATTTACATCTGATACATACTCTTTTGTCCAGTCTTGCTTCAGCAGGTCTTCTTTAAAAGAACTGATTGCATTTTGTGATTTGTATCTGAAAGATTTTAAAGGTTTTTTTCTTTATTGGCCCCCGTGTGGCCATGGATAAGTGCAAAGATTGGCAAATGGTCACTTATGTCATTTATCAATAATCCACTTTCTATTTTCTTATCATTAATATTAACAAACAGGTTATCAATAAGTGTAGCAGTGTGAACTGTGATTCTACTGGGATGTGTTATTGTGGGATATAGACTCATACTGTACATAGAATTCATGAACTCTGTAATTACATTTTGTTGAAATGGATTTAGTAAATCAATATTGAAATCTCCACAGATAACCATTTTCTTACTAGTTATATTATTGTACAGCTTGACTAATTTATCTCTGAATATCTCAACGCAAGTTCCCAGCATTCTATATATACAACTTATAATTAGATTTTTTGTTTTATCTTGGTCAATCTCAACAGTAACACATTCCAGAATCCCTGGTTGTGCAAAGGACATTCCATTTACAAGTTTACACCTATACAATTCATCAACATACAGTGCAACACCACCACCCTTTTTTTTTTAGATCTATTAACCCTTTGAGTGTGAGAATTTGTGTGCCCCTAGTGGCAGAGTGCAGCACTACGCCTGCCTTCTCACTCTGACTTTGTCAAAAGTAAGTGAGAAATTTCTGGGGTTTTTTTTTTAAATGTACTGATTTCTTGTTCATATACTTGGAAGATAAGATGATGAGGTACCTCTGTACAAAAAACTGTGTCAAACGACTGAACCATTTTTTGTGTAAATACATCCAAAGTCCAGTTTTGACTGAGTTATGGAATTTAAAGAGGTGCCGTGACATTATGCAAATTAGATGCATAAGTTTATTCCTATCTGAAACTTAGGATCATATTTTACATCTTTCTAATTGACAGCAAGTCATTATCTCTTACCACTTTCAAGTTATAGCCTTGGAAATCTGAACTATTTTATTGACAAAAAATATTTACCACTCTTGACCACTAGGGGGTATGTCGCAGTTCTGCACCATACACACTCAAAGGGTTAATATAAAACATCTGGAATCCCTCTATTGCCATCAGAGAAGCCTGCTCTTCATTAAGCCAAGTTTCAGAGACTGCGATAGCTGTAAATTTTCTATCTAGCTGTTTTAAATAGTCCTGAATCTGTGGAAAATTTTTGTTAAGACTTCTGCTGTTGAAGTGTATTATTGATAATTTACCATCTAATTGCACTTGACTTTTCAATTGTTTTTCAGTATAATATTCACATTGATTATGAATATTATTGAAGAAGTGGTTATCAGGATCAATATCATTCTCCGTCTCTTGTAGTTTATGTTCAGCATAATGGCATATTTTCAGAGTATGAATTTTCTCACTGTATCAAATGACTTCCTCCAACTGGGGATGATTGATGTCTACTAAAGTCAGTCATAAGTTTTTTTGTTTTATCTAGTTTTTTTATAAAAGTACATTGACATGGTATGTCACAAAAGAACTGTTCTTGCTGTGTGTGTGGATATGGATTATCATAGTCTCTTAATTTTCTTAATCAGTGTTCATCTATATTTATTTAAGTCAGTGAGATATCTTATTATTATGGCCTTTGCTTCCTCAGGTGTTCCATTTAGTTTGATCCAAACTCTACAGTTTCTTGTTCATGTTGCTTGTATTTTGTTTTGTCTTTTCAGCATCCGTGCTTGCCGTGCTATTTCAGCATTAGTCTTTGTTAAATGTTCATTTAGGTAAACTTCTGTTCCCCGTAGCTTTCTGGCCTGCCTCAGTATGTCATTCTTTACCCTTCTGTTCACAAAGTGCATCGCAATTGATTTCTTTGTTTTATTATCCTTTCTGGGTAAAGTATGACAGGCTGAATTTGCATTTACTTCAACCTTTATATTTCTGCTTTCAAGGAACTGAAGCACCTGATTTTCCAGGGAGACTGATTCACTTAGGGGACCCTCCTCTGGTACGGCAAAGCTTTGCTGGATTTGGCACGAATGAAGAACGTTGTCCTTGGTAACGCTCTTCCTTTGGAAGAGGAAGAGGAAGCGAAAGACAAACCCAAAGACTCCAACTTCGAGAGCACAGAGGACATTGATGAGAAGGCCCAGGAGGAGCTGAGGGCTCAAGTCTATGACGCCATGGCGGAGAAGAGTGAGGACACTGAAAAGGCTGAGGCTGGAGAGGACGAAAATAAGAAACCCTAAAAAGCGCAGAAAGGAGCTCTTATCATTGAGTAGAATATCTTAGTCACTAAAGTTTAAAGAATTTATGCTTTAATAGGCTGCACACATACTTAAGGATGATCTCACTCTTCACATCAAATGTCTCTTCCCCCTCCTCTCTCTGTTCTTTAGGAGACAATAGCTGGACCTTAACTGACCAATAGAAATTGAGGCTTTACTTTTGTTGAACAAAGCTCAAATGTAATTGGTTCAGCTCAGATTTCACGAAGTTTAGGACCATCCTGCAACACCTGAGAAAACTTGATTTTTATTGCCCTTTGCTGAAGAGTTTTGGGTGGTGGCCAAGCTGTAAGGAGTCTTTTCTGCTCACCCATTTTTTCTCCTATCTTTAAGTCAGCCCAGAGCCTGTCACGCTCTGCGAAGATCCTGTTTCCTTTCTTTAAAATTAATTTTCCTTATTTTAATCTTTTTTCTTTAAATCACCGTGCAAGAATATTTTGTTTGATTTTTTTTTCTAAGCTTAAATCAAATCATTTAAGCCACCAACATTGGAAGAAACAAATCTGCAACATGTTTTGCCTCCATTTTGGATTTTTGATGGGACTTTGCACAATAAACTAATTCCTTCTTCAGTGCATAAGAAGATCTCACCTAGCTTGTTGAAGAACTGCCTTTGCGATCTCGGGAGTAGGCCATTACAGTGGTAAGGAATCTGTCTAACAGCCTCTCCATCAACAGAATCCACGGACATCCAGCTGAATCAAGGTTGGCAGGCAATAATCCTGCTGTGGCTGACTGTTGTTTAATTTACCTTAATTCTTAAGAATATTCCTGATATACATTCTTTTAACTTAATTTCATGCAAACTGCCACAGGAATCTCAAAATGCATGTTGTCCTTTCATTGATCTATGTTCTTTTTTCAGAGTAACACAGATTTTCTATTTTTATAGTTAATCATCATTTTCTTCATAAAATTGCATCCATTTTTCTTAACCAATGCTATTTTATGGTTTTCCAATTTCTAGTATACTGACAAATTAAACTATGTTTCATTTGGTTCCACAAATGCTTGATTCATAAGTAACTCAGTAACAGTCTATGATGCCCATGATACATGTGAATTCTCTGTTTTAAAGTTATCCAAATATGTTAACCTATTCTGACATTTCTAATCAAACCATTGAAAGACATATGGGAGTTATTGTTTGATTTCATGTCCATCTTCTTGATCGTCAGAGACAAGAACTTACAAGGGTTTGTTTTGAGACTGATTCATAATTGGTACAAATAAAGAATTGTTTATAAAATTGTCCAGTATATGGGCTGGTGCCCAACGAGGATATGAGTTAATGAAAATAAATTTTCATTCCTACTCACATACATATTTACATTGATACTTGTACCAACATTAAATTTATTATAAAAACCCATAAATCCACTACATTATGATGGAGGTAAATGCTCCGGGCCAGTAATCGTTGTAGCTGGATGGGACAAATTTCTTTGGGACTTGTATTATGAGAGCAGTTTTGAAACACGGGACAACAGCTTGACTCAGGAAGATGTTGAAGATGTCGCCCAGGACCTTCTTGAGCTCCTCTGCACAGTCCTTCAGAACGCAAGCTGGTATGTTGTCTGGTCCAGCTGCCTTGTGTGGGCTGAACCTGTCGAGGGTCCTCTTCATGCCCGCTGGACTTATAGCCTGCTTGTCTGAGGGAGGAGTGGTCTTCTGTGCTGATGTGCTCTTTTGTGCCTCAAAGCAGCCAAAGAAGTCATTTAAGTTGTTAAGCCCTGTGATGTCACTCGCACAGATCTGAGGTGGAGGTTTGTAGTTGGTGAGGGTCTGTATGTCACGCCAGAGAGAACACGCATCTCTGGTGTTCCTGAAGTGACCAGATATTTTCTTGCTGTACTGCTATTTTGCCTCCTTGATACAATTGGACAGGTTGGCCCTAGCTGTTGTTAGTCCTGTGGTGTCACCGCCCCTGAAGGCTGTGTCCCGAACCCTCAGGAACCTGTGAACCTCTGCTGTCATTTACCTATTGTTCTTATTAAAGACAAAAATAGAAAGGAGATGTTTTTACCTTCTTTACATGTTTCGACTGTGCACTGCAGCCTTCGTCAGAAGTGTCAGCTGATTGCTGCCAGGTGTCATTTTATCAGCTGACTTTTGTAGGTGGGGCCAGCCCGGCAGACCTGTCAGATCCACCGAGCCGGCCCCGCCCTCCGCCGTCCGATGGTCTCTGGAGAATGTAGTCCCAGGTGTGGGAAAGCATAAAGGCCCCCCTCATCCCGGTTCATGGTATCTTTTCCCTGCTTCCTGATTTCTATAGCCTCCTTGATCCAACGTTTGTGTCTGTTGCTCTCCGATCCAATAACTTTTGCGTTGTCCCAGTCCATGATGTGATTATTTCTTTTGCAATGATCTGATATTGCTAATTTTAATGTTTCTTGTTCTGCCTTTTCTTTTTGTGATCTTGTGAGTCGTCCTTGTGTTTCCTTCTCACATTCCTTCTGGTGTTCTTTTTTCCTTGTGGTGAATGATCTTCCAGTTTCTCCAATGTAGGTTTTGTTGCATGATCTGCATGATATTTCATATATTACATTGCATTTTTTGTCTTGTTCTCTTCTGTCCTTGGGATGTACTGTCTTAATTTTTTGTGTAGTTTTACTGATGTGTTTATTTTGTATTTTTTCATGATCCTTTGAATTGGTTCTGTTATCCCTCGGATGTATGGTATAATTATGGTGTCCTTGTTTTTGATTTCGGCTTTTGCTCTGTGTTTTGTTTCCTGTTTGTCTTCTTTGCTTTTCACTTGCTGTTTCCCTTTGTTTATTGCCCATACTGGATATTGGCAGCGTATGAGTGCATGTTTTATGTGGTTTTCCTCCTCCTGTCTGTCTCCTTGGTCTGTGATGATGGTGGCCAATTCATATAATGTCCTGACAACTGATAGTTTGTGTGCTGCGGGGTGTTCTGATGTCCATAGTAGGTATTGGTCTGTGTGGGTTGGTTTCCTGTAGATTATGATTTTTATACTTCCGTCGTCATTGTGGTGGACTTTGATGTCCAGAAAGGCTATGGTGCCATTTTCTTCTTCTTCGTATGTGAATTTTATGTTCCCAGTGCTGTCCGTGCTCTTCAGATGGTCAGTGAGTTCTTGCGTGTGTCCTTTCCTTATTTTTCCAGAATGTCGTCCACGTATCTCTTCCAGAGGGTGGGTTTACATTGTGTAGGTGCTGTGTTGATGGCTTTGTTTTCCAGATCCTCCACGAAAAAGCTGTTCATGATGGCTGATAGTGGGTCTCCCATTGCAAATCCTTCTTTTTGTCTGTAGATTTTTCCTCTGTATTGAAAATAAGTGGATTTCGCAACAAATTGTAATAGTTCCAATATGTCGTGAACTGTGAGACTGGTGCATCTTTTTGGAGTTCTGTCATTACTGAGGCGTTCTTGCACTATATATAGTGTGACATCAACAGGGGTCTTTGTGAATAATGAAATGACGTCATGTGAAATGAGGATCTCATCTGATTCTATTTTCATATTTTTGAGTTCTTGTGCCAGCTCTTTTGAGTTTTTGCAGTGGTATTCTGATAGTCCAAGGAGGGGTTTGATGATTTTAACCAGGGCTTTTGATAAGTTGTATGTAACTGATCCGATACTGTCTATTACTGGCCGCAGTGGGATATCCTTCTTATGTATTTTTGGGGTTCCATAGATCCGGGGGGTGATGCTGGCTGTGGGTATCAGGTGATCATGTGTGTCCTTTGTGATTTTTTTTACTTTCTAATAGGGGTTTGAGAAGGGCTTTTAGCATTTTTTTCTTTTCTTCTGTGGGGTTTGTTTAAATGATTTCATATGTGCTCTTATTTGCCAGCATGGTTTCCATCTGCTTTTCATATGTTTCCGTGTCCATGACTACTATCATTCTGCCTTTATCTGATGGGAGGATTGTGATTGTTTTATCTGTCTTGAGTGAGTTTAATGCTTTTTCTTCTTCTTTTGTAACGTTGCTTTGTGGTAATTTGGCCGTTTTGAGGATTCCTGCGACTGTGTTCCGGAGTGATGCTTATCCCCCTTGGTCCTGGATTTTTTCACATGCAAGTTTTGTTGCGAGAATGTATTCTTCATGGGGTGAAGAATATATCCTCTGCTGTCATCTATGGCTTCTGGATAGCATGAACAGTGACAGTTTTGCAGTGAGGAACATCATCAGTGCATTTAGCTATGTACGCTACAACATCCTCAGTGTCCTCCTCTATGTTTTTGTATCCGTTGTGAGTTGCTGCATGCTTGAAAGTGTCCCAGTCTGTAATGGTGAAGCAGTCATTCAAAGCATCTGAGGCCCCTCTGGCCACATACGTTCCTGCTTTTTTGTTGGTCTGATTACTTTCACTCTGGGTCTGTATGCCAGCCTTAGCAAGAGGGTGATGTGATCAGAGAGACCCGGGTCGGGGGGGGGGGGGGGGCTCTGTATGTGCTCTTGTGAGTTGCTTACACCAGGTCCAGCAAGCTGTCTCCTCTTGTTGGAAAGTCCATGTGTTGGTGTAGTCTTGGTAGGAAGGCCTTTCAATCTGCATAGTTGAAGTCTCCTGCTGTGATGAGGAATCTGTATGGATGCACTTTTTGTGTCTCAGTGATGGCCTAATAGAGTTCATTTAGTGCTTTACTCTTCTCACTGATGGAGGTGGGTTGGAGATACATGGTTACTAGCAGGATAGATGTGATTTCCCTCAGTAAGTAGAAGGGTCGGCACTTGGTGATCATAAACTCCACCAACGGGGAACAGTGTTTGTGCACAACAGTTGCATCTCAGTACAAAGGGTCACTGATGTAAACCACACCCCTCCTCCGCAGGTCTTCCCTCCTGCCATGAACACCCGATCAGGACAATAGCATGTTAGCCCTGGTAACTGAATAGCAAAGTCTGGGATATTGTCATTTAGCCATGTTTCCATAAAGATAAAGACACAGCAGTTCTACACATCAGATTGCGTAGATCTCAGGAGCTGTATGTGGTCTATTTTGTTGTCTAGTGAGAGTAAATTTGCCAGAATGAGGGAAGGAATTGGGAGTCTGTGTGGACTAGCAGCTAGCTTCGTTCGGATACCTCAGCATTTACCTCTCTTTCATCTTTGCTCACACCGTCAGCAGCGTCTCCTTTTGGGATGAGACACAGCAGTCGAGGCCAAGGGTGTGGAGGTCTGGCGGAGAAGAAGTCCTAGGCCACGGAGTTCCTCTGTAATGCTCTGGTCCAGGATGTAATGATTGGTCATATTCCTTATCTCCAGAAGGCTGTGGTGACTGTAACTTGTGCACAGCATCATATGCAAACATTAAATACATAAATATACACTTTAGTGTAATTTAAAAAGCCCAAAATGGCATAAAACACGAAGAGAGAAGGGAGGATGTTGTGTGTTCATGCGCCACTTTGTGTTCCTCAGTGGCGCTGACCAAAATGCAGTTCTTTCACCTACAGCAAATACTTGTTACCTGGCAGGATAGAATTCCTGATGTGGAGGTTCTGGCTAAAGTGAAAGCAGTAAGTGTTGAAGTCCTTGTTACATCATTGCAACTATGCTTGGCTGGTCATGTCTATCGTATGCCAGACTAGATTCAAGATTCTTTATTGTCATTCAACATGTTTACATGACAAACGAAATTACAATCCACAGGGTCAATTGTGCACATACTTAGACCTTGACATATGTAAACATATATATACAAAATACGCAACTAGGACAATTGTCCTAGTTGTGACCAGAATTGTACAGTCTTACAGTGTCAGGGTAACAGCTCCTACTGAGCCTGGTGGTCCTCATTCTGATGCTACGCAGTCTCCTGCCTGATGGGAGATAGACAAACAGGCAGTGAGCAGGGTGGGTGGGGTCTTTCATTATGGAAGAGGTCTTTTTTGTGTGCTCCTGCTGCAGTAGATGTCACTCCCTGTGGGCAGGTTGCCAAAGGCCGTGTTCTATGGAGAACTGGGTAGCAGCAGGAAGCATGGAGGTCAGAAACTACGATATATAAGGATGTTATCAAGAGACATGAAAAATGCGGGTAGAAACCCTAACACCTGGGAAATGACAACAAGTGACAGGAAGAAGTGGAGATTATTACTGTGTCAGAGTATCAGCCATTCAGGAAAAGAGACACCATGAATATGTGTGGGTTCATGAGAGAAGACACACCAGAGCAGCAACTGGATTGGTATGCACTCTTAGCAGGGGACTCTGCCTCTCACATGAAGGCGTTGCGGCCAACCAGTACTCCTGCAAAACCTCACATTATCAAGTCATCATTGACATCGATAAACTACTGAATAAAATAAAATAAAATAAATAATAAGAATAAAATAATCCTATAATATTGTAAACTGCATACGTATGTGAAGTTCCTGAATGAAACTTTGGTTGGGAACATGATAGCAAGGGGACCAGAGAAAGATACTCATTTCTAAAATTACCAGCCGTCAGGTGGGTCACGATGGGGTGAAAACATTCTGAGTGCACATTCATATGTGACAGCGTAACAATCTCAGATTTGCATGAGTTCGCAACCCTTCAGTTTGTGCAAAAGAAACCTTTAATTTTCGCAGAGGAACTATTTAATTTTAGCCCAACTGTAATCCCAGTAGTTTTACATTGTAGATCCCTCCTGAGAATGTCTCAGAAATGCTTATCATAAGTCTTTTTATCACAGGATTTATGCTGTTTAATGTAGCATTAGCCACTATTAGCCTTGTGGGACGTGGGTGAGCCTAATCACAGATCCTGGCATTTGAAGGAGGAGAAAAAGTGAAAAGATTTTGACACAAAACTGTAAGACAATGAAAGGTTTTGTTTGTAGAAAAAAAGGGCATAAGATGACATTTTAGACAATGTATATTTGTTTTTTATTGGGGATTTACAGCCACCGGATCTTTAACGCTTCAAGGACAATTATTGCCAGTTTGCCTCAGACCCCTTCCAGTCTGAATGAAGCTGGTGTGGTGTATGTATTCCACTAGTGCTGGCTAATGCATATTCAACACATACCCTCAAGCCTTAAGGGGTTAAAGACCTTGGAGTTGCTGTTGTTGAAAAGTAGTGACTCACCTGCAGGAGCGCAGCCAAGCGTTATTCACCCGTGAGCCATCGCCCTCTTCTTCTGTGGATGTAGCAGGGGAGCCTTACAGATGACACACTGATTGTGATTATATCTGACAGCACAGCTCTGTGCCTGTTTGTGTCTGCTGCCTTCAGAGTCACACTGAAGCTCACCACAGTTCACAGCTGATGGTGACTGTGATTGTGACTGAGGATTTATTCAGTCTTCTGTACATTACAGTGTACCATAAGGATTGGGAGTGGTTAACAATAAGGCGGGATTCTCTAACAGTATACAATTTGAGCATGATGTTTAACCGAAAATTTCATAAAAATAGACTTTAGTGTACATCTCAGAATGGTATCACTTCTGTAATTTGAAGTAAGAGTAAAGAAGCTAATGATATTAGACAACTTTGAGTGTGATATTGTTTTTATACAGCAGTTTTACAAATGCAGTTTATAAGATGACAGTCATAGGTGAAATCAGTTTGTGTTAATTTAATCAGTTTTTACACCAAGAGAAATAGTTCCGTGACATCTGCACTTAAATCTTGCCAGATGAAGCAAATATCCATCCATCTTCAACCATTTATCTGGGGTGCGGACTGCTGGGACAGCAGTCTAAGCAGAGAAACCCAGACTTACACATAGCATGTATGATCCTTCCTGCTGGAGGTATAGTGGTGCATGAAAGTTTTTGAAGCCTTTAAAATTTTCTACATTTCTGCATAAAATGTTATTTTATGCTTTTTTTTTTATTAGAAGTACCTCAGACTTACTGTATTTTAAAACATGTGGTGATCAAGCTTTTCAAGCTGTAGCACCAAAGTTGTGGAACTCTCTGCCCCCTCAGTCCATTTGACTGACTCTGAGGTTATTTTTAGAAAGCAAATTAAAACGTTTAGACAGGCCTTTAGGTGGGGGGTATTAATTGGTTTTATTTGTTTTATTTTACTTTATTTATTTGTTGTAATCTATTGTAAACTTGTGTTTTATCACTGTAAATGTTATTCCTTTAATTTGTGCTTCTTTGTCATTTAACTCCTTGTTTCTGTGTTTTATTTCATGTAAAGCACTTTGTGACTTTTGTCTGTGAAAAGTGCTATACAAATCAAATTATTATTATTGTTATTAATAATAATAATATATTAATATAATATTAATAGTATAATATAATTATTATTAATATTATCAATTAATTATATTATAGTGTTATTATATTATATTATTAATATAATTAATAATAATAATATATTATTATTATTATTGATATTGATTATTATTATTAATAATGACCGCGTCCCTCGTGGATTTTTGTGGGGGGTGCTTCGGGAGTATGGGGTATCGGGCTTGTTGTTACGAGCTATTCGGTCTCTGTACGACCGTTGTGAGAGTTTGGTTCGTATTGCCAACACTCGGTCGGACTCATTCCCAGTGAGAGTTGGACTCCGCCAGGGCTGCCCTTTGTCACCGATCCTGTTCATAATTTTTATGGACAGGATTTCTAGGCGCAGCCAGGGAATGGAGGGTGTCATGCTTGGTGACCACAGGATCTCATCTCTGTTGTTTGCAGATGATGTTGTCCTGTTGGCTTCATCCAGCAATGACCTACAGCTCTTGCTGGGACGGTTTGCAGCTGAGTGTGAAGCGGCTGGGATGAGAATCAGCACCTCCAAGTCCGAGTCCATGGTCCTCAGCCGGAAAAAGGTGGATTGTCCTCTCCGGGTTGGGGACAGGCTCCTGCCCCAAGTGGAGAAGTTTAAGTATCTTGGGGTCTTGTTCACGAGTGAGGGGAAAATGGAGCGAGAGATCGACAGACGGATTGGAGCAGCATCTGCAGTGATGCGGACGTTGTACCGGTCTGTTGTGGTGAAGAGGGAGCTTAGTTCTAAGACAAAGCTGTCGATTTACCAGTCAATCTACGTTCCTACTCTCACCTATGGTCACGGGCTTTGGGTAATGACCGAAAGAACGAGATCGCGGATACAAGCCGCTGAAATGAGCTTTCTCCGTAGGATTGCTGGACTCACCCTCAGAGATAGGGTGAGGAGCTCAGTCATCCGGGAGAGGCTCAGAGTAGAACCGCTGCTCCTCCGCATTGAAAGGAGTCAGTTGAGGTGGTATGGGCATCTGATTAGGATGCCTCCTGGACGCCTCCCACTTGAGGTGTTTCAGGTACGTCCCACTGGGAGGAGACCCCGGGGCAGACCCAGGACTCGGTGGAGAGACTATGTCTCCCAGCTGGTCTGGGAACGCCTTGGTATCCCCTCTGAAGAGCTGGAGCAGGTGGCTGGGGAGAGGGAAGTCTGGGCTTCTCTGCTTGAACTGCTGCCTCCGCGACCCGGACCTCCGGAAAAGCAGTAGAAGATGGATGGATGGGTGGATGGATGGATGAATAATAATAATAATAATAATAATAATAATAAATCAACGCGAGAAAAACTAAGGAGCTGGTGGTGGACTGCCGCCAGCAAAGACAACCCCTCACAGCACCAGTAAACATCAAGGGAACAGACATTGAGATGGTGACATCCTACAAGTACCTGGGTGTTCATTTGAACAATAAACTAGACTGCTCACACAATACCGATGCACTCTACAAGAAGGGACAGCACAGGCTGTTCCTACTGAGGAGGCTCAGATCTTTTGGTGTACAAGTGGCGCTGCTGAAGACCTTCTACGATTCAGTCGTGGCATCAGCCATCACTTTTGGAGTGGTCTGCTGGGGCAGTGGCATCACAGCAGCCAATAGGAAGAGACTGAACAAACTGATCAAGAAAGCTAGCTCTGTCCTGGGGCAGTGCCTAAACCCAGTGGAGGAAATAGGAGAGAGAAGGATGGTGGCTAAGCTGTCATCTCTGCTGGAGTCCGAGTCCCACCCTATGCAGGACATACTGGACGCACTGAGGAGCTCATTTAGCTGTAGGCTACATTATCCTAGGTGCGCGACCGAGAGGTTTCGCAGGTCCTTCCTACCTACAGCTGTCAGACTGTATAACCTAAGCAGGACTGCTTGCAGAGATAGCAAAAAAACGTGACGACCTAATAGTATTGAATACAAAAGATGCAATAGACTTACACAAAATGGTCCCCTCCAGTATACAGCTGGGACAATATCAATCGCTAATGAGGGTGACAATATGTATGGGTACATATTCATACTATGTGGGCTAACTAGTAAATAGACGGTTATGCTGTTTATTCCATCTAGCTGCAATGTTCCACACTGTATATATATTTATATATTTATGTGTACATATGTATATTCACTGCTCTTATTTTCTTATCTTCTAAGTTATTGCTCTGAGTGTTGCTATCTCTGTGCTGTTGCAATCCTGGAATTTCCCCATTGTGGGACTAAAAAAAAGGCTCATCTTATATTATATTATTATTATTATTATTATTATTATTATTATAAATATGACCTAAAACATCAGATTTTTATACAAGTCTTAAAAGTAGATGTGAATCCCGCTCTCCCCAGCCATCCTGCCGTTGTGTCTCTGGGCAAAACACTTTACCCACCTTGCCTCCAGTGTCCATGACACTGGGCATGAATGCGTATAAATGTTCATTAGTGGTTAAAGAGGCCGTTGGCACGGATTGGCAGCCACGTTTCTGTCACTCTGCCCCAGGGCAGCTGTGACTATAGTAGTAGCTTATCACTACCATTGTCTGTGGAGTGAATGAATAATGTATCCATTGTAAAGCATATTTGAGTGTCTATGAAAAGCACTATATAAATCTGATGCAATACTATTATTATAAAGATAAATAAATAAATGACCAAAAAATCTTTAATTTATGTATTGAGGAAAATGATCCAATATTACATATCTGTAAGTGGCAAAAGTTTGTGAACCTTTGATTTCCGGATCTCGTGTGACCCCCTTTTGCAGCAATAACTGCAACTACACGTTTCCAGTAACTGTAAATCAGCCCTGCACATTGGCTTGGAGAAACTTTAGCCTATTCTTCCGTACAGAACAGCTTCCAACCCTGGTATGTTGGTGGGTTTCTTTGCATGAACTGCTCACTTCAGGTCCTTCCACAACATCTCAGTTGGATTAGGGTCAGGACTTTAATTTGGCCATTCCAAACATTAACTTTATTCTTCTTTAATCATTCTTTGGTCAAACATCTTGTGTGCTTAGGATCTTGCTTCATCACCCACTTTCTCTTGAGATTCAGGTCATTGACAGATGCCCTGACATTTTCCCTTTGAATTTGCTTATATAACTCAGAATTCTTTGTTCCATCAATGATGGCACGCTGTCCTTGCCCAGTTCAGCCAAACAGGCCCAAACCATGATATTACCACCACCATGGTCACAGATGGGACAAGGTTCTCTTGATGGAATTCAGTGTCTTCCTTTCTCCAAACATAACACTTCTCATTCAAACCAAAAAGTTCTATTTTGGTCTCATCCGTCCACAAGACTTTTTTTTTTTTTCCCAATAGCCTTCAGCCTTGTCCATGTGATTTTTAGCAAACTGCAAATGAGCAGCAATGTTCTTTTTGGAGAGCAGTGGCTTTCTCCTTGCAACTTTGCCATGCACACTGTTGTTCAGTGTTGGCCTGATGGTGAGTGGACTCATGAACATTAACCAATCCGAGAGAGGCCTTTGGTTGTTTAGAAGTTATCCTGGGATCCTTTGTGACCTTGCGATTGTTACACACCTTGTTCTGGGAGTGATCTTCATTGGTCGGCCACTCCTGGGGAGGATAACAATGGTCTTAAATTACCCCCATTTGTGCACAATCAGTCTTACTGTGGATTGGTGGAGTCCCAACTCTTTAGAGATGGTTTTGTAAAGTTTGATCGACCATCATGGCTGCGCGTTCTAGTGTTGTAGTCAAGACCACACCAACCGAGACCAAGACATTGTCGAGACTAGAGAGTATCGAGACCAAGACAAGACCAAGACATTTGGAGGCCGACACTGAGACAAGACCAAGACATTTGGAGGTCGACACCGAAACAAGACCAAGACTGTATATATCAAAGAAAAATCATAACAAAACAGAACAAAATGACCAGTATCTTTTTTTTTAATTTAAGTTTGCTTTTACATAAATGCAACAGCAACAAAAAAAAATTCTATGTTGTTTTCAAACCAGCAAAATGGAACAAATCTCAAATCTAAGCAAATTTGTTTTTTCACTTGTACAAATTACGCAATTGTACTCATTAAAACTGCATTGTCCTGACAAGCCACGATAAATATGTCATTTCAGAAAGAAAAATTAAGAAAAAGTAAGGAATAGCGCCTAAATTAAATTAAATGAGTGAAAAAATAACCCTGGCATTTCTTTTCAGCAAGGTATTTTTTAAAATAATTTTCTTGAACTTGGGTCCCTTTGACATTTTGCATTTTGGTGCTTTGCCAGCCAACTTAGGTGCACAGCCATGAAGAACATTCACAGTAACAGAACTTTCACAACAACAAAGAAAGCCAGATAATGTTCTTTTTAGAAGTATTAATTCTCCTAGGCAGCCACAACAAGTTTCCTTCATAAAATTACAGCATAAATTAACTAGGAGTAATTTAACTGAAAATTATGGCATGCCAAGCATGAACAAAATGTGTTTTAAAAAAACACCCTTAAAAGTCTGAGCTGAACGCTAAGAATACACTCACAAAAGGGTGGTTGTAAAAAACCTCAAAGGTCCCATTTCTGGGCCAGGGTTAGGGTGAGATGGATGGTCCTGCCTGGCTCTAGGGATGAGGAGGTTAAACAAAAGCTTGGTTGCATTTCAGAAAAATTAGAGACTGAAGCATTTTGTGACCTAAACGGGCTCGGTGGGGCCTCATGATGATGCCTCCTCTATTAAATACCCTCTCAACTGGTGCAGAGGATGCAGGGACTGACAACACCTTCAGTGCCAAATTGTGGAGTTGTGGGAATCTGTGATGGTTTTTGTGCCAGAAGACAAGTGCATTGTCAGTGTCAGTGTCCTGTATGGCATCAAAGTATTTGCTTATCTGTGCCCTGACACTTGAATCCTGGCCTGTGCTGTGCTTTTTGTGAGCCTTGTAGCGAGAAAGAAGGCGTGGGCATTTGACTGGAGGTGAATCCCCAGGTGACTCTCCATTTCTTGGTCCGTAGTCCATTGCAGTACCTTCCCAGTCCATCAAGTTCTCAACCTCAGAGATCAAAGTGTCTGAAAAACACAAGCACATGGAAAAAAAGACCAGATTAGATTAAAGGATATACAGTGTCTGCAGGTATCAAATAATAAACTGCTCTCACAATATTTTTCTCTTGATGTAAAATGTATGTGTGTATACCTGTCAGTGTTTTCTTCAGCTCATCTCTAAACTTCTTGAGTGGCGTTGCATTTAGCCAATTAGTAACATCCAGATCCACCCAGCTTAATCCAAACTGTGGATCAAGCATTGTAGCTAAAAAATACACATTATGGCTGAAAGGTTCCTGTCTCCCACTGTCTTTAGTCATATTTGTTTTGCCAAAGATTCCACCGAATCTTGTAATCAGAGACTGACGGAGGGCCTTTACTAATGGCCGACACTGTATTCGTGTCTCCATCTTCACAAGGTGTGTATGCAGGTCCAGAACAGTCGGAACGACCATGCTAATGGTAACTGATTTCTCTCCCTCTGTCAGGTCTGTTGCCTCTGAGAATGGCGCGAGAACTGAAGTCAGTTCTTTAAGCTGGTTCCACTCACGAGTGCTGAATACCACTTCTTCATAGTCCTTGCTGCACATTTCAGTCAGAGCTTTATGGTCCAGAGCTGTGAGGGCCTTCACTTGTTTGAAAATGCTGTTCCAGCGAGTATTGTTTGCAGCTGGAATAGTCTTAGTAGAGTCAAATGCAGCCTCAAATTTGTCATTGAACTGTGAGCTGCTGTGTAACAGAGTTGAGAAGCGTGATGTTCTGGCAATACTACGAGATGTGGCTTTAACTTCCTTCATGCCGTCATTCACAACTAACTGCAGGGAGTGAGCAAAACAAGAAAGACGCTCACCTGATGACCAGAGTGGCTCTGTGTCCTCCACAGAATTCATGTCCTCCCACAGGTTCTCATCATCTAGATTCTCCTCCTCACTCTCACTGCCATCTGACTGCTGTTGCGGCATCTGAACTTTAAAAGCACACTTCATATTGGCAGCATTGTCTGTGACAATTTAACTTATCTTCTGACGGACACCATATTCGTCGGTGATCTCCTCAAAGGCAGAAGAAATTCGCTGTCCACTATGTTTGCCTGTGAAACGTCTACAGTCCAGCAAGTAGGATTCAAGGGCATAGGATTCCTTTGACTTGTTGCACACATGAGCAGTTACTCCGAGGAAGGAACGCAGTCTACGATCAGACCAGATATCAGTAGTTAAGGACACTGTTGAGCTTTTCTCCAACTTCTCAAGAACAGTCTCCTTAACTTTCTTTACCAAAACTGGAATGTGTTTCTCACCAATTGTTCTCCTAGAGATTGGTGTGTACTTGTTATCTACAATCTCAAGAAAGTGTTTAAAATGTTCATTTTCCACAAAGGAAAGTGGCAGGCAACGCCCAATTATCAAATCTTTGACAATGGCATCGCTGATGGCTTGCTGTCTTGGGGAATGGAGACTGTAGATCTGCACTTTCTGGGCAAAGGATGCTATAGTTGGCTGTGTAGCATCTACCTGTTGTCCAGCCTTGTACTCCAGGAACCTGAAATTGAGGAGGATTTACAATTTACCAATACCAAGAAAGAATTCTCAGAAGATGCAAACATTACATCTAACAAATATGTGCTTAGTGCAAACAAGCAACAAATTATAGAAGCCAGAGAAACACATCATGCATCACTACATAGTTCATATATATTCACTTTTTTAAAATGAATGAAGTCAAATTTCACTTTGAATTATTGCTTTTAAACAATCTTTAATTTTTAGCATTACCTTTTTCGGAGTCTTTATTGTCTTAAAATATGCTTTTTAACTTTTTTTCTTTTAAAATATATTTTTTCAAACAAATTTGATGAACGTACTCATTCAGTGTTATTGACTTTGAACTAGCTAGCACAGCGTTAGCTTTCTAGCTCATGGCTGAGCCAAACGATCAACTTTCTGCAGCTGAAGACACTGTTGACCAGAAATATGTCCTGTTGGTCCCAACTAAAGTTCAGCCCATTTACTGGTGCAGTGAACAACGTTTCCATTGCATAAGAACCTCCCAAGTAACGCCAGTGGCCTCGACTAATACCTGGCCTGTTCATTGTTTGTTATTCTGTTATCTTGCTTTTGACAATGCTACGCAAGCTAACTTGGCTATAATATGAAGTCGGTGCTCTGAACGCTAGCAAAAAACGATCGTGGGAAGAAAAGAGCTTATTTTTGCTCAATGTTTTAAGATGGGGTGTTGAAATTTTTTGATTTTAACTTTCCTAGTGTAGCTAATTTAACGGTTAATTTACCTGTCTTTATGCTTCCTCTCAATGTGACGATAAAAGTTTGACGTTGTCCCAGCGGTTTCTGTGAGTTGAGCACCGCAGAATTTACACACTGCAGAGTGTTTTCGCTTGCATGTCGTTTTGCAGATAAAGTCCTTATGGTTTTGGAAACCAAACTTAATGACTGATGAGTTTGCCGACATTTTTAACGGCTAGTTTCCCCGGAGGCACAGTGTCTCCAGTCGTCTTCATCCACTCTCTGTGTACAGGGGGCGTGTCACTCCGTGTGTCACACTGCATGACTGGGAAGGCACCAGCCTGCATTCTACTTTTCTCACTTATCACAGATCACTTATCACTGGCCTGGTCTCGACCAGTCTTGATCAAAAATCCCGAGTCCACCCTGTCCGAGACCGAGACAAGACCGAGTAAAAATGCCTTCGATTCCGAGACGAGACCGAGACCCTTAAAAAGTGGTCTCAAGACTGGTCTCGAGACCAAGACCGATCTCGAGTACTACAACACTAGCGCGTTCACACGGGGCTAGATGCTCTGGACTACTGTGCTTGTTTTTGTGTTTTGCCTGCCTTTTTCTGTCCTTCTTCTGGGACGGACTAATTACCTACAGCCACCAGGAGCTTCAAGGCACTGGCTGCCAACTTAACTCCAACATCTCCACTGCTTATTCCAGTAATCAATACTACATTCCCAAGGAGATCGGCACACCTCCGGGCACTCTGTGGATTGTTATCAGGCCCAGCAAGAGGCGCAGACGGTGCCGAGAGAGGAAGAAGAAACAAAGCTGCAGGGCTGGCCTCCATGCCCAGCTGTGCAAACAATGCACCAAACCACCATTACCTTCAATTTTCTTCACCAACGCCAGATCCCTTGCCAACAAAATGGATGAGCTGTGATCGGAGCTCGCCTACAATCACTATGTCTGGGACTGTGGTATTCTGATTGTGACCGAATCACAGCTTCATCCACTCAACCCAGACGACACTGTGGAATTACCCGGCCAAACCACACTCTGTTTCAACCACAATGCCAATTCTGATAAGGGCAGGGGTGGTGGGTTTTGTCTTTTTGTGCTTCAGACTTGCTGTAGGAACAGCAGAATAATTCACAGCCACTGTTAACTGGAATTAGAGGCCATGTCCTTTCTGTGCAGACCCTTCTACCTCCCTTGCAAGCTAACGGCAGTAATTGTAACAGCTGTTTACATTCCTCCAGATGCTAGTGTTAGCTTAGCACTAAGCGCATTGTTAGCAGACAACAGAAAGATCGCACCAATGCAGTCCACATAATTGCAGGGGATTTTAAAAAAGCATGCTTAAAGACTGTACTCCCAAAAATTCCACCAACACGTTAAGTGTCGGGGCAGCGCGGTGGTGGAGTGGTTAGCACTGCGGCAGCACAGCAACTCACCCTTGGCCGAGGGATCCTGGGTTCGATCCCAGCCCCCGACCAACAGTGATCTGTGTGGAGTTTGCATGTTCTCCCCGTGTCTGCGTGGGTTTACTCCGGGATTTCTCTGGTTTCCTCCCACATGCCAAAAACATGCAAGTTAGGTTAATTGGCATCAAACTGGGGATTCTAAATTGTCCTTAGGTATGACTGTGAGAGTGAATGGTTGTCTGTCTCTCTGTGTTGGCCCTGCGATGGACTGGCAATCTGTCCAGGGTGTACCCTGCCTCTCGCCCAAAGATGCTGTGATAGGCTCCAGCCCCCACGTGACCCAAAAAGGATTAAGCGGAAGAAGATGGATGGATGGATGGATGTTAAGTGTCCCACAAGAGGGGAAAGAACACTGGATCATGTTTACATTTATACACATTCATACCCAGTGTCATGGACTCTGAAGGCAAGGTGGGTAAAGTGTCTTGCCTTGGGACGCAACGGCAGAATGTCTGGGAACAGCCGGATTCGAACTGCCAACCCTCCAGTTATTGGACCACCAACTGGAGTCAGTTTGTCTTGGCCTGTCCTTGCCACTGATAAGACCTCTGTCTGCTAAGAATGTGCCGCTAGTCCAGCAAAAGCTAGCACAGTATTTAATGAAGAAAAGGACAGACCCGGTGTAGGAGTCCAGGTCCTGCTGTTCAAAGATGTTCCAGTCTCTGTAGTTAAAGCAGTTTTGTAGCTGGAGGAGAGCATTTTCTGGCAATGTTTTAATTGTTTGTTTGGTTGGGTGAGAACTCTTCCTGAGGGGGGTGTAAGCAGGTATTAGAAGCAGGGAGCAATGATCTGATTGTACAAGGTGAGGGAGGAGGGTGGCTCTTTAGGCATGCTTAATGTTGCTGTAAACATGATCCAGTGTTCTTTCCCCTCTTGTGGGACACTTAACACGTTGGTGGCATTTGGGGAGTACAGTCTTAAAGCATGCTTTTTTAAAATCCCCTGCAATTATGTGGACTGCGCTGGTGCGATCATTCTGTTGCCTGCTAACGATGTGCTGGAGGTGGCTTAGTGCTAAGCTAACACTAGCATCTGGAGGAATGTAAATAGCTGTTACAATTACTGCCGTAAGCTTGCAGGGGAGGTAGAAGGGCCTGCACAGAAAGGACATGGCCTCTAATTCCGGTTAACAGTGGCTTTGAATTAATCTGCTGTTTCTACATCAAGTCTGAAGCACAAAAAGACAAAACCCACCACCCCTGCCCTTATCGGAATTGGCATTGTGGTTGAAACAGAGTGTGGTTTGGCCGGGTAATTCCAATGTCGTCCGGGATAAGTGGATGAAGCCTTGATTCGGTCACAATCAGAATACCACAGTCCCAGACATAGTGATTGTAGGCGAGCTCCGATCACAGCTCATCCATTTTGTTGGCAAGGGATCTGGCGTTGGTGAGGAAAATTGAAGGTAATGGTGGTTTGGTGCATTGTTTGCACAGCTGGGCATGGAGGCCAGCCCTGCAGCTTTGTTTCTTCTTCCTCTCTCGGCACCGTCTGCGCCTCTTGCTGGGCCTGATAACAATCCACAGAGCGCCCGGAGGTCATAAGGTCTGTCCATGCTGATCATTTTTCCAGATTAAAATTATAAAACAGTGATGACATTTCTCACAATGCATCGGGTGAAGTGTCTCTGTCCAGCAGGGACTGGAGCACTTGCCGGGATAGAAGGAACCAGACTGTCAATGAAGGAGTAGCTTATACCATCCAGATGAAATCATCCTGAAAGCGCTCAAATCTCCTGACATTTGACATTGATGTTAGATACAGACCCATATACGGACCATTGTGAGTGAATTTGGTGAGCATTGAGGCAATAGCCCAGGAGGAGTGACTGTGTGATGCAGCCCGGTGCATTGTGAGAAATGTCATCACTGTTTTATAATTTTAATCTGGAAAAATGATTTGCATGGACAGAGGGCATGTCTGCTCTCTGATGCTAGAAATGAATTGTTATAGTCTGGCTCATGGACCATAACAAATAAAGGAAAGCAACTGGGGAATTGTTATTAAAAAAAAGGAATTTTATTAACAAAAAGTTAATTTAAACATGATCAAAAATCAGAAAAACTAACAGAGCAATGTGCCAAAATGAATACACACAACAAAAAGACAAATCATGATGTCTAGGGCCTGCACAAGAATCAGGAAGAGGCTGCCTTTATACAAGTGAGACAGTGGCCAGCAGTCTCCAGTTCCTTAATGAGGGGGTGGAGCTCCAAACCCAACCAAACCTGCAACACATGCACACACCAGGAAAGAAAAAGAAACAGCAGGCCGGAAAGGTAACCCTGGGGTCGTCACACCCTTCCCCATTAAGACAGGGTCCCCACTGGAACCCTGGCTACCACTATAGCCATCACAATTGAAAATTAAAAGTTAGTAAATTTATAACAAAACAAATAATTTTACCAACTAAATTTTACTACAATGTCACCATTTCCTTATCAAATTTTTCCTTTTGAGGTAGTCTTATCCCCATCTAAGCAACTGGTACCTTGAAGCATTTAAGAGAGAAGATATAAACATAAAACACAAGAAAGGAAAAAAAAAAACAAAACTCAATAACTGGGGGTTCTGGACAATGCACCAATAACCAACTTGTCCATTTGCGGTAACAGAACTTTAAAACAACTTCACTATTGAAATGGAGGAATTTTACATAATTCAAATTAGGCAACTTTGACTCGATTGAGCTTGTTCACAACAAATCAGAAATCGGCCAGACATCATTCAAAACACCAGATGTAGCCATGTTACTAAAACGTACTATCAATACAGCATACACTGTAAGCTAGTGCTGTGACACACAGACATAAGGCTGTGAATAACCAAGGTGGCCTATGCCCTTGGCGAGATTTCTAAACGGCTCAACTGGAGTAGGATGGAGAGAAGCCATCTGTTTTCTTTGGCTTACTAGCAGAATTACAAGTGTGACATCTTTTAATGTAGACCGTCACATCTTTTCAGTCCATGCCAAAAGAAATTCCTTAAAATGTGACTGTATGTTTTACGCACTCCCATGTGTCCAGACATATCATGGAAGACATGAAACACGTGCTCACGGAGTCTGAAAGGTACAAGTATCTGATAAATGGGACCTTTACTGAAGCTCTTATGTGGCACCCATTTCCTCAAAAGTATGTTGTTTTGAACCATGTCTCCAGTTTACCATTTTCTATCTTATGGGCTGGTAGAACAGATTGGAAGAGTGGCTGCAGTGTTGTATCAAACCTCTGTTCTTCCACTAATTCACTTAGAGATAGGCAAAGGGATGTTAGTCATGGGCAAAGAGAATGATGCTGCATCTTCAAGGTTTCTATGATGTTCAATCAACTCAATCAACTTTATTTATAAAGCACTTTAAAAGAAACACTCGCTACACAAAGTGCTGTACAGCAAGAGAACATAAAAGCAGGGCACTAACACAAAGGGCGCTAACACAAGAACCACAGTAAAAAAAAAAAAAATCATAAATAAAATAAAAAGTAAAATAAATAAAAATCCATTTCATTCAATAAAATCAATGTCTCATACTGGGTCGAAGGCAAGGGAGTAAAAATGTTCTATAATATGACCAGCTGTATTCATAGCAAAACCAGAATGGAACTTCTCATTCAAACCACCAGTACAAAGATGAACAGACTCAAAGGGCCCACTGGCTGATCAGCTCACACTTTGACTCCAGCCACTCCACTGCACAAAATGACAGTAACACCTTCTACAGGCAAAGCAGGCTGTATTCCCATTGCCGCTTCACCAATTAAAATCTCAGACTGTAGGACAAATTTATAGACAGGAACATGGAAGACTGACATTCCAATGCCCAGCACTGGTATAAATGTTCCCATGTCAGATTGCCCATAAAATGGTAGTGTAGATGCCAAGATAAAGGAATCAAACACACCAGTGTCACTCAGAATAGTAATTGGTACCTTTTCACCACTATCAATTACAGACACATGCCCCATCAAATAAAAGGTTGGTATGTGGTCATCTTGCACTTTAATACAGCTGATGGCAAAATACCAGTTAAATGGTCTGCATTACCTGCACCGAATACTGGGGCAATTGCAGCTGGTTTAACCTGTGCCTCACGATGTTCAGACTTTGATTTTAGCAACAAACAGTCCTTTTCCCAGTGACCCCGTTAATGGCAGAAATTGCATGTTTGTGGGTCATTACCACCAGGATGATTTCTGTTCTCCCGAAAGCTGTCAAAGTGAGGGAAGAACTGTTGCAGTTCTGGCCTGAAGGTCTTTAAAGGACTGGTTCTGTTTGATTTATGGATCAGGACAAAATCATCAGCTAAAGCTGCTGCCTCTGAGACAGTCTTTGCTTTTTGCTCACTGACATACATGGCAACATCATCAGAGACAGAATTTTCAAACTGCTCTAGCAGAACGAAATTAGAGACTGTGAAAATCATCCACGTTAGATGCAACACACTGCTATGAATGAATGAATGAATGAATGAATCTTTATTTCGGATAGATTAAAAATAAAGATTAATAAAAAAAGAAACAGAATAATATAACAAAGGGGGGAAAAATCTTACAAGGTCAAATCAAACAATAACTCCTCTGATTATACAGTTCAACATAAGTTATCCGAAATGGATGATGGCTGAAGCCGCAGCTTATATTGCCCACCCATATTCCATCAAAGAATTCAAAAGAAAAACAAAACAAGAGCGATTACAATTCAGAACAAAGCTAAGACAAAACGTGACAAAAAACTAAGCAACAACACAACACAGACTGGATATGACAATCCTTATGTAATTTTACATGTCATCTTGTATATATGCTTGGAGTATTTCTTCCTTTAGTTTTTGTTTAAATCGTCCAAACATTGTACATGATTTTAATTCAGGTCCAAAAGCGTTCCACAATCTGACTCCTTGCACTGAAACATAGTGTTGCTTGGTGGTAGTTTTCACTGAAGGTTTTTGAAATATACATGTTCCTCTGAAATGATATTGTTTCTCCCTTATTTGGAACAACTTTTGGATATTTGTGGGCAGTGATAGATTCTTCACTTTAAACATTACGTATTACTGCAGTTTTAAAGTCAACCAGATCTTTCAACTTGAGAGCTTTTAATTTAAGAAAAAGTGGGTTTGTTGGTTCCCTGTAAGCAGCTTTGTTTGTTATTCTAATAGCTCTCTTCTGAAGCATAAAGATTGATATATGTTTGTTTTATATGTATTTCCCCATACTTCAGTACAATATGTCATGTATGGGAGTATTAATGAATGATACAAAGTATATAGTGTGGGTTGATTGAGGAAATATTTCACTCTGTGTAGTATTGCAATTGATTTAGATATTTTACCTTTAATATAATTAATATGTGACTTCCAACACAGTTTATTATCAATTATTACTCCAACAAATTTAGTTTCAGATACCCTTTCAATTGCTGCACCATTTACACTGAGTTTAGAAACTAAGTTGTTGTGATGGTTGTTAAAAACTACAAATTTTGTCTTACTTAAATTGAGTGTTAATTTGTTTGAATCAAACCACAGTTTAAGCTTTCCTAATTCCTTTCCAAGTGTATCCAAAAGTTGTTCCAAATTGGAATGAAATGGAATTGGAACAAATTGGAATGAAACTTGGAATATATTGTATGAACTTATGAATATACTGAATTAACTTCAGAATACAGTGGTGTGAAAAAGTACTGGCCCCCTTCCTGGTTTCTCATTTTTTTGGTATGTTTGTCACACTTAAATGTTTCAGATCATCAAACAAATTTAAATATTAAACAAAGATAACACAAGTAAACACAAAATGCAGTTTATAAATGAAGGTGCTTTTTTTTTATTGAGGGAAAAAAAAATCCAAGCCTACATGGCCTTGTGTGAAAGTGATAACCCCCTAAACCTAATAACTGGTTGGACCACCCATAGCAGCAACAACTGTAATCAAGCGTTTGTGATAATTGGCAATGAGTCTTTTACAGTGCTGTGGAGAAATTTTAGCCCACTCATCTTTGCAGAATTGTTGTAATTCAGCCACATTGGAGGGTTTTCAGCATGAACCACTTTTTTAAGGTCATGCCACAGCATCTCAATCAGATTCAGGTCAGGTCTTTGACTAGGGCACTCCAAAGTCTTCATTTTGTTTTTTCTTAAGACATTCAGAGCTGGACTGGCTGGTGTGTTTTGGATCATTGTCCTGCTGTAGAACCAAAGTGTGGACATTCTCCTTCAGGATGTTTTGGTAGAAAGCAGAATCCATGGTTCCATATAACACAGCAAGTCTTCCAGGTCCTGAAGCGGCAAAACAGCCCCAGACCATCACACTACCACCACCATATTTTACTGTTGTTATGATGTTCCTTTTCTGAAATGCAGTGTTTTTTTTTGTTGTTTTTTTTTTTACCCCAGATGTAATGGGACACACACCTTACAAAAAGTTCAACTTTTGTCTTGTCAGTCTACAGAGTATTTTCCTAAAAGTCTTGGGCATCATCAAGATGTTTTTTTTTTTTTTTTTTTTGGCAGAACTTTTCTCAGCAGTGGTTTTCATCTTGGAGGAACACTGCCATGCAGGCCATTTTTGCCCAGTCTCTTTCTTATGGCAGAGTCATGAACACTGACCTTAACTGAGGCAAGTGAGGCCTGCATTTCTTTGGATGTTGTTGTAGGGTCTTTTGTGACCTCTTGAATGAGTTGTTGCTGCGCTCTTGGAGTAATTTTGGTCGGCCGGCCACTCCTGGGAAAGTTCACCACTGTTCCATGTTTTTGCCATTTGTGGATGATGGCTCTCACTGTGGTTCGTTGGAGTCCCAAAGCTTTAGAAATGGCTTTAAAACCTTTTCCAGACTGATAGATCTCAATTACCTTGTTTGTCATTTGTTCCTGATTTTCTTTGGATTGAAGCATGATGTCTAGCTTTTGAGGATCTTTTGATCTACTTAACTGTGTCAGGCAGGTCCTATTAAAGTAATTTCTTCATTGAGAACAGGTGGGGCAGTAATCAGGCCTGGGTGTGGCTAGAGAAATTAAACTCAGCTTTCCAAAGATGTGCTAAACCACAGTTAATTTATGTTTTAATGGGGTGGGGGATCTTTTTTTACAATTAATAATAAACACCTTCATTTAAAAACTGAATTTGTGTTTACTTGTGTTATCTTTGTCTAATATTTAAATTTGTTTGATGATCTGAAACATTTACAGTAAGTGTGACAACCATACAAACAAATGAGAAATGAGGAAGGGGGTAAACACTTTTTCACACAACTGTAGGTGAGAGATAATTGCACTAACATGAGACAGCTGGGACTACTTAAAAAATATCGGGAGCAGCTACAAACAGGATGGGCAGAGCTGTGCAGACAGAGGACACTGGAGAACAGAGAGGATAAATAATGCAAACAGTAATCATAAATAAACAAAATCAGGGAGAAAACATAACTGAACTAAGAACCTGAGGATAACCCAACTAATGATAACAGAATAAAGGTGCAACAGTTCAAAACCAACAGAAAATGTGGACATGTTTGGAAACTTTGTCCAGATATGACAATGAAAGAGGACTGGAGGAAAATTTTCATTTCAAACACATCCAGTATTAGAGTAATCTTCAACATGAGAATCATTTTGGAGACCAAAACCACCACTGCAGGGAGGACTAATTGGAAACGTCTGCTGATTGACTAGTGACTTTGTCACCAGCCCCATGCCTTAGCTATTTGACTGGTTGAAAGTGTTAGGACTGCTCTGTCTGCAGCAGATTAATTACGTCACCTCAGATCAAGCATATGGCATAAAACCAAGATAAAGGATTAAGCCAGGATTTTCAAATAATTCTGGCTTAATCTATATGTGACTTGGTTGGATAAAAGTAGGATAAATTAAACCCAGTCAAGTTGCTATTGAGATTTATTTTCTACAGCTAGCTTTTAGCAGGCTAAGTCAGGCTAAAATTAATCCTTGTGATTTATTTGTCAGTGCAGGAGTCAGTTCTATAAGAAATCAGTGCTTTTCTGTGTCACAAAATGGTCTACTGATGTAGTCTGACTAGTAGATGATAGATGATGTGTGAGGTGATTTTGATGAAGCTGCACTTAATACCTGAGAAAGTATTGAAATTTATTTCAAATAAATATTTCCAGTAAGTGTGAAAAAATGTTTTCTACCCAAACTAAATGATATAGTATGATCATCAGATGAAGAATGATATGTGAGGTCATTTTGGTGAAGCTGCACTCAGTTATTTTGAAGTATTTAACTATCATTTCGAATAAATATTTCCCTAACCTATGATATTTTTTTTTTTGGTCCGACTAACAAGTGTTACTAACAGGAGACCCTAGTGGCTGGGCAGCATTTAGTGGCACTAACATTGATGATGCTGAAATTTAATCATAATAAATATTCCCAAAGCTATGAAAACATTTTTTTTAATCCAATCTACGTGTTGTAGTCTGACTAGAAGACGATGGACTGCATGTGAGGTGATTTTGGTGAAGCCACACTTTGTCATTTTCAAGTTATTGCATATTTTTTAAATAAAAATTTTCCCAAACTATGAAAAATAAAATTTATGCAAACTAAGCATTTTAGTCTGAACAAAACAACACAATTGACATATGAACTGATTCTGGTGACATTACATCGTATGATCATGACAGTATTTAATTTTAAATTTTCTTTTTTCCCTCAGAGTTGCAATTTGCAGATGGTCCCTGTGCATTTGTTTCCCCGACGGCAGCTCATAGACACCAATGTAGCTGCTGGAGCTCCGAGGACAGCTCTTTTTAATAAAAATGAGGTTGTAGCTAGTTGTCCACTTTACCAGTGTAATAGATTGGTGTGGTTTGTGTTTTTTAACAGTGTTTTGTTCAGGAATTATTGATCCACAAAGTCCGAATCTGTGAGTATCTTGCCAACTTTACTGAAGTGTCCCCCACGGTGGAACACACTGAATACATTTCTTCATCAGTAGAATTTTGGCCACTACATACATTTGCCAGGATGTTAACCAGCTCTGCATTACTAAGGATAGCTGCAACTAACTTTTCTGCTGATTCACTCATAGCTGCACTTCTTCCATCTCCGTTCAGTACATAGAACACAAACCGAAAACAATGCTAACGTCCAAATGGTCCTGATCACATATGTACAAAACACAGAATATACTGAATGAAACTCTGATGTATATATATATATATATATACAGTGATCCCTCACTTATCGCGGTTAATGGGTTCCAGAACCGACCGCGAAAAGTGAAAAACCGCGAAGTAGCGTCACCCCAATGACGTCATCCATAAACAATACGTACGTTCATTCTCTCACTCTCTCTCTCTCATATGATACATGTGTGTGTGTGTACGTGTACATACATACGTAGATATAAACAAAGTGTACATAAATATGTTTTTAGAACTCTTTTATTCTTATAACAAGATACGTAACTCAAGATGAAAATGATTTACTGCAGAGGTTAATGAGAGCTTTACTGCTCCTCAGGTGACGCCTCATCATGAGGTGCTGGAGGCTCAGGATCAGCGAGGGCAGCTTCCGATAGAGCTGAAGCTGCAGGAGGCGGCGTAGTGCCTCGACGGGAAGACTATTTCGCACAAAATGGCACAAGAGAACGGCAAAAAGTTCCACGCGGCGAGACTAAGTAACACGAGCGATAAAAAGCAATGAATGCGGTCTTTCTTCCCTTCATGGGTGCTTGGTAGGGAGAGGAGGTGGGTGAGACGTCTCGGCCAATCAGCTTGCGGGGTGAAACGTCTCGGCCAATCAGCTTGCGAGATTTCCGAGCCCAGCCAACACGACAACAGCGAACAGAGAGTTGTGCTGCTCTCCGTGTTGACACGTGATGGTCTAATGTAGTCTCCCTGCCTTCGGCTAGCGCCCGCCCATTATTTCTCAATTTTGAATTTTTGATGAATATTTTTGAAAAATCCGCGATGCACTGAGGGCACGAAAGGTGAAGCGCGAAGTAGCGAGGGATCACTGTATATATATATATATATATACATACATATATATACAGTTAGGCCCAGAAATATTTGGACAGTGACACAATCTTCATAATTTGGGCTCTGCATGCCACCACATTGGATTTGAAATGAAACAACTACAGCGCAGACTTTAAGGTTTAATTCAAGGGGTTGAACAAAAATATTTGATTAAACATGTAGGAATTGTGGCTATTTTTATACAAACGCTCCTCATTTCAGGGGCTCAAAAGTCGGTCGGTCGTCGGCCTCCGTCGGTCTATGATGACCATGGAAGAGAATCCTAAACTTCTACTCTGCTGGAACAGCACCGCCTGTGGCTGAACAGGCCGATGCGCGAATGGCAGTCCATGTCACACAGGTCGCACTTGTGGGTGGTCTCTGTGCTGCTGGGTCTGTGGCGGTTCTTCCTGCGGGTCCTTTTTTCATCTGCTGCAGCAGTCAGTCTCTCTTCACCCGCCTTGAGCTGTCTGGTCAGGGTGCCTCTCCATTTGTAGCGGTCCGTTGCAAGGTCTTCCCAGCGCTCTGTGTTGATCTCCAGTGCCTTCATGTCTCTCTTGCAGACGTCTCTAAAGCGCAGCTGTGGGCGGCCAACGTCTCTCCTGCCAGTTGCCAGTTCTCCGTAGAGGACGTCTTTGGGGATTCTGCCATCCTCCATACGGTGAACGTGGCCTAGCCAGCGGAGCCTGCGCTGCCTGAGTAGAGTGAACATGGAGGGAAGGCCGGCGCGGGACAGAACTTCTGTGTTGGGCACTTTGTCCTGCCAGGATATGTCCAGGATGTGGCGAATGCAGCGCAAGTGGAAGGAGTTCAGTCTCTTTTCCTGCCGGGCGTATGTTGTCCACGTCTCACTCCCATAGAGCAGTGTGCTGATGACGCAGGCGTTGTACACTGCCATCTTCGTCTTGACAGAGAGTTTGGGATTCTCCCACACTCGTGTGGTGAGGCGAGCGAGTGTGAAGGCTGATTTTCCAATCCTCTTGTTGATCTCTGTATCAAGGGAGAGGTTGTTGCTGTCCCTAAGGCAGTTATATGTTGTGCTCAACATCGTTCTGGCAGCTCCTGCAATGGCGCTGGTGCCAAACTGTAGCAGCCCTGCTGTTCCTTTGGATTCATCAGTGACGTGGAGAGGGGGGACATGCTGCATGGGCAACATCTTGTCCTCCATATCTTGGAGGCCTGAAGTCTGGAACCCATGGACATCACCAAACGGTGGGTTTCCTCCTTTGTGATGCTTTGCCAGGCCTTTACTGCAGCTGTCTTTAGTTGTTGCTTGTTTGTGGGTCTTTCTGCCTTAAGTTTTGTCTTGAGCAAGTGGAATGCATGCTCGATTGGGTTGAGATCTGGTGATTGACTTGGCCATTGCAGAATATTCCACTTCTTTGCTTTAAAAAACTCCTGGGTTGCTTTTGCAGTATGTTTTGGCTCATTGGTGAAGATCCGTCCAATCAACTTTGCTGCATTTGGCTGAATCTGAGCAGAAAGTATATCCCTATACACTTCAGAATTCATCCGGCTGCTTCTGTCTTTTGTCACATCATCAATAAACACAAGTGACCCAGTGCCATTGGAAGCCATGCATGCCCATGCATCACGCTGCCTCCACCATGTTTTACAGAAGATGTGGTGTGCTTTGGATCATGAGCTGTTCCAATTCTTCTCCAAACTTTCTTCTTCCCATCATTCTGGTACAGGTTGATCTTAGTCTCATCTGTCCAAAGAATGCTGTTCCAGAACTGGGCTGGCTTCTTCAGGTGTTTTTTTGCAAAGTCAATTCTGGCCTTTCTATTTTTGAGGCTGATTAATGGTTTGCACCTTGTGGTGAATCCTTTGTATTTACTCTCATGAAGTCTTCTCTTTATGGTAGACTTAGATACTGATACACCTACTTCCTGGAGAGTGTTCTTCACTTGAGTGGATGTTGTGAAGGGCCATGGAAAGGATTCTGCGATCATCCAGCACTGTTGTCTTCCGTGGACATCCAGGCCTTTTTGAGTTCCCAAGCTCACCAGTGCACTCTTTTTTCTCAGAATGTACCAAACTGTTGATTTGGCAACTCCTAACATTTCTGCTGTCTCTCTGATGGATTTCTTCCTTTTTTTCAGCCTCAGGATGGTCTGTTTCACCTCCATTGAGAGCTCCTTTGACCGCATGTTGTGTGTTCACAGCAACAGCTTCCAAATGCAAACGCCACACCTGGAATCAACTCCAGACCTTTTAACTGCTTAATTGATGACAGGTTAACGAGGGAAGAGCCCATGCAGCCTTGTTATTTTTTATTTTATTTTTTTTTGCAGCCTTCTGAGTCAATTGTCCAATTACTTTTGGTCCTTTGGAAAAGAGGCGGCTACGTATTAAAGAGCTGTAATTCCTAAACCCTTGCTCCAATTTGGATGTGAATACTCTCAAATTACAGCTGAGAGTCTGCACTTTAAGTCCATATTGATTATATAATTGTATCCTGAATATGTTTAGCTAAAATAACAAAACTTGTGTCACTGTCCAAATATTTTTGGGCCTAACTGTATATATATATATATATATATATATATATATATATATATATATATACGTATACTGTATATATATATATATACACACAAAACACTTTGGAATATATTGAATCAAACTGGAGCCTCAAAGGCTGATGAAAAATGTGTTATGTCTGTAAATGGGCTGGTATTACCAAGATGGAGGCCGGGTTGGTCATGGGAAGTAGTAGCCACCGGGGCGACTACTACCTGTTTCCGGTGGTGACGCCGCCCAGGGTATAAAAGAGTGGGCGGAAGAGGATCTGCCTCTTTCATCGTGAAGCCACCTGGCCAGCAGGAGGGTGCCATAAGCCTTTGTACATAGTTACTGTTTTATCCTGAATAAACCCCTGTTAACCAAGGTGAGACTCACTCGTCATTCCTGTATTATGGACACAACATTTGGCGACAAGGTAAAAGCGGTAATGGAGCGCTCTGTTGCAAGCTTTCAGCTGTTTCTCGAGGCCCTGGGTGAGCCCCTCGTGCCGTGGCCTTGTTTATTCGCTGCCTTCACCAACTATCTTGTTGTGCTGAACCTGGGTGAGATGGAGAAGCTCCATGCGCGAGCTGTGTTGGTGCATAATTTAGGAATGGAAGGGCAGAGGATTCTAGAGAACCTTGGAGGTGCTGACAGTTTCGATGAGGTGGTGCAGCTAATGGTGCGGTACTTTAAGGCACCGGAGAACATCACCGTGATGCGCATTCAGTTTTGACAGTGCCGCCAGTGGTCGGGAGAGCCTGTGCGAAGATTCGTGGCAGACCTCCGCGAGCTGGCAAGAGAATGCAGATTCGGGACCCTGGAGGACGAGATGATTCAGGACCAGCTGGCAGAGCACGTCTGTTGCACGTCGGCCCAGTTCAGGTTGTTGACACACCTCGGGGAGATGACGTTGGCTGAGGCTGTCGAGCTTGCCCAGCAGTTCGAGGTAGCAGAGACCATCGCAAGGGGCCTTACTGAAGGGGCCTCTCTGGAAAAGAATGAGTCTTTCACTAAGGCACTGAGCCTGAACCCTTGTGATGGTGAATGCGGAGAGGATGATTTTGCTTCCATGATCAGGATAAGGTCTGCCCCTGGTACGCCACAATGTTATGGATGTGGGTCCACTGAGCACTGCTATAAGTCCAGAGTGTGCCCGGTAAAAGGAAAGCATTGTTGCAAATGTGGGATTTTGAATCATTTTGCCAGGGTGTGCGAAAACTTCGTACGCAGGAGCCATGGAAGAGAACCAGGTGCTGCGCAGAAGACTCCAATGGTTGTGCATACTGTCTCCCCAGAGACGACAGGGAGGATCGGCTGCACCGTCACGTTAGATGGCGTCGAGATTCCGCTCCTAGTGGATACGGAAGAGGTGATTTCCGTCCTGAATCTGGAAACCATGGACAGATTGTTTCCCCACCAACAGATAAGAAGGCAACAGGGAGAATTTTATGGTTATGGGTGGAACAGGTTGATTATTTTGGGCCATGTTGAGATGGAGGCCCGGTATAAGAACAGTGTAGTGCCCAGTGTTCGCATTAACATTTCTGCATCCGGTGTTGACGTTATGGGTTGCAACCTATTTTACAGCCTTGGTTTCTCCATTATGAACGTTTTGGGTGAAGAATGGTCTGGATGTGGACTGTGGGGCTGACCTGTTCCTGCCGTGGAGGGTGCTGAGGTGTGGGATTCAGACTGGATGGACAATGTGACTTTGGGAGTGCACACACTGCGCCACGCGGAGCCATCTCAGGATGGACCCGATGCTGTCACACAGGCTGCCCTGGACGAGGGTGCCGGATGGCACGGCGGGACCCCGATGAGACTCATCAGGACAAGATGCCAACGCCCGGAGAAAACAGGGCTAGACTGCGGAGCATGGTTATCATAAAGTGCTCCCAGTGACAACCTGCCAAAAAGAGACTCAGGAGGGCCCATGAGACGGAACGACTGGAGTCGGGGGCCTGTAGCAGGATCGGTGATCTGAATAAAAGGAAGTGGGCTTCCTTGAAGACCAAGGTTGAGGCTCGAGTACGTCTAGATCACAGTCCACGTGAGCAGTGGGACAACCAGAGGCGGTTCCAGGTGGAGCCCGTTCAGATGGAGGCAGATGGGCACACGTCTATTCATGTCTGGAGACACCCGAAGGATCTGCAGCTGCCAGAGGTGGAGAGGAGACAGCACAGCAAGAGCCCTGAAGTGAAGAGACGGAGACGCCTTGAGAGGGATCTATCCGGGACTGAGGGTTTTATTTTGCATGTATGTGATGTCTTCTTCAGTCCTGTTTTGTTGTTAGTTTCTGTTTGGTGCCCCATTAAATTGTGTTTAAAAAAAAAAAAAGGAAAAAGGTGTGAATTGGTAGGCACAGCATGTTGTGTGGTTACGAACCTGAGTATGTCTGTTTTTCCCCTGTGTTTGAGAAAGATTGTGAATATTTGATGTTTATGTGCTAAATTTTATGGATAAATTAGAGGCGGCTCTGTATATTTTGATTTGGTAGATTAATTTGAACCTGCCTGATTTGATTGGATTGTTTTATTTGAGTACCTCTTTGTTTGTTGTACTCTGTGTACCCATGGTGGGGTGGGAGTTGGGGTGGGGGGCCACCAGTAGAGTTTGTCTCATATTTTACTCTGTATGTGTTTATTTTTGGCATTGTTAAGGGATTATTTTTAGTTAGAAACATGACTTTGTTGTTTTGTTTCTGTGTTCCCCTTTTTCCAGCGGCAGAATAACCCGCTCAGCCGTGTGGGGGCGCTGGTGGTCTACCCGGCCCCTCAGCCTTAGTTGTGTGACTGGATAGGTGTTTTGTTTATTTTTGTACATATTTTGGTTAGTGCGTGTCTCAGGTGATAAATTTGGGTGGGTTATTTGTGTGTTTGGCATTTTTTTTTGGGGGGGGGGGTGTTATGTCTGTAAATGGGCTGGTATTACCAAGATGGTGGCCAGGTTGGTTATGGGATAGACCGGGGTGGCTACTACCGGTTTCTGGTGGTGACGCCGCCGCCGGAAGTAGACGCTGCCTGTTTCGTCGTGAAGCCACCTGGCCAGCAGGAGGGTGCCATTAGCCTTTGTACATAGTTACTGTTTTATCCTGAATAAACCCCTGTTAACCGAGGTGAGACTCACTCGTCATTCCTATATTATGGACACAACAAAATGTAGTTCATTCAATAAATTCCCATTTTCATTCAATATATTCTGCTGTTCATTCAATATATTCCAACCTTTTCTTTGTAATACTGTATATATACAGTATATATATATATATATATATATATATATATATATATATATATATATATATATATATATATATATATATATATATATATATATACAGTACATATATATATATATATATATTTTTCCCTGAACACGCACACACACACACACACACACACACATATATATACAGTATATATATATATATATTTAACACATGCAAACATTTGAACATTAGGACATTGGAACTCTTTTTTTTTTTTGAACTCTCACTACTGTCCATCTGGCGGAAAAAGGGGGTAGAACTGTCTTGGGGGGGCCCAGGGCAGCCCCTCAGTAGATCCACCCCTGGAAGCGGCATGCCACCAGGATTGCAGCTGACCTCATAGACAAGAGTGTATCTTCTCCTTGCCGTCGGCCACTTCTCTCGTCCAGACCCACCATCTGAAGCCTCCTCCCAGGCACGCCGCAGCTCGTTGGCATGCCCTCACGAGGAGTAGGCTGCGCCTCACTTAGTCATGATGCATAGCCGCTCCTGGTATTCCTCTGACTGTCAATTGGCCCATATCCATCATGGACGTCCGTCTCCTCGAGTTTGGACCAGGTCCGTAACTCTTAGAGGAGCTCTGCTTGGCCTGCAGTGTTGCTGATCGGCACGCGGTCCCTCCGTGCCTGTCGGTGTGGCTCTGACTCCTTGTAAAGCTGCTGCAGCAGTCACCATTGTAGCTCCAGATCCTACAGCCCACTGTGGCTGAGCTCTGAAGGAAACTGAGGCTAGCTCGTCGGCGTCACCCGCCGATGCAGGCACCTCACCGCCACGCTTGGTACCCTCTTCCGTGGTATCCCAAGTGCCGGCACTGAGACCCTCCTGCATCAAACCTGAATGAGGCTGGTCCTGCTTGACCGCTGTGGTGCCAGGTAAATCTTTGTCCCACACAGCATTGTCCTCCACCACCGGAACCGAATGGTTCCGCTGGTCACAACCAGTCCACTCTTCCCCAGCATTGTCTTTAATGGTGATCCCCAGTCCATAAAACAGGTCACAGCCCATAATGTTGTCACCTCGGGCTGTCACTTGGAACGTGAAGTCAGCCATCACCGCCGACTTGTACCGAGCCGTTAACTCCAGTGTTCCAACCGTGCGCAGCCTTCCACCTCCATAACCATAGAGCGTTGCTGGGTTACCTCTTATTCTGTATCAATCTTTATTTGTATTGCACTTTTAAAACATCAGATGGTGTGCAAAATGCTTTTCATAGATAAAAACAGTAGACACATTTAGTTACATATTTTACATGATACATCCCCACCCCTTCCAATCCTCCCATAAACATGCCCAAATAATACAACACACACAGGCACATACATCACCCCCTACTTCTCTTACACACATATAAAATAAGAGACATTGCTCGCCACCGAGGCACCACGTGAAGGAGCAACCATCCTGCGGAGCCCCCTATATCGGGATACCACACAGCCAGTAACCACAGAAGGCGCCACAAGGGCTGCCCCAACCAGGACAAGCCGGGGCCTGCACCACAGCTGTACGCAGTTGTATAAAGCCCCCACCCACCCAAGCTAGAGTGACCCACGAGACCAACACCCCTGCAGATGGGCCAGGCAGCATCCGGCATGAGGGGCTCCACTGAGGAAACACTGGAGCTATCCATCCATCCATCCATCCATCTTCTACCGCTTTTCCGGAGGTCCGGGTCGCGGAGGCAGCAGTTCAAGCAGAGAAGCCCAGACTTCCCTCTCCCCAGCCACCTGCTCCAGCTCTTCAGAGGGGATACCAAGGCTGGATACACTGGAGCTAAAACACATAAATTACTAACTAACTAACCTGCACTTATATAGCGCTTTTCTAGTCACAAAGACCACTCAAAGCGCTTTCATTCATACTAACCCTCTATTCTAAGGGCCTATAGGAAACAAATATCTAAGGACAATTTAGAACAGCCAATTAACCTAACATGCATGTTTTTGGCATGTGGGAGGAAACCGGAGAAATCCCGGAGTAAACCCACGCAACACGGGGAGAACATGCAAACTCCACACAGATCACTGTTGGTCGGGAGCTGGGATCGAACCCACGATCCCCACAATCCCCCGGCCAAGGGTAAACTGTGCTGCCGCAGTGCTAACCACTGCGCCACCGTGCAGCCCTTAAATACAAAATAAAGCTAAAAACACGCAGAGCAAAGGGAACTAAAGACCCATACTTAGAAACTGAGCTAAGAACACATCAAAATAAGAAAATCTAAAAGCAAGTGGAGCTAAGAAGAATGTAAAAACAATGGAACATAAATGACTACTTCCATAACAGTTAAGTGGTTTGTTAAAAGCCAAAATTTAAAAAGGTACAAAAAGAACTAAGAACACATAAAAACAGGAACTAAAAGCATGTACATATAAACTGAACTAAACACATCAATAAGAAGATGAGAAAATCTAAGAACAAATGGCACCAATAAGAACATAAAACAATGGAACAAAAATGACTACTTCAGTAATAGTTAAACATGTTTATCAAAAGCCAAATTAAAAAGGTGGGCCTTGAGCCTGTCTTAAAAACATCTATTGACTCTGCGGCCCTGAGGCTTTCTGGCAGGCTGTTCCACAGAGGAGGACCATAATAGTGAAAGAAAACTTCACCAAAGGTCTTGGTCTTGACTTTGGGAAGCATTAAAAGGCCAGTACAAGAGGACCTCAGGGTTTGCGAGGGCTCATAAGATCAGAGCAGCTCAGATAGATAAGAAGGCCCAAGACCACTGAGGCATTTAAAAACTACTAAGAGAACCTTAAAAAGTGAAGAAGTCTGTAGTGGAGAAAAAAGTTCCTCACCGTGGCCCCATTCAATAATGATCCCTCCGCCCTCGTGCCGACCAGCAGCGGCACCTCCTCACCATCCAGCGTCACCTTGGAGAATGTGAACCCATTGGTACTCTGGGACACCGCATGGACAGTTGTCGGCTCAGGTGAAGTTGCTTTTCTCTGTGGGCTCTCTGGCTCGGACATACAACACACCCTGGCATAATGGTTCAAGGGTCCACACTTGACGCAGCACTTCCCTCTTGCCAGGCAGTCCCTGGCCTTGAAATGGTGCTTCACAGACCCACAACCCGTACACAAGGGTTTTCTCAGGGCACACTTTCGGCTGATAGTGTTGGTTTCTGCGTTGTCATCGGTCGTGCTATCCTTGCTATCTGGGTCTGCTACTTGTGCAGTGGTGGGAAGCTCCAGCTACCGCTGTGACTGGTGCCCACTTAGCTCTGAGGCTAGTTTGTCCACAGTCTCCAATTGGAGAGCTAATTCGATAGCTCTGGCTAGCATTAAGTCACCCAGCACTGTGAGCAGCTTCGTCCATATCGCGGTGCTGTTGATGTGCTCCGCCAGCTGGTAGCATACCATCTCTTCCTCCAGTGGCCCAAAACGAAACTCACTCGCTAGCAGCCTCAGGTCAGTGACAAACTGGTGGATAGTTCCACCCACTCTTCTGTGTCGCTGCCGAAACTTAATCTTCCTGACAGTCACGCCGTCTGGGGCATGAAAATGCCGTGCTAGCAACTCAACCACGTCTTCATATGAATCTGAAGCCCTGAGTGTGCTCAGAATCCACTGGCCCTCAAACCCAAATTATGCACCAGAAGCGCACGTGTCCTCAGTTTATCTAGTTTACCCAGGTCGAGCACCACAATGTAGTTTTGAAAGGTGACAAAACATCTTGGCCAAGGCACAGGTGGCTCGCTCAGGAGCTCCAGGAAGGGCCGAAGCGGTAAAACACACACCTCCATGTTTATTCTTGTCGCCAAAATGTTATGTATGAAATTACCTTTTGAAGGACAAGGCCAGGTGCGCAATAGAACTCAGCTTTATTAATAGAAGTAGGCCCAATACAACCGTTGAGCAGGGGCATTGGCAAAGAGGCTGGATAAAGATGTACATGATCTTTAGAGAAGTCAAGGCATATTCTAGTTCCTTTAACTTAATTCCTAAAACATTGGCGATATGCCTCAGGGATACTCTCATATGTTTTAAGGACAAGAGTTTTAACAACTGTGTAATTTTGACTGTCACTTAAACTCTGAGATGAAATGGTATCCTGGGCACGTCCTGTAACCACAGTCTGAAGTAGAAGTGTACGGTCTAAATCCGACTAGCCACGTGCATCAGCGACCCATTCAAATAAAACAATATGTGTCCATATCTTTTTCGTCAAACTTTGAGACCAAACGCAAAGATTGTGTAATTTCCACAGAGTCATCGTATTTTCTTGGGCCCCACACCAAGACACAAACCACTTTCCTTCTCTCTTTAACTGAAGTTTTATATTTTTCAAGTCAAATTTTACCAATTCTGTTTGTTGTCTTATCTTTTCCAACACCAGTTCTTTTTCCTTTTCAAGTTCCAACCTAAGTTTCAACAGTTCTTTTTGTTGTTCAAAATTTAAAGGTGCAGTTACCTGCAGTAACCCCAGTTGAATCAAAAGGTGACTGTCCAGTTTCATCCAAAACACCAATTTCATACAGATTTTCATTCAAAATTGCTTTAACATTTTCTTTCAGTCATTTATCACCAATTTCTATGTTATAATGCTCAGGAATTTTGATTAACTGTTCCTTTGTAGGCCGGTGCGGTGGTGGAGTGGTTAGCACTGCGGCAACACAGCAACTCACCCTTGGCCGGGGGATCCTGGGTTCGATCCCAGCCCCTGACCAACAGTGATCTGTGTGGAGTTTGCATGTTCTCCCCGTGTCTGCGTGGGTTTACTCCGGGATTTCTCCGGTTTCCTCCCACATGCCCAAAACATGCAAGTTGGGTTAATTGGCATCAAAACTGGGGATTCTAAATTGTCCTTAGGTATGACTGTGAGAGTGAATGGTTGTCTGTCTCTCTGTGTTGGCCCTGCGATGGACTGGCGATCTGTCCAGGGTGTACCCTGCCTCTTGCCCAAAGATGCTGGGATAGGCTCCAGCCTCCCCGTGACCCGAAAAGGATTAAGCGGAAGAAGATGAATGAATGAATGTTCCTTTGTATACTGATCCAGAAATTTGTCTGATGGCGCTTTAATGAAGCTTTTCATAGCTGCCATAACAGTGTACACACACACACAAAAAAAATTCACATAAATCAAAAAAAAAAAAGTTTTGACTCTACAAACATACCTTTATTAAACTTAACTGTCCTCTAACTGCCTAATTAAAGCCAACTACCTCCACCCTAGTCTTCAGGGGATTCTGATGGTGGGATTTTAAGCACAGAGCCCAATAGTGTGGCAAAGCGACCAGCAAGCTGGCAACCCCACAAAGGCTACAGAAGTCCACCGGAGACAACTGCTCCACCCACGTTCACCCCACACTACTGATATTGATGCACACACCTCAAAGGAGATACGTGCTAAGCCTACAGGGGAGCCAGTTTAAAGATGCAAATAACTTTAGAGTCAAAACTTAACAAAGTGAAATTATGGTGAAGGAAGCTGATCCTGACAAACAACTCAATTCCCCAAGGAGCTCCCTTAACGAACTAACAAGCTAATCAATCAAACATTTTTAAATGAGGTATTTCCCGTATCACAACATCCTTAACCAGGGGAAACATTTAAAGAAACATTTCCTGAATAAATATAAGGAGAAAATTAACAATAACTGACTATATTTCACCAATACAAAAATGTATTAAATGGTTTACTAGTAGTGATGGGACGCCAGTGTTATGGCTGATGTGGAGCCAAGGACGAGGTCAGGTTTCGAACTGAACACGTTTATTAAAGAGGCACAGGTGCAACACACACGGCCGCCAGGCAGAGGAAATAGCGAAGAGGCCATCCCTCCTGCCCGCAGCCCTTTTTTTAGTTACGGATGGTGGCGTGACTGAACCTCCACTGCGCGCCACACAAATAAGAACATAGAACAAAAACCATATAAGTAACTATAGAACAGTTTCCCTCCCCGTCAAAAAAGTCCAAAACACACACATACAATTGAGACCCTCTCCAATTTAGAACTCAAATCACGTACTGAGAAAACTAAACTTGAGTTTCTAAAAGGGGCCTGTCACAGTCACAAAAAACAACTAAAAACTATGGGAGGACAGGTGGACTGCCATCCCACCCCCCACATGGCAAGATGGATTATTCTGCCGCCTGTACTAAAGAAAACAGTCCATCAAAAATAAATAAATAAATAAATAACTGCCGTGTTCCTAAGCTAAAATAAAATATACAAAATAATCCCAAACTATATACACAATAATACACCAAACACATGCATAACAATTAAATTATATACACATGACTGAAGGATAAATAAGCCCGTGGGCCCCCCCAGACCGTCCTTTCATCAGTCCCTGGAAGTGGCCTGCCTCCCATGCCGCAGCAAGTTGCCATGGCACTGGTGCGCCTCCTCTTCCTCACCATCGGATGTTTCACTCGTCCAGGCCCACCACTCACAGTCACCTCCCGGGCACGCCGCAGCTCATTTGGGTGTCTCCACGAGCTGTCCAACAGCGGGAGACAAGCATCCCTCTGTCTGGCCACGACGCACAGCCGTCCTTGGTGCTCCTCCACCTGCTGTTTGGCCCATACTCACCATGGGCACCCCTCCTCCTGAGCCCAAATCCAGTCCGTGACTCCCAGAGGGGTTTTGCTCGGCTTGCAGTGGTTTTTTCCTGGCACTTGTTCTCTCAGTGCCAATTGGTCTTGCCTCGACCTCTTCTAAATCTGCTGTGGTCCTTGCTGATGTGGCCCCAAGTTTGCCGGCCCACTTTAGCCGAGCTCCGGGAACGACAGGGACCATCGTCTCGGTGACGCTCGTCGTTGCAGTTGCCCCACTTTACTGGCCAGTACCCTCATCCAGGGTGACTTGGGCTCTGGCACCAGAGCCCTCCTGCGGAGACCCTGAGCGCAACAAGGCCATTCTTGTAATTTTATTTTTTATTTGCAAGGTGAAGTGTCTGTTGTGTTTCAAAGAGCTTGGATCATTATACTGAGGCACTATTGTGCCCTACATGAGAATAAGGCCAGAGGTGAATTTACTGGGAGAGACAGAAAAATGTCTATCCTACACTGTACAAACTTGCCGTAGCCTTCCTTTGCACACCTGCATCCTCTGTACTCTGAGAGAGTATTCTCCAAAACTGGAGAAATAATCTAAAAAAAAAAAAGAAATCGCCTTAGTTCAAGGACTGTTGAAAAGTTATTATTTCTTAATAAAAATGGGTAAGTACCACAATCACATTCACTGTAGTCACCCGAGTTTATCATTTTTCCCCCCTTATGATCATTGATATTTCTTAAAAGACAGTGCATTTATTGAAATGGAAAAACAAACAAACAAACCAAAAAAAACACATTAAACCAATGATGCCCTTGTAAAAATCTGCATGTTGTATACATTTTGTCCACTAGATGGCCTATTCGAGAAAATGAAGTTTCACACGATGCCTTGTCTGTGTGAACCATTTTGATGAAAGGCCTCAAGTCCTCTAGAAAGCCTCATCTGGCCATTACTACTTACTAGTTCTTGGTTTAGGAACATCAGTTAATTACCAATTTGAGAAGCCCCCAGTTTGTTATAGTCTGCCTCATGGACCATAACAAATAAAGGAGAGCAACTGGGGAATTGTTATAAAAAAAGTAATTTTATTAACAAAAAAGTTAATTTAAACATGATCAAAAATCAGAAGGAGCAACAGAAAAATGTGCCAGAAAGCAGTGATGGGACAACAGGCTCCAGAGCTTCGAAGGTGATCCAAGCTTGTCCAGGAAATATTTGGCAAAGCGCATTTTGAGGTGTGTATTACTGACGTATGTGTTGACATTGTACCACGTGACTGGGTCAGCCGTTCATGAATTTGCATGCAACATGAAATAAAGTGAGCAGCACAGTGGAAATCCCCATCCCTCACATTTTGTGTTGTCAATGTTTGACTGTGTAACTGATTTGTCACAGCCAATTTTCAGATGGAGCCAGGGCCAAAAACATGGACTTCTCCCATTTGGGAACAGTTTGATCTCATTTCTCCCATTGATATATATATATATATATACATATATATATATATACTGTATATATATATACAGTTAGGCCCAGAAATATTTTGACAGTGACACAATCTTCATGATTTGGGCGCTGCATGCCACCACATTGGATTTGAAATGAAACAACTACAATGGAATTGAAGTGCAGACTTTAAGGTTTAATTCAAGGGGTTGAACAAAGATATATGATTAAACATGTAGGAATTGTAGCTGTTTTTATACAAACACTACTCATTCCAGGGGCTCAAAAGTAATTGGACAAATAAACATAACCCTAAGTAAAATGTTACTTTTCAATATTTTGTTGAGAATCCTTTGTAGGCAATGACTGCCTGAAGTCTGGAACCCATGGATATCACCAAACACTGGGTTTCCTCCTTTGTGATGCTTTGCCAGGCCTTTACTGCAGCTGTCATCAGTTGTTGCTTGTTTGTGGGTCTTTCTGCCTTAAGTTTCGTCTTGAGCAAGTGAAATGCATGCTCGATTGGGCTGAGATCTGATGATTGACTCAGCCATTGCAGAATATTCCACTTTGTTGCTTTAAAAAACTCCTGGGTTGCTTTTGCAGTATGTTTTGGATCATTGGTGAAGCGCCGTCCAATCAACTTTGCGGCATTTGGCTGAATCTGAGCAGAAAGTATATCCCTATACACTTCAGAATTCATCCGGCTGCTTCTGTCTTTTGTCACATCATCAATAAACACAAGTGACCCAGTGCCATTGGAAGCCATGCATGCCCATGCCATCACACTGCCTCCACCATGTTTTACAGAAGATGTAGTGCTTTGGATCATGAGCTGTTCCAATTCTTCTCCAAACTTTCTTCTTCCCATCATTCTGGTACAGGTTGATCTTAGTCTCATCTGTCCAAAGAATGCTGTTCCAGAACTGGGCTGGCTTCTTCAGGTGTTTTTTGGCAAAGTCAATTCTGGCCTTTCTATTTTTGAGGCTGATTAATGGTTTGCACCTTGTGGTGAATCCTTTGTATTTACTCTCATGAAGTCTTCCCTTTATGGTAGACTTAGATACTGATACACCTACTTCCTGGAGAGTGTTCTTCACTTGAGTGGATGTTGTGAAGGGGTTGTTCTTCACAGGAAAGGATTCTGTGATCATCCACCACTGTTGTCTTCCGTGGACATCCAGGCCTTTTTGAGTTCCCAAGCTCACCAGTGCACTCTTTTTTTCTCAGAATGTACCAAACTGTTGATTTGGCCACTCCTAACATTTCTGCTATCTCTCTGATGGATTTCTTCTTTTTTTTCAGCCTCAGGATGGTCTGTTTCACCTCCATTGAGAGCTCCTTTGACCGCATGTTGTGTGTTCACAGCAACAGCTTCCAACTGCAAACGCTGCACCTAGAATCAACTCCAGACCTTTTAACTGCTTAATTGATGACAGGTTAACGAGGGAAAAGCCCATGCAACCTTGTTATTTTTTTTTTTTTTTTTGCAGCCTTCTGAGTCAGTTGTCCAATTACTTTTGGTCCCTTGAAAAAGAGGCGGCTACGTATTAAAGAGCTGTAATTCCTAAACCCTTGCTCCAATTTGGATGTGAATACTTTCAAATTACAGCTGAGAGTCTGCACTTTAAGCCCATATTGATTATATAATTGTATCCTGAATATGTTTTCGTAAACAGCTAAAATAACAAAACTTGTGTCACTGTCCAAATATTTTTGGGCCTAACTGTATATATATACACTACCGTTCAAAAGTTTGGGGTCACTTAGAAATTTACTTATTTTTGAAAGAAAAGCACTTTTTTTCAATGAAGATAACTTTAAACTAATCAGAAATACACTCTATACATTGCTAATGTGGTAAATGACTATTCTAGCTGCAAATGTCTTGTTTTTGGTGTAATATCTACATAGGTGTATAGAGGCCCATTTCTAGCAACTATCACTCCAGTGTTCTAATGGTACATTGTGTTTGCTCACTGCGTCAGAAGGCTAATGGATGATTAGAAAACCCTTGTGTAATCATGTTAGGTCTGCAATGCTGTAATTGCTGCAAATGGAGGATTCTTTGACGAAAGCAAAGTTTGAAGGAAAAAATTATTATTTAAAATACAAATCATTATTTCTAACCTTGTCAATGACTTGACTATATTTTCTATTCATTTTACAACTCATGGTGGTAAATAAGTGTGACTTTTCATGGAAAACAGAACGGTAGTGTATACACTACCGTTCAAAAGTTTGGGGTCACCCAGAAATTTCCTTATTTTTGAAAGAAAAGCACTTTTTTTGAATGAAGATAACTTTAAACTAATCAGAAATACACTCTATACATTGCTAATGTGGTAAATGACTATTATAGCAGCAAATTTCTGGTTTTTGGTGCAATATCTACATAGGTGTGTAGAGGCCCATTTCCAGCAACTATCACTGTAGTGTTCTAATGGTACAATGTGTTTGCTCATTGTGTCAGAAGGCTAATGGATGATTAGAAAACCCTTGTGCAATCATGTTAGGTCTGCAATGCTGTAATTGCTGCAAATGGAGGATTCTTTGACGAAAGCAAAGTTTGAAGGAAAAAAATTATTAATACAAATCATTATTTCTAACCTTGTCAATGTCTTGACTATATTTTCTATTCATTTTACAACTCATGGTGGTAAATCAGTGTGACTTTCCATGGAAAACACAAAATAATTGTCTGGGTGACCCCAAACTTTTGAACGGTAGTATTTATATCTATATATCTATCTATCTATCTATCTATCTATCTATCTATCTATCTATATCTATATCTATCTATCTATATATATATATATATATATATATATATACAGTATATACTGTATATCCATATATATATAATTTTTTCTTTTTTTTACAAATAATGGCTGTTTACTGCAGCGCAAGTGATTGCCTAGTCGTTAAAGCATTTGCCCTGTAATTGGGAGGCTGGGGTTCAAGTCCAAGCTAGATCATTCTTGTAGTTTACAAGGTGGTGTCTGTTGTATTTCAAAGAGCTTGGATCATTATGCTGAGGCACTATTGTGCCCTGCATGAGAAAAAAGGATAGAGATTAATGTATTTCATTTTATTGAAATGGAAAAAATACATATCAAACCAATAATGCCCTTGAAAAAAATCTGCATGCTATATACTTTTTGTGGACTACGTGGCCTAGTAAAGCAAATGAAGTTTCACATGAGGCATTGTCTATATGAACAATTTTGATAAAAAGCCTCAAGTCTTCAAGAAAGCCTCATCTAGTCATCATTAAGTAGTAGCTTAGAGGTAAAGCATCTGTCCCGTAACTGGAAGGCTGAGGTTCAAGTCCTAGCTGGGGTGTTCTTATAATTTATTTTTATTTGCACTGTGAAGTGTCTCTTGTGTTTCAAAGACCTTGGATACAACAATAACACATCATTATGCTGAGGCACTATTGTGCCCTGCATGACAAAAAGGACAGAGGTGAATGCACTAGGAGAGACAGAAACGTTTCTCTCCTACACTGTACAAACTTGCAGTATCCTTCCTTTGCACACCTGCATCCTCTGTGCTTTGAGAGAGTATTTTCCAAAGCTGGAGAAATAATCTTAAAAAAAAAGACATCACCTTAGTTAAAGGACTGTTGAAAAGTTATTTTTTTTTTTAAAATGGATAAGCACCACAAGCACATTCACTGTAGTCACCTGAGTTTTATTTCTTTTTTCCCTTATGATAATTTATAATAATAATTTATATTTCTTAAAAGACAGTGCATTTATTGAAATGGAAAAAAATACACATTAAACCAACAATGTCCTTGTAAAAATCTGGATGGTGTATAAGTTTTGTCCACTAAATTGCCTAGTAGAGAAAATGAAGTTTCACATGAGGCCTCCACTATATGAGTCATTTTGATGAAAGGCCTCAAGTCCTCTAGAAAGCCTAAGCTGGCCATCACTACCAGAAAGAATACACACAACAAAAAGACAAATCATGATGTCTGGGGCCAGCACAACAATCAGGAAGAGGCTGCCTTTATAGAAGAGAGACAGTGGCCAGCTGTCTCCAGTTCCATGATGACAGGGTTGATTTCAAACCCAACCAAACTAAATGCCAGAGATACAGTGGGGTAACAAAGTATTTAGTCAGCCACCAATTGTGCAAGTTCTCCCACTTAAAAGATGAGAGAGGTCTCCAATTTTCATCATAGGTATACCTCAACTATGAGAGACAAAATAAGAAAAAAAAATCCAGAAAATCACATTGAAGGATTTTTAATGAATTAATTGGTAAATTCCTCGGAAAAATAAGTATTTGGTCAATAACAAAAGTTCATCTCAGTACTTAGTTATATACCCTTTGTTGGCAATGACAGAGGTCAAACGTTTTCTGTAAGTTTTCACAAGGTTTTCACACACTGTTGCTGGTATTTTGGCCCATTCCTCCATGCAGATCTCCTCTAGAGCAGTGATGTTTTGGGGCTGTCGCTGGGCAACACAGACTTTCAACTCCCTCCAAAGATTTTCTATGGGGTTGAGATCTGGAGACTGGCTAGGCCACTTCAGGACCTTGAAATGCTTCTTACGAAGCCACTCCTTCGTTGCCCGGGCAGTGTGTTTGGGATCATTGTCATGCTGAAAGACCCAGCCACGTTTCATCTTCAATGCCCTTGCTGGTGGAAGGAGGTTTTCACTCAAAATCTTGGCCCCATTCATTCTTTCCTTTACACGGATCAGTCGTCCTGGTCCCTTTGCAGAAAAACAGCCCCAAAGTATGATGTTTCCACCCCCATGCTTCACAGTAGGTATGGTGTTCTTTCTCCTCCAAACACGACAAGCTGAGTTTTTACCAAAAAGTTCTATTTTGGTTTCATCTGACCATATGACATTCTCCCAATCCTCTTCTGGATCATCCAAATGCTCTCTAGCAAACTTCAGACGGGCCTGGACATGTACTGGCTTAAGCAGGGGGACATGCCACCATCAGTGTGTGAATGGGTGAATAGCAGGATCTGTAAAGCGCTTTGGTCATCAAGAGATGAGAATAAAAGCGCTATAATAAGTGAGTGCCATTTACCATTTACCATGTCTGGCACTGCAGGATTTGAGTCCCTGGCGGCGTAGTGTGTTTCTGATGTAGCCTTTGTTACTTTGGTCCCAGCTCTCTGCAGGTCATTCACTAGGTCCCCCCCATGTGGTTCTGGGATTTTTGCTCACCGTTCTTGTGATAATTTTGACCCCACGGGGTGAGATCTTGCGTGGAGCCCCAGATCGAGGGGGATTATCAGTGGTCTTGTATGTCTTCCATTTTCTAATAATTGCTCCCACAGCTGATTTCTTCACACCAAGCTGCTTACCTACTGCAGATTCAGTCTTCCCAGCCTGGTGCAGGTCTACAATTTTGTTTCTGGTGTCCTTTGACAGCTCTTTGGTCTTGGCCATAGTGGAGTTTGGAGTCTGACTGTTTGAGGTTGTGGACAGGTGTCTTTTATACTGATAACGAGTTCATACAGGTGCCATAAATACAGGTAACGAGTGGAGGACAGAGGAGCCTCTTAAAGAAGAAGTTACAGGTCTGTGAGAGCCAGAAATCTTGCTTGTTTGTAGGTGACCATATACTTATTTTACTGAGGAATTTACCAATTAATTCATTAAAAATCCTTCAGTGTGATTTTCTGGATTCTTTTTTTCTCATTTTGTCTCTCATAGTTGAGGTATACCTATGATGAAAATTGGAGACCTCTCTCATCTTTTAAGTGGGAGAACTTGCACAATTGGTGGCTGACTAAATACTTTTTTTGCCCCACTGTATGGACGTATTGCTAATGTGTGCAAAGGAAAGCAATTCGATTCAACTTTATTTATATAGCGCCATTTCACAACAATCATCTCATAGCACTTTCAACTGTAGAGGAAACCCCCACAATTGCAGAAAGACCCCAGCAGGTTCAGGTTCAGGTTACTTTATTTGTACCTGTGTAGAGGAGCTGGGAAATGAAGAGGCGATTTGGTTTATTAGCAGAGTTTAATATCCAGCTCTTCTAACAAGTCTCATCTGGTGCAGAGAGTGGCAGAAGGGAAAAGAGACAGAATGTCTCCAGCTCACTGACTTTATACTGGCACACAACAAAAGACATGCATAACAAAGGCTGACATCCCTCATTATCTTAATCCCCCCATTGTCTTGGTATTTCCTCTCCTCGCCTTAGGGGGTGAGGGTGGCTCCTCCGGTCTCCTCCGGTCTCCTCCGCCGCGTCCGGGAACATCTTTGTTCTTCGCTTGGCGGGTGAGAGCCCTTTGTCCTTTCAGAGGTGTGAAGTCCTTTACATATGTAATTACCAAACATTTCCACATGCTTCAACATATGTAGGTTATGGAATATATGGTTAATATAGACCACAGGCCCCCCAAACAACTAAGAAAGAACAACAGAAAGGTTCACAGTCTAAGATAGTTATTATGACATACTAAGTGTTCCATCTGTTGCCACGGAAGAACTTTCTAGCAGCCATGCTCCTAAGAGAGTACAGTGGTAATTATAACAGCATAGTAAGATCATAAGTCAGTCCTAAACTGTTGCAGCACAATTAGTAAACAATTGGGGAGTGGTTTGTATCAGTCCCTGTGCTGTCTGGGTTTTAATCTTCTCCCAAAACTGCTGTAGGTTGGTTTAGGCGCCCTGCTGGGACCTTCTTGAGAGGAATCTGCAGTGTGGGAAGGAGAGAGGTTATTTGTTCCCTGCCTGGGGGCTGAGTCTTTTCTCTTGGGGGGTGCTTTGGCAAAAACGGGAGGTCCCGTTGTGGGAATGAAGTGTTCAACCCCGTGTTTAGCCACAGTGGCTGAGAATTTGGGAATTGTGAGTGCTGGAAATTGGGTGAGGAGTTGCTCAAACTTACCTTCTACACTGGTGACCTTGACGCGAGTATGGACCGGAGGCGTTCCCCCGCAATCGACTCATCCGCGGTGACCCAGGCAGACGCCAGCGGCCACGCAGACGAGGGAACAGATGGACAACTGTTCCCCCCGGCAGAAGAGATTGGGAGAGCTCAGCCGAGCACCAGCACCGCCGTGAGAGCCGAGGCAGGGCACTCTCACCCGGCGGGCACAACAGTGATGGTGTGCACGAATGCTGTCGCTGTCCAGCTGCCAGACTTCTGGCAAGAAGACCCCGCCTCTTGGTTTCAGCAGGCTGAAGCCCAATTTACACTGGCGGGCATCACGGCTGATGACACCAAATTTTATCATATCGTCTCCAAACTCGACACCGCCACTTCGAAGTGTGTGCGGAGCATGATCCGGCGACCACCGGCCCGGGACAAATACGAGACGCTCAAAGCAACCATCGTGGCGAACTACGTCCCATCAGCGGAAGAGAGAGCCGAGAAGATCCTGGCGGTCTACGGCCACAGAGGGTGCAAACCGAAGGCCCTCATGGAGGATTTGCTACAGCTCAAAGAAGAGGACAATGACAACTTCCTCTTCCAGTTTATTTTCCTCAGCACGCTGCCGCCACACATGAGAGGGACACTCGCCAGCATGAAGTGCAACAACCACCAAGACTTCCGCGTGCTGGCCAATGAAGCTCATCGGCTCGTCAACGCCTGCAAGGAGCTGACACCCACAGCAGCATCTGCAGACCTCAAAGCTGACGCCCTGAGCCACGAGGAGCCACAACCCACGGAGCAGACCCAGCCCATGGTGACAGCGACACGGCCAAGACGTAACAGACGGAGCGATGTTTGTTATTACCACCACCGCTTCGCCAAGAAGGCTCACAAATGTGTTCCCCCCTGCAAATTTAAACGCCAAAGCCGAGAGCCGTTAACGGCAGTGGCTCTCGGCGAGAAAAACAAGCTGTTGTACGTGACGGATGGACACTCAGGCAAGCAGTTCCTCATCGACACAGGAGCCCAGCTGAGTTTTGTCATGCCCTCCCACGCAGATCGAGCCACGGGCACCCGGGGCAACGGAGCCGTGGCAGCCAACGGCTCTAGCATCGACACGTTCGTCGAAAAGAGCCTGCACCTCCTCATCCACGGCCGCAGCTACAGATGGACATTTGTTGTAGCGGCGGTGAGTTTTAACTTATTAGGCGCAGACTTTTTGTGTGCACACGGGTTATTAGTGGATCTAGCAAATAGGCGCCTGGTTAATGCACTGTCCTTTGCTTCTATTCCATGCTCAGCCCGAGTTTCTCCACCACCTGTGCAGGCCAACGTCACCACGGCAGGAGGTAAGTTTGAGCAACTCCTCACCCAATTTCCAGCACTCACAATTCCAAAATTCTCAGCCACTGTGGCTCAACACGGGGTTGAACACTTCATTCCCACAACGGGACCTCCCGTTTTTGCCAAAGCTCGCCGCTTAGACGCGGCCAAGCTCAACATAGCACGGGACGAGTTTACAACTCTTGAAAAATTGGGCATTGTTAGACGCTCGAAGAGCCCCTGGGCCTCACCACTTCACATGGTTCCGAAATCCGACGGTTCTTGGAGACCGTGCGGAGATTACCGCAGATTAAACAACGCTACAGCGCATGACCGTTACCGAATCCCTCACATTCAAGATTTTTCACTACATCTAGCGGGTGCGCGCATTTTTTCAAAAATAGACTTAGTCCGCGGTTATCACCAAGTCCCAGTCCGAGCAGAAGACATTCCTAAAACAGCGGTAATAACCCCTTTCGGCCTTTTTGAATTCCTGCGAATGCCTTTCGGCCTCAAAGGCGCTGCTCAAACTTTTCAACGAATGATGGATGCGGTCCTACGCGACCTTCCTTTTGTCTTCGTCTACCTCGACGACATGCTGGTAGCCAGCTCGTCTGAGGAAGAACACGAGCAGCACCTCACTACGGTTTTTCAGAGGCTGGAAGAGCACGGGCTAATAATCAATCCAGCCAAATTCAAATTTGGCATATCACAAATTGATTTTTTAGGACACAAAGTCTCTCCGAAGGGGGCAGTTCCACTTCCAGACAAAGTTCATGCGATAGAAAGTTTTCCATGGCCACGAACGGTCAAATCGCTACAAGAATTTTTAGGGATGGTTAATTTTTACAACCGCTTCCTCCCCCACGCAGCTCAGCTCATGCAGCCCCTATATGACGCACTCAAAAAAAAGAAAGCTTCCAACGCGGTCGAATGGACCCCGGAGCGCGAACGCGCTTTCGCGGAAGTTAAAAGCGCCCTAGCTAACGCCACATTGTTAGTTCACCCAGATCTCTTTTTCCCTTCTGCCACTCTCTGCACCAGATGAGACTTGTTAGAAGAGCTGGATATTAAACTCTGCTTATAAACCAAATCGCCTCTTCATTTCTCAGCTCCTCTACAAATCGCCTCTTCATTTCCCAGCTCCTCTACACTGGTGACCTTGATGCGAGTATGGACCGGAGGCGTTCCCCCGCAATCAACTCATCCGTGGCGACCCAGGCAGACGCCAGCGGCCACGCAGACGAGGGAACAGATGGACAACTGTTCCCCTCGGCAGAAGAGATTGAGAGAGCTCAGCCGAGCACCAGCACCGCCGTGAGAGCCGAGGCAGGGCACTCTCACCCGGCGTGCACAACAGTGATGGTGTGCACGAATGCCGTCGCTGTCAAGCTGCCAGACTTCTGGCAAGAAGACCCCTTTTCCACTAGCCTCACTTGGCCCTACACCGCACCACTCAGCCCGCTTTAGGCGCTTTTCCACTAGCCCCAGCACCGGATAGCAGGTACTTTTTTCGTACCTGATCCAGGGCAGGGTCTAACCGGGCTGAGTAGGGCTGAGTAGGGCTGTGATATGACTTTAAGAGACTGGTCACCGCTGATTGGTCAGGTTGTAACGTCATGAAAGCGACTTTTTCTGCTGAATTTACTCCACGACCGCCATTTGTAGTTGTTCAGCAGTGAACACAGTGCGCCCCTTTAATATGGTATTTTATATTAATATACTGTATAATATACTTATATAATAATATACTCCTAATATTATATATTAGGAGGTGCGCAATTTTCTTTCTATATTAGGCGACGATCGCATCCAGCGCGAGTTGGACGGATCTACTTGAAATGCAGGTGTCCGAGCAGATGGCTTCCCAAGGGCACATCCGTACTGCCAGTGTCGGGAGAAGCTGAAAAAGCTGAAAAGCGATTACCGAGCAGTGAAGGACCACATTGCTCGAAGTTCAGCGGATGGAAGGAGTGGAAGTAGTTCGCTGAGAGACACTGGGCTCCACACGGTCACGGTCACGGCCCTTGGAAACCGTGGATGGTGAGTGTTTATTTGATACTGCGCATCTGTTCGCCACTTGATCCTTTCTGTGCCAAGCTCACTGTTTTTAAGAAATAGGAAGGTTGTTAGATTGTGGGTAATGGTTGTTACTGAGGCTTGCGTATTGTTTTGCAGCCAACTGCAGATTCACGCTTGCTTTGTGTTAAGTATTAGCGCGAACAAAACGCTGAATTACGCTTATTGTATTCCGGTTAAAAACTTGAGAGTGTTGTGTACATGTTGCACTTTGGTGTTAAGTTTTAAATTGCGTGCATTTTCTTTCTAGAATCGCATTTCATATCACAGGGGTCCACCTCAGTGGAGATGACTGACACAGCGGACTCTCCTGGCGCTGCGTCTGCGTGTGCGTTTGGCTGAGCGCCAGCTGGATCGACTCCCATGTCAGCCACATCACCAGCTCCATCTGGATCACGTTCAAGTGCCGGTAAGGCACAATAACCACGATTTTTTTTTTTGGTTGAAACAGGTCCAGCAGCGGAAACCAGGGTCGAAAATCCATCCATCCATCCATCTTCTACCGCTTAATCCTTACAGGTCGCGGGGGCGCTGGAGCCTAACAAGTTATGTACCAAAATGATTAATGCAATTTCCTGTAGCTGCATATTAATTAATTGAAAATGTCTTTTTAAATGTACAAAAAGGTTATTCTTTGGTCTTCACTTATCGGTGTTCCACAGCCATTTTTAGGTGTTGTGATTGACGTGCTGTTGTAACTCCTGTTTTAGACAAACAAAGTGCATGAACTGCCGTTGAAATCAACATGCTTCATTGAAATGCTTCGCGTCAGCTGACTGCATTAACCCATTCAGATTTCTGCGGCCACACTACAAGCAACTAGTTTAAAGTTTAAACATTATCCATCCATCCATCCATATTCTTAATCTTAATCCTTTTTAGTTTTGCAGGGGGGCTGCAGCCGAAGACAGCACCCTGCATGTTGCAAAATCTGCTCTACTGAGGGGCAGCACCATGACAGTTTAGCTTATATACAGCAATGAAGCATAATATAATAGTGACATTCCACCACAGACTTTCACCTGTGTAATTCCACAATATATGTAGTGATCCAGCTTTAACGACCATGCCTTTCTGTCTTTCCATCTAGGCAAGACGAAAACAGACAACTCCCATCGCTGACCTTACATTAGCGATGGTCAACATGCATGACGAAGAGATGCGGCTCTTGGAACGGCAACATGACCAGCGGCAAGAATCAGTAGTACATGCAGCATTTGCGACAGGTGGCCGCAGATGTGCGGGCAGATGCGCGTGAAGCCCTGGAACAGGACGCTGCGTTACGAAGGGAAGAGCTCGCAGAGATGCCATCGCCCAGTCTGTTTTTTTGTTTGTAAATTTTGCTTTGGGAATAAAATTGTATTGTTTGCATCAACAGTCTGGTTTATCTGTTATGACACCGTATGAGAAAAGCCAATAATTACATCCACATTCCATTCTCTGTTCACTCCACATGCTGCTGTTCATCAGGTCAGGTGTATAGCCTTCTAATGGTAATTTAATTTTTAACAACACAACGAAACGTAATGTCTTGGTAGTTTTTTTTTTTTATTTTAAACAAATTTGCAATGCGGAATCCATTTCTCTTGAACGGGTACATTTTTTAGGTTATAAGCAGTTGTACAGGTGTGCTTGAACTTGTAGACACTGATAAAGGTAAGTACGTGTAAGTTGAATGTTGCATCGCCAGTCAAAATTTAATAAATTAAGAAGGAATCTAGCAAAAATTTGGCACTAATAACAGCAGACAGATCGGACAAGGATACACAACTGTGTTTTTGTTGCACACAACTGTTGTTACCAACAAGTGCAAAATTTATATTCCCTTTTCCCAAAAATTAAAAATCAATTTAAGTAAAAGTGGGAGACCTTTACATGGGAAAATATGACATGTATCAGCACATGATTTATAGTTCAGTTTGCATTTCCACCTAAGCAAAAGTGGCTTGTCGAACTGGATTTTTGTGAAGATGGCCTGTGCGGTGTTTCTGCATGTAATTACATACCTGTCAAGTGATACGGTTTCACCGTATTTTAATACGGGGAAAATGCAATTTTAGCAAATACGGGCGTATTGCCATTTCTGTATGCCAAAGAGAAAAATATACGGGAAAAAAATTTGAGAGTGTGGGGAGGAACACGTCGTGTGTGACCCCCACAGCGGGGCTGTCAGAGCGCTCAGCGTGAGCAATTATCACAACAGAAGTGTGGACTCATCATTAGGCTGATGGCTTCGCACCTTCTTAACAGATAAGCGTTATGAACAAGAGGACAGATAGATGGACCATGCACAACATTTTATTTACAAAAAACATTTTCGAAATATGTATGCACATAAATGTGGACAAAATAAACAAGTATTGCATCACAGCATCTCATGTTACATTGTAACGTGCAGCTCGACATGGCGACGTCCCACCGGGAGGTTCGAACTCACGCCTCCCGCTCCGGAGTCCCGCACTCTACCTGTGTTGCCAATAGGGTCAACCCACTTGTCAAACCAAGTAGGGTGCTTATATTGAGTTCGCTACAATATCACCACCCTGCTCCTCTGCTCTCTGTGCCGCTGCCACCACTGGTTCATCTACTGCATCATCCAATGTAGTGTCAAACGTCTCTCCATCACTCTCACACAGATTGTGCAGAGCACAACAAGTCAGCACCATAGATTTAACCAGTTTCATGTCACAGTCATTCCTCCTTCCTTCTCTCCTCGTCATCAGCCATGTTTGTTGTGGAGGATTCAGTCGCGTGTGTTTCACATCACGAGGGTGTGGCGCCGCCTGCTGTTCAACAAATCCCACCCACAGCAGGGTATGGATCACGATGACACCAGACTGATGCTTCCCACAATTTATTTGCTCCTGTTGGAGAAATAAAACAATACACATCACGCTTCGTCTGTACCTTGATCCCACACAGGCTCCCCAGCAAAGCAATGCAGTACTGTGGGGGAAAGGAGGAACTACCAGAGCCTCGGCGGTACGGGAAGAGCGGATGTGGGCAGTGTACCGCCAAAATAAAAGCACTCAAGTAAATAAAATTCATAATAATATCAGGGAAAACATGACTGAGAAAAGGAATGTTTAAGGTGCATTTTCGACTCCGTTACACCCACCCCATTGAATTTTATCAAACTTGAACCACAGCTACACAGAACTCATGACAACATACAAAACACCCGGGGTTAGTTAAAGAACACCATCCGAAAGAGTGTCCCATACAAGGACGAAGTGGCATGAGAGCAGCGCTTATCTCTCAACCCAACCACTGGTAATGGAGTGCCTTGTACACCCCACCAAAAACCCCAACTATTAGTGTAGTAAAAGCTCATGTATAATAAAATAAAATAAAATAGCTGATCACTAAAATTCAAGGTCAAGTCCACAAAAGGATAGTCCACTCATGTAGCAATTAGTCAGTCAGGGTCTGAAACACAGACCTACAAACAGCCTTAACATTGAACTTGTCCTGAATTACATCTTGCCTGGACATTGTTTGCACTAGTCTATTTACAGGTCTAATCAGGCGACCAAATCTTGACCTGATTTGAGATTGTGCATTGGGACGGTCACAATATGTACGTGACGTCTGGTCAACAGTACAGCGAACAAGGGGAGTGTCTGTCTGTCTCTCGGAGTCAGGAACAGAAACTAGTTGACTGTCAAGTGTTTGTCCACCATGAGTATCAGTAGCAGCTGTAGTCACAGGTCTAGAGTCAGAGGACATGGGATGATCTACACCTTGAGCAACAGGTGCAACTGAAGAGTTCTGGGGGTCAGAGGGCACACTTGTCACATCAGAACCGTCTACCTGTGACACAGATGGCTCAGTGAGCTGCGTGATCCACTCAACAGTTCTCCTTTCAGAGTCAACAGGTTCTGGATCAACTAATGGTTCACGTGTTTCTCCACATGAAGACGGATCACCTGTACCAGCCTCACTCTCTCCCTCAAAGAGGTCCACAGATGTATCTCCCTCATCACCAATGTCTGTAGCTAAGGTTTCTGGAAGTAAGGTGGATGAACCATGGTTGGACACATCGCACACATCCACCACAGGAAGAAAATTTAACAGCATCAACAGATTCCTGTGGACCACTTTTGTCCATCCAGTAAGAGTGTCACAAATCCTGTATGTATGGGTCTGCGGGTTCACATCCATTACAGTGTAAACAGTTGATTCCCACTTATCAGCAGTTTTCTTTTTGCCTCTCTCCTTTCTGTTGGCCAAAAGCACCCTGTCACCAATATCAATCTTGGATCCTGTTACTTTCCTGTTGTAAAGATTAGCATGTCTGTGTTGCTCCTTAGCAGCACGGTCCTGAGCAACCATCATTTCTTCTTTTAGCTCACAGGTGAGAGTTGCCACATACTTGTCATAACTGGTTACATCAGCATCGCGAAGAACAGAACAAAACATGACATCTACTGGCAAACGGGGCACACGGCCATACATGAGGTAAAAAGGAGGAAAGCCAGTCATCTCATGGGCTGTACAGTTGTACATAAATGTCAAAGTCTGCAACCGTCGTGGCCAGTTAGCTTTCACCTCAGGGGACAGTGCACGAATCATCCCACCCAGTGTCCTGTTAAACCGTTCGACACTCCCATTTCCCATTGGATGGTAAGGGGTAGTGTGAGATTTCCTGACACCGGACACTTTGAGGAGTTCACTGATTAATTGACTTTCAAAATTAGGACCTTGGTCACTGTGGATTCTTTCTGGGAATCCAAAGACACAAAAGTACTTGTTCCACAGAACATTTGCCACTTGCTTAGCTGTTTGATCCTTACAAGGAAAGGCCTGAGCCATCCTGGTAAAGTGATCTGTTATCACTAGGACATCAATAGACTTGTTCCTAGAGTCTTCAGCTGACCAAAAGTCAATGCAGACCAGCTCCAGCAGTCTAGATAACAAGATGCTCTCTAAGGGAGCTCGTCCCTCAGGTTCAGCTGACTTGCTGAGGACACAACGCTGGCAGTGTCTGACATGGTCTCTAACATCTCTCTCAAGGGCCAGCCAGAAAAATCTCTGTCTGGATAAACTGAGGGTTCGCGACTGGGCTTGATGACCAGCATCATCATGCACCCCTTTCAAGACCTCATCCTTAAGTGAGTCTGGGACAACATACTGAAGTCGTTTGGACTTGGTTCTCTGATCTCTTGAAACTCTGTACAGAACACCATTGCTCACAGATAGCTTATCCCAGTGTTTCAGATATTTAATCATTGAAAATGATTCTTTCACCCTTTCTCTCCTTGAGGGTCTCCGATGTCTTTCAACATAAAACAGGACGCGAGAAAGAGTTCCATCCTCCAACTGTTTGTCACGCAAAGCCTTTTCAGAATAGGCAGGCAACGGGTCTTGACCTGGTGGGACTAACTGGGGCAAAAACTGCAAGGCTTCAATTGCCCAGGCCCTCGGACCAGCATCCCACTCAATGTGTGACTGCATCACAGCAGACACTTCTTCTGAATTCACAATCTGAGTGTGTACCCGGGAGGTATGAGCATTGTCACACATTGCATCCACGTGACCACTGGATGAACGAAAAGCATCCTGAACAGAGGCAGTAGACACATTTTTGACTTCACTGAGGAGTTTCACATATGGCTCATTGAACAGTCTGTGACCAATATTTTCCTTGACAAAAGGCACACGGCTTAATGCATCAGCCACAATGTTCTGCCGCCCTGGAACATACTTTATGTCAAAGTCATACGCAGCCAACTTGGCTACCCAGCGTTGCTCACAACAGTCTAACTTGGGCTTTGTCAATATGTGAGTCAAAGGATTGTTGTCAGTCCAAACAGTGAATTTGTGACCCTTTAGCCAATGACTAAACCTGTCAGTGATGGACCATTTCAAAGCCAGAAATTCCAGTTGGTGCGCTGGATAGTTTTTCTGAGACTGTGTCAGTGACTTACTGGCAAAAGCAATAGGTCTGGCATGACTTTCACCTTCCTGGACTTGGGACAGAACGGCACCTATCTCATCCAGAGATGCATCAGTTGAAAGCATGAAGGGACGGTCAAAGTTAGGATGAGCCAAGACCACAGTGTTAACAAGTGCAGATTTGAGACTTTCAAAGGCATGTATGTGCTCTTGGGTCCAATCAGAAGCACAAAGCTTTCTGCAAGCCATCTTGGTTTTCTTACATCTGCCTTTAAATTTTCCACCTTTCAACAGGCTGAACAATGGCTTGGCAATGGCAGAATATCCTGGCACAAAATGCTGATAGTAATTAACCATCCCCAAAAAGGATCTAAGTCTTTTTTGGGATGGTGTCACACCATCAGTGTCCATAAGGTCAGCACAAGTCATTTTTGTGATGTTTTCAACCTTACTAGGGTCGGTTGAAACACCATTCTCATCAATTACGTGACCAAGAAACCTCACAGATCTCCTGAGGAAAAAACACTTTTTGGGTGCCAACTTCAAGTTGTGCCTACGCAGCCTGCTGAACACCATCTCAAGGCGCTGCAATGCACTCTCCTCATCAGATGCAAAAATCAGCAGATCATCCAAATAGCACAACAAAGTCAAGTAATTCTGGTCACCAAAAATGGCAGTCATCATGCGCATAAAACTAGCAGGACTATTGCATAATCCCTGGGGCAGGCGATTGTACTCATATAAGCCCATCGGAGCGGTAAAAGCAGAATACTTCCTGTCATCCTCATGAAGCGGCATGTTGTAGAAGCCGGACGTTAAATCCACTGTGCTGAAGAGGCAGTTACCTCCCAGTGCTGCCAGACGATCTGCCTGGTGAGGGAGAGGGTGAGCGTCTTTCAGAGTCCTCTTATTCAGCCAGCGAAAATCCGTGCAGATGCGGAGGTCGCCATTTTTTTTCCACACAAGAACCAAAGGAGATGCATACTCGCTAGTTGATTTCCTGATAATGTCTTTTTCCTCCATTTCATTCAGCACCTGGCTTAATTTCTGATACTGACTAGGGGGTACACACCTGTATGGGAGTCTGAATGGTTTATTATCATATAAATGTATGCGGTGTACCAAGCCCTTAGCTTCTCCGCAGTCTAGGTGGTGGCGTGAAAAGACATCCTCGTACTGAAGTACCAAGTCAGCCATTCTCTTTTTGCAGTCCTCTGACACTTGGCATGAATTAATGTCTATGTCACAAAGCCCCACTGACTTGAGTTTTTCTTTTACAGACTCCATACCGGCATCACATGCCGTTGTAGACTGTGTGTAGCAGGTCACTGGTACATTAGACTGCTCAGCTGCGTCCATGTCTTCAAGGGCTACACATGTGTAGACGTCAGCTAGCTTTGCATTGCGCCGTAACAACACAGCCTTGTTGGACGTGTTGATGAGTTTGAGCAGGACCCACCTGTCACCCCACATAGGAGTTACAATCTTAGCTACTAGGACACCCCTAGGAGCTGAACGAGAAGATGTGGGCTCTGTCATGACTGTACTGCCTGGAGATACAACAGTGTCTTTAGGCAATTTACCCCAAACAAGATACTCACGCCCAGGTTCAAGGTAGGTGGCTGAGTTACATCTGACAGTACCAACTTTGTCAGGAATGTCATTTCCTTTCCAGGGGTTCAAACCAGTGAGCATAGACAAGAACTGCTCAGCTTCTGGTTCTGCAGTTGGGCAGGGGCCAGACACTGTTTTCCAATAGGACTTGCATTGTTTTGAATGGTGTAGGATGTGCTTTATGACATTGGTACCAATAATCAACTCATCATGCTGACCACAGACAACCAGAGTGGGGACTAGCATTTTACAACCATACACCTCCATCACAATGTCAAAAGCACACTTTGGCCTGACATGCTGTCCACCACACCCAACCAGCATCACATTCACATCAATCTGGTTCTGATTTGTTATCACTCCAGCAGTTCTCAGTTTCTTCTCTGCATCCTTGTTGATACTGCAGGCCATGGAGCCACTGTACAGCATGCCATCAATTATCACTGCACCACCAAAAGCCACTGGCATGTAGAAAAGGCTGGAACTATTGCCAATAATGTGAATGTTCTGATACACAACAACTACATCATCACATGAGCTTCTCACCGATGCAAGAATCGACTCAGCATCAGATGTGTCACTGCAGTGGGAGCTTGAGGTGAGACCTGCACTGCCTCCCTCCAAGTACAGGTCAGTTAGTTTCCCTGAGACTGAGAAGGAGGCTGACAGTTGTTCTTGGGACAGGCCAGTCTGGTATGACCAGGGGAAAGACAGGTAAAACACAGTTTCTCAGACATGCAATGTGAAATGGTGGAGTGACATGTTGTTGTGACCTGAGCACTATGTTATTTGTGCTCGGGCTATTCCTGTCAGGGCTTGACAGCGGCGTTGTTATCCTGGCTCTCCGAGCTCTTATTGTGACAGCGCTCGGGGAGGCTTCCGCTCAGCTGTCAAGTCCTGAACAGCTGTTCTGCATTTGCGGTCGTTAGCGACTGACTTCGTAAACCAACGCTGGCGGCAGCATCCTTGCAGCAGTGTCCATCGCTTATTGTCGGAGCTAACGTATGCTTTGGACTGTTTCTACCTTGCCTGTCTGTGGTATGACCATCGCCTCCTGTGGACCCGTAAGTGAGCTGTTAGCCTTACGCCTCCTGGTGTGTGTAGACTTGTGTGTGTCATTGCCTCAGCAGCTTGTATCACTATTACTTCACCGTTAATAAAAACTCTTGCACAACTCTCAGGTGACGGTGTGGCGTCTTATGGTGGCTCGCGAGAGCCACCGCATGACACATGTGTCATTACAGACCTTACAAGTTGCTTCTCTGGGGCGTCTCTGACGAGGGACACGTTTAAATCTGTTGCTCTCAGTCGGGTGAGGAATTGTACACTGCTGCAACTTCTCCATCATTTCCTGAAACATGTTAACTATGCGACCAAGGAGCCTCTCCTCTGACTGTTGGAGATTTTGAGCAACAACTGGCACACTAGCACAATCTGAGTTGAGGGTATTTGGGTTAGGGTCAGAGATGGGGAATGGAGAGGGACCCTGACATGTAAACTGTCGGGTTTGAGGAAGTGAAGAGGGAATGACTGGGGTGTGGCTCTGTTCTGGCATGGTCATGGCTGAAGATGGCAACCTGGGTTTGTCAGATGTTACAGTGGCTGTGTGACTCATTAGCTGTGGACCATCAGGTGCTCTGGCACTAGCTCTAACCTCTCTCTGATAATTGTCAATTCTCAAGTGAACATCCCGTGAGGTCCATTCATGAGGTGGTTTCCACTTCAAGGTGCAAGACAGATCAGGATCAGGACAATTTTTGACGAACATGATAGCAACCTCTTTGCTCATGTCCTCAGTCTGCTTGCATTGTCTACGCAGGCCCTCGAGAGCCAGGTCTGCTGCTTTGTTCAGCCTTATCCAGTAGTCCACTGGGTTTTCTCTGTGCCTGGGCAGGGTTGCATAAAAATCTGCGAGCGGAAGACATGAGGAGGCATCACAGAAGTAATGGAGAAGAACATCATAGATTATCTCAGGTTTCTTTTTAGCATCTAGCTCCAGGTCACTACGCAGGGCAACTTTCACAACATCTCTGGCTTTGCCCGGTAAATGACTCATTATTTCTCCTGCTTGCTCACACACCGGAATCTCTCTCTTCTTAAGGTCAGTCTTAGACAAGGCAATCCAGTCCTGAACTGAATATTTGTCAGTACTGTCACCTCTAAATGTGGGTAGTTCTCTGTCTGACTTAACATGGGCAGTCACGTGTGGACGGTCATATTTGGTAACATCACAATGTGCAGTTCAATCAGTAGGAGAAGTCTGGTTGTCAGGTTGTCATTGGTCATATTCACAACACCAGCAGACGTTAACTTAGCAACTATAGACTCACCAATTTGAGCACCAAGCTGCCCTACCATATCTGTAAGTTGTTCAATGGCATCAACATTACTGCAGGGTGTGGAAACATGAGGACCTTCACTCATGAACTCACCAACAGGAATACAATTTGGGCTCTGACCTAATCCTGTATCCCCACCACTGTTCATGAATTTGGAATGTCCCACATCTCTACTGTTAGCAATATCACCGTGCCAAACACCTCTTCCTTTTGGCAAAACAGGTGTTGTGTAATTATCCATGTCTATTTTGGTTGATAGTACTACTTCACACAGTGAAATGTATTTGTGTTGTGAATAACTGTGTGTTGTGTAAAGTGATATAAATTACAGTACAGGATCACAATTATTACTACGACTTCAAATACCATAAATGTACTGTGGGTAATCAGTTAAAATGTGTTTCAACAGTCCTTTATATGTCTGACCACATATACGTCCCAGCGTAGACCTAAGTTGGTAATGCAGCATCCACGGTGACCGGCGTCGAGCTGATCTGAAGATCCAAGGGTCACGGCACCAGTGTAACGGGTCCCCTTTTTGGGCACCCTTAAACGGCTGTGATCGGGAACACTAGTGTATGCGTGTAGGCGGCATATGGATCACGATGACACCAGACTGATGCTTCCCACAATTTATTTGCTCCTGTTGGAGAAATAAAACAATACACATCACTCTTCGTCTGTACCTCGATCCCACACAGGCTCCCCCAGCAAAGCCACGTGGTACTGTGGGGGAAAGGAGGAACTACCGGAGCCTCGGCGGTACGGGAAGAGCGGATGTGGGCAGTGTACCGCCAAAATAAAAGCACTAAAGTAAATAAAATTCACAATAATATCAAGGAAAACATGACTGAGAATGTTTAAGGTGCATTTTCGACTCCGTTACATATGGCCAAAAAGCATGGAAGCAAAAATACAAAATTGTCAGACTAATATCACAACAGATAAGCTTGTTCTATTTCTAGCCTATGTCATCAACTGCTCAGAGCAGGCTAAGACTTAAACTGAGAAGATAAAGATCATTGTGAAAGCAGCAGCAAAATTTTTAAATTGTAAAGATCTATCCTGGGAGAAGATTCATGCAGAACTGAGTTAAGGAGAGGGAGCTGTAGAGGGGAGTCAACATGTTAATTCATGACAATCATGCTCCAATGGAACGCAAGGAGTCTGATTGCAAACAGGCAGGAATTCAAAGGATTTATTCAGAAACTGGAAACAAAACCAGGTATTATTTGTGCACAGGAAACAAGGCTTAAGCTGTCACTAGATTTCATTATTAAGGAATAGTCTGGTATGCATAAAGATAGAAAGGATGGGAGTGGTGGCGGTTGTGCAGTTTTTGTTAGACAAGGGGTTAAATGTGCCCTTCAGAGGTAAAGTTTACGACTTAGCTTACGAGCTAAGTCTAGCTTACTAGCTTACTTAGCTTACGACTTTAGACCAGTTGCTTTGACTTCAATTTTAATGAAAATTTTTGAAAAACTGGTCAGATGTGAGGTCCTAAGGCAGACTGAACATGCATTGGATCCTCTGCAGTTTGCCTATAGGCCTCACAGAGGAGTGGAGGATGCCACTGTCACTCTGTTTGACATGCTTTTTAAACATCTGGATTTTAATGGGACACACGCCAGGCTTTTATTTGTGGGCTTTTCTTCTGCCTTTAATACAATCCAACCTCATATTTTAGTTGAAAGGCTCCTGCAACAATTTGATTTAAGCAATAATCTGGTGGGTTGGATTCTGGATTTCTTAACCAACAGGACGCAGAGAGTAAGGGTCAATGGCACATTGTCTGACCTAAAGTGCTCTTCTACTGGCTCTCCTCAGGGGTGTGTGTTGTCACCACTACTCTTCATCCTGTACACAAACATGTGTCGGAGCAGACATGACAACAGACACATTATAAAGTATGCTGATGACTCAGTCATTGTCAGTCTCCTCCAGGATGGTGAGAGTGGCCACGGCCCAGTAGTTGATGACTTTGTTCACTGGTGTGAGGATTCCTACCTGCAGCTGAATACAACAAAAACGAAAGATATGATTATTGACTTTAGGAGGAAAACTCCCAGGCACAAAGTCACCATACTAAAAGGCCAGACCACCGAATGTGTACAATCGTACAAATATCTTGGGACAATTATTGATAGTGGATTGAACTTTGAGGTGAACTGTGAAAGGGTGTGCAAAAAGGGTCAGCAAAATTTGCATTGTTTGAGGAAACTTGCACGCTTCCAAATTGACCGAACCATAATGACTATGTTCTATCGGGCTTTTATTGAATCTGTTTTATCCTTTTCTTTAATGTCATGGTTTGGTCAGATAAAACTGAAACAGAGGAAATCCTTGGATCAGGTAGTCAGATGGTCCAGTCGTTTGCTTGGTGAGTCACAGCTGAGCCTGACATCCCTGTACACCAGACAAGTACAGAGGATGGCCGACTCGATTTTAAATGATGACTCCCACCCTTTGCACTGCAACTTTCAGCTTCTTCCCTCCAGACGGAGGTTTGCTGTCCCAAAAAGTAGAACCCAGCGCTACAAAAACAGCTTTGTCCCTGCTGCTGTCAAAGAGTTGAACAAGCTATAAAAATTATATTGTACATATTTTATATTTACCTATTTTGTAAGATGTGTGCCTGTGTTTGTGTCTATGTTGAATGTAATTAGTGGCTTGTAAATATGGATGTCACCAACTGCAAAACAAATCTACCTACGGGTACAAATAAAGTAACCTGAACCTGAACCTGAAGTGGGCTATCCCACAAAACCATTATTTTGAGAAAATGAGCTCTAAAGTTGAAATATTCTAAAAAAATCAGTGTGCCTATATCATTAAAAAGTTACCCATATAGGGGGTAACTCAGTGTGCCTATATCATTAAAAAGTTACCCATATAGGGGGTAACTTTTTAATGATATAGGCACACTGATTTTTTGAGAATATTTCAACTTTAGAGCTCATTTTCTCAAAATAATGGTTTTGTGGGATAGCCCACTTTACCTCTGAAGGGCACAAATATAGACAACTGGTCACAGTACAAGAGCTGGAAGTAATTGTCATTGAAATATGGACTAAAGAAGTCAGTATGATAATAATTAATTTCTGCAATCCATGTAAGCAGTTAGTTAAAAGTGAGTTGGAGTCAGTTCTCCAGGACTGGAGGGGGAGCGTAGTCTGGTGTGGGGATTTTAATGTACATAGTACATTATGGGGGAGCACAAGGACACTAATGGAGAGGTTATAGAAGAGATAATGGATGACAAGGAGTTGGTGTGTTTAAATGATGGTTCTGTCATGATGGCCGCTAGGCCGTCATCAGCATCATCAACATCAGCTGCGCTCACTTCAGCAGGTGGCAATCAGCGGGCCATAAAAGCCCAACGCGCGGATGCCTCAGCACGGAGTCGTCTGTCACTCTCACTGAGCAACGTGCCAAGATCTCGACCTCTCGTGAAGAAATCTACGCTTCGCCAAACCAGGCCACGTAAGCCATCTCTTCACAATTCCTCTGCTAGCCTTTTCCCCTGTGCACAGGTGGACCTTCCTGGCGGCGGACCACCCTCCTCTGCTGACGAGGCATCGTCTTCCGCTTCACGGAGCTCCTCCTCACCTCCACAGCACCGGACACCACGAGCACGACGTCGCACGGACACCAGGAGTCAGTCAGCCTCTCATTGTGGCACCTGCAAGTAAGCCCCTGCAGCATATCCGCCGAACATTACTACTGTGCAACAGTAACCTTGTGCTTGTGTTTTTCCAGGGTTGCCAGGTTACCACAAGACGGGCTCAGCTCCAGTGGCCAGACGAGCATTCACACATTCACTCACACTTCACTCATTAACTCACAATAAAGATAATTGTCTGTATCTCTCGTGTCAGCGTCTGTCTCTTGGGTCGTAAATCATGTCAGTACGACTCCGTCACGATGACCCATCAGACAGCGCGCTGTCGCGCCGCTTTAACACACTCAGCGCACGAGTAGACATGATTTCCCACCAGCAGACAGTAATCTTAAACCAACTAACTCAGATTAACAGCCGGCTGGATCGCCTGGAAGGTCACCAAGCATTCTCCCCGGCTAGCGGAGCGCCTTCTGCACCCGCAGCTGCGGCTACTAGCCAGACCAGCCCATCTTCCACACATCGCCTAACTCCTGTACCAACCCCCGCACGCTTTACTGGTAAACTGGGGGAGGCGCGGGGGTTTTTGCTACAGTGTGAGTCAGTTTTTCTCCACGTCCCGGGGGACTTTGCCACTGATATGAGTAAGATTGGGTACATCATCAACCTGCTGGGGGGCAGGGCTCTTGATTGGGCTTATGCCATCATGGCCAAACCAAATTATTCATTGTTAACTTACCAGCAGTTCGTGGCAGAGTTCATGGAAGTGTTCGATCATGTTGACCGGGGTGCGGTGTTAACTGAACGGCTGCTTGGACTTCGGCAGGGCAGTAGATCTGCCGCCGATTATTCCGTGGACTTCCGGGTATTAGCAGGTCAGGTTGGGTGGGGGGAGCCAGCACTCTGTGGAATTTTCCTCCGCAGCCTTAACTTAGAGTTAAAAGACGAGCTAGCGGCAAAGGAGAAACCAGACAGACTTGGGGAATTAATCTCCCTCATCATCAGCCTAGATAGCAGACTGAGGGAGCGAGCTGCAGAACGGCGAACAGCTATCCGTGCAAATAAGTCTCGCCCTCGCTCCGCTAGCTCCCCCCTCCTTGCTCTGCCCACATCTGAAGAACTTCTGGAGCAGGAGGATATGGTTGTGGGGCAATTGGGTCTTACAGCGGCTGAGAGACAGCGCCACAGGGAGCAGGGGTTATGCTTCTACTGTGGGAATGGGGCACATGGAGTAGTGGATTGCCCGTTAAAAGGGGAGGTCCGCGGATCACGGTAGGGGGATTCGCGGACAAAAATCAGACAAAGTGACATAACGCACGGCTCAGGAGACGCACACCCACAGGCTCAGAGTAGCTCAAATAGCTTTATTGACAACAAGGGTGTATGAATGTGTGTCTGCGAGATGTGAATGTGTTGGTGGCGGCGTCTGCTTCGGGCACAGAGGCAGGAGACCGTACAGCCGGACAACCCTATGGGAAAGCACAGGGAAAAGGGTGACGGGCACACACCAACACAGGAGATAAACAAGTTGGAGAGGAGCTTACTTGGAAAGGGCAGATGACTGGCACAGCAAGGAACGAGGTCCGGTAGACAGCCACCTGGAGAGCCCGGAGCAGCAGCGAGGAATAGGCGATGGAGAGGAAAAGTCCGCCGCCGGGAAATCCACCTGTGCACAGGGGAGCAGACTTGGAAGAGAAAAAGGTAAGATCGTCTTACCGCTATGTTTGCTGAGGATGAGACGGAACTCACAGCAATCAGTAATGAAGTCTGACGGCTTCAGGCCGAAGCCCAGGGCGAGGCGGCTTAAATCCCTCGCCGCTGATGATGTGCAGGTGTGCGTGCAGCTGGCGCCGCTGATGAGCGGCGCGGCGTGACAGTACTCCCCCCTCTAGCAGCGCCTCCTGGCGATGGCTTCCCTGGGTGCGCTTGGTGGAATTCAGCGATGAGCGATGGGTCTAACACAAACGACGAGGGTACCCACTGCCGATGTTCAGGCCCATAGCCCTCCCAGTCCACCAAGTACTGCAACCCACGACCCCGGCGCCGGGAGTCCAGGATGGAGGAGACAGGCCAGGCCGGATGGCCATCAATCATCCGGGGCGCGGGTTGCGCAGCAGGAGGAGGGCAAAGGGGGTCGGAGACTGCCAGCTTCACCTTGGACACGTGGAAGGTGGGGTGGATGCGGAGGGAGGGGGGAATAGCTACACGCACAGCCACCGGGTTGATGATCCTGGTGATGGGGTATGGGCCCATAAAACGCTGTGCCAGCTTCCTCCTCTCGCCCTTTAAAATCACGTCCTAGGTCGACACATAGACTTGCTGACCAACTCTGTACGCCGGGGCAGGTCTTCTGTGCCGGTCCGCCACGGCTCTGTTGCGCTCCGCCGTGCGTAAAAGCGCATTGCGCGCTGACGCCCAGATGGAGCGGAACTGCCTGAGATGCGCCCGTACTGAGGGGACAGTTACCTCACTCTCCTGCGCCGGGAACAGCGGGAGGTCGTAACCCAGGGACGCCTTAAAGGGGGACATCCCTGTAGCAGAAGAGCGAGCGGTGTTGTGGGCGTATTCAACCCAGGCGAGGTGGTTACTCCAGGATGTTGGTTTGGACGCCGTGACGCAGCGGAGCGCAGCCTCCAGCTCCTGGTTGGTCCGCTCACACTGCCCGTTGGTTTGGGGGTGATGGCCGGAGGAGAGGCTCACCTTGGCTCCCAGGGCGTTGCAGAACGACCTCCAAACCTCTGAAGCAAATTGGGGCCCCCACTCCGAGACCACGTCCACCGGAATCCCAGCAGCCTGACCACGTGCTGGATTAGGAGGTCCGCCGTCTCCAGGGCAGTTGGGAGACCTCGCAACGGGACGAAGTGTGCCGCCTTGGAGAAGCGGTCCACGATGGTCAGGATGGTGTCGAAGGTGTTTGAGACAGGGAGTCCGGTGACGAAATCCAGGGCGATATGCGACCAGGGCCTGCCAGGGACGGGCAGAGGCTGGAGCAAACCCGCTGGAGGGGCATTACCTGATTTGCTGGTGGCGCACACTGGGCAGGCCCGGGCGTAGCGGGCAGCGTCCCTCCGCAGGTCCGGCCACCAGAAGGACCGCTGGAGGAGGTCAATCATCCGGGAGGAGCCAGGGTGGCAGGTGAGCTTGGATGTGTGCAACCAGTGGATGACCTCCCCCCGAACCGTGGATGGCACGAACAGCCTCCCCTCCGGTCCGCCGCCAGGGTCAGGTTCCACTTCCTGCGCCTTCCGGATCTTGCTTTCAATATCCCAGGTCACGGCTCCCACGACGCACGACCTGGGTAGGATGGAGTGGACCGTCTCTTCCGACTCCTCAGGGGCAAATTGCCTAGAGAGGGCGTCGGGCAGGCCGTTCTTGGAGCCAGGCCGGAAGGTGATGTTAAACCGGAACCTGGCAAAGAACAAGGACCAACACGCCTGGCGGGCGTTCAGACGCTTGGCAGATCTGAGGTACTCCAAGTTCTTGTGGTCCGTCAGGACCACAAACGGCTGGTCCGCCCCCTCTAGCCAGTGACGCCACTCCTGCAGCGCGAGCTTGATGGCGAGGAGCTCTCTGTCCCCCACGTCATAGTTGTGTTCCGCCGGGGACAAGCGTCGGGAGAAGAAGGCGCAGGGCCGTTTGTCCCCACCATCTGGCGACCGCTGGGATAGGACCGCCCCCACTCCTGTGTCCGAAGCGTCCACTTCTACGATGCACTGCAGCGCAGGGTTGACTTGGCTAAGGACCCGGGAGGAGGAGAACTCCGCCTTCAGCGCCTGGAAAGCAGCCGCGGCCTCTTCGGTCCACCGGAACGGGACCTTAGGGGACGTGAGGCAGGTCAGTGGGCCGGCGATGGTGCCAAAATTAGGGACAAAGCGGCGGTAGAAATTTGCAAACCCAATAAATTGCTGCACCTGTTTTCTTGATGCAGGTGTGGGCCATTCCACCACCGCTTTCACCTTCCCTGGGTCCGGACGCACCTGGTCGTGGGAGATGATGAACCCGAGGAAGGATGTCGTCCTAGCGTAGAACTCGCACTTCTCAGCCTTCATATTGTAGTGATATTAGTTGTTGGTCTCACACACAAAATTGGATCTTTTAATGTGAAGGTGGAGTTTTAATGTGAAGGCGGAGTTTTTCCGTTTTGGATGGAGATAAAAGCAGGAAGTGAAAAAATGTAAATAAAGTTTTTCCAGACAGACTTACACGTATCCTGTCTGTTTTTCCGTAACTTCTACATTGGTGACCCCGGCATTTGAAGAATGTTTAATCAAGCGACTTCTTCTGATATCGCCGCCACGGCGTCTGTATCCACTGCGGCTCCCATACCAGCTGTTTTTGCGGCTACAATTAAATTACCGGACTTTTGGCAGCACGACCCGGAGCCCTGGTTTCAGCATGTCGAGGCTCAGTTCCATCTGCGCGGAATAACCACAGATGACACGAAGTATTTCCATGTTGTCGCAGCTTTGGATTCTGCCACTACTCGCCGTTTGATGGGACTGCTCCGGGACCCGCCTCTCGCTGACAGGTACGTCACTCTGAAGAGGGCTGTTCTGCAGCTGTACCAACTCTCTGATATAGAGCGCGCTGATCGTCTTCTGTCTATGACTGGTTTGGGGGACAGCAAACCTTCTGAGCTGATGGAGAATATGTTGGCACTTCTTGGTTCAGGAGACAGTTCATTTCTGTTTATCCACCTGTTTCTGCGTCAGCTTCCGCCTCCAGTGCGCACTGTCCTGGCCAGCTCACCCCTCATTTGTACTAAGGATTATCGGGGTTTGGCTGGAGAAGCGGACAGGCTTTGGCTGGCTTCTCGTCATTTGTCGGTGCATGCATTGCCGCCTGGGCAGTCTGATGGAGAAGTCTCGGTGGGTGTGGCCGCAGTATCGGATCGCCGTAAGAAAGAGAGCGGCATGTGTTTTTATCACCGCCGTTTTGGACTGAAGGCTCGGCGCTGTATTCCACCGTGCTCTTTCCAGCCACAGGGAAACGAGAAGGCCGGTGCTTGCTAGCAGCTGCGTGCACCGGCACCAGCAATAAGCTGCTTTTTATTGAGGACTGCGCAGCTGGACGTCGTTTTTTGGTGGATTCATGAGCGCAGCGGAGCATCATTCCCCCCTCTTCGGCTGACGTCATGGAATATGAACATGGACCTCCACTGGACGCTGCTAATGGTACTCCTATTCGCACCTTTGGCACCAGGTTCATTACTGTGTGTTTTAACGGCCGTGAATTTAGTTGGGACTTTGTGGTAGCATCTGTAGCAGTTCCTATTCTTGGCGCAGATTTTTTGTGTGCTTACAGACTTTTGGTTGACGTAGCTAACAGATGTTTGATTGATGCTGTGTCTTTTGATTCTTATCCATGTACACTGGGTGGGGCTGGTCCACTGCTTGCTAACATGCTCGCCTCAGGAGACAGATACCAGCGCCTTCTCTCTGAGTTTCCTGCTCTCACTGTGCCTACGTTTTCTGCGGCAGTAGTTAAGCATGGGGTTGAGCATTATATTACTACTGTGGGTCCACCTGTTTTTGCTCGTGCACGCCGTCTGGATGTTGCTAAGTTGGCCATTGCTAGAGATGAGTTTGCCAATATGGAGCGGCTGGGTATTGTGCGCCGTTCCGACAGTCCGTGGGCTTCTCCCCTCCACATGGTCCCTAAGTCAGATGGGGGTTGGCGTCCTTGTGGAGATTTTAGGCGCCTTAACAACGCTACTACCAACGACAGGTACCCAGTCCCCCATATCCAGGATTTTTCTTCACGTCTGGCAGGGACAGTCATTTTTTCTAAAGTGGATTTAGTGCGTGGTTATCATCAGGTGCCTGTCCATCCCCAGGACGTCCCCAAGACAGCGGTGATCACTCCATTTGGACTGTTCGAGTTCTTGAGGATGCCGTTCGGCCTTAAGGGTGCTGCGCAGACGTTTCAAAGGCTTATGGACTCTGTGTTGCGGGACATGCCTTTTTTATTTGTATATCTGGACGATATACTGGTGGCGAGCGCTTCGGTGGAGGAACATGTGTTGCACCTTCGCCAGCTCTTCAGACGCCTCTGTGACCATGGACTGATAGTGAACCCCGTGAAGTGTCAGTTTGGGCTCTCAGAACTTGAGTTCTTGGGGCACAAGGTATCCCAGCAGGGTGCCGTGCCCCTCCCGGCTAAAGTCGAAGCAGTTTTAGCTTTTCCACGCCCCTCCTCTGTCAAGCCCCTGCAGGAGTTTTTGGGCATGGTTAATTTTTACAACCGTTTTATACCTCATGCTGCCCATATTATGCGTCCGCTATATGAGGCCTTGAAGGGTAAGAGGGGTAATCAGGACATTGAGTGGACTCATGAGAGGTTATGTGCTTTTGATGGGGCTAAAGCTGCACTGGCTGATGCTGCCTTGTTGGCTCATCCAGATCCTACGGCCGCCATTGCTCTTACCACCGACGCATCTGATTATGCTGTCGGAGCAGTTTGTGAGCAGTGGGTGGGCAATTCCTGGGAACCTCTGGCCTTTTTTAGTAGACAGTTACGCGAGTCAGAAAGGAAGTACAGCACCTTTGACAGGGAGCTGTTGGCTCTTTTCTTGGCGACAAGGCATTTCAGGTTTCTTTTGGAGGGTCGTAAATTCACCGCTTTTGTGGACCATAAACCTCTCACGTTTGCCATGGCCAAGTCCACTGAACCTTGGTCGGCTCGGCAACAACGGCAGCTTTCGGCTATTTCTGAGTTCACTACAGACATTCAGCATGTGGCTGGTAAGACCAACTTGGTGGCGGACTGTCTTTCTCGTGCACCAGTTGCTGCTGTTCATTTGGGCATGGACTATGCTGAGATGGCTGCCGATCAGTTGTTGGACCCGGAGGTGCAGGTGCTTCGTTCCACGGAGTCCAGTTTGCAGTTGGAGGATGTCTGCTTTCAAGACAGTGGCGCCACTCTTCTGTGTGATACTACACTGGGAAAACCACGACCTCTGGTGCCTGTGGCTTGGCGTCGTCGTGTTTTTGACGCTGTTCATTCTTTGTCGCATCCTGGGGTTAAGGCTTCGGTCAAGTTGGTGAGCGCCAAGTTTGTATGGCCGGGTCTTAGAAAGGATGTGAAGACTTGGACGACAACCTGTGTGGCATGCCAGCGTGCTAAGGTGCAGCGCCACATAAAGGCTCCATTGGAGCCTTTTTGGATTCCGGAGCGACGTTTTGATCATGTTCAGGTGGACCTAGTTGGACCTCTTCCTCCGTCTCGCGGTTTTACTCACCTCTTCACTATGGTGGACCGGACTACGCGGTGGCCGGAGGTGGTTCCCCTGACATCAACTACAGCATCTGATGTTGCCCGGGCATTTATCTCCTCTTGGGTGTCCCGTTTTGGTGTCCCCTTGGACGTTACCTCTGACAGGGGCCCGCAATTTACCTCTGCACTTTGGAATGAAGTAGCCGGTAGTTTGGGGGTTAAACTTCATCGGACCACAGCATACCATCCACAAGCTAATGGGCTATGCGAGCGGTTTCATCGGACTATGAAAGCGGCCCTTCGCGCGTCATTGGTGGATAGTGGATGGGTGGACAGATTACCGTGGGTTTTGTTGGGTTTGCGTTCAGCCCCCAAGGAAGACCTGCATTCCTCTTCTGCTGAGTTGGTCCTTGGCCAGACCTTGAGGGTTCCAGGGGAGTTTCTTCCTTCCAGTCCAGGGTTAGGTCCCAGTATGGTTAAGAGGCCTAAGTGTCGAGAGGAAGCTAGGGCTTTTGTTCCTGTGGCTGCGCACCACTGCCTTCCTCAGTCTTACGTCCCTGACAGCCTTAGGTCGGCTGTCAGGGACAGAACGATGGGGAGAACGATGCAGGGGAGAACGATGCCCATCGTTCTCCCCTGCAGGCACCTTATGATGGCCCTTTTCGGGTGTTAGAAACAGGCCATAAGGATTTTTTGGTTGAGTTGGAGACTGGCCAGGATCGGATTTCGATGGATCGTTTGAAGCCTGCGCATGTTCTTTGTGACGATGAGGTTGAGTTAGCCCGCCCGGCTCGGCGGGGGCGCCCTCCCAACCCTGCGCCTGAGGTTGTTTCTGCTCCAGTTACAGTTGTGCCCCCTAGGACTGTGCAGTGCAGTCGTCGGGGCAGAGTAATTAGGTTGCCTAAGAGGTTTTCTTGAGTTATTTTCTTTTGGATTTTTGTTCATGCTGTTTGTTTGTTTTTTGTCAGCATGTTTATTTATGTTGTTATTTGTGTGTTCTGGGGGGGGCTGTGTAGTGATATTAGTTGTTGGTCTCACACACAAAATTGGATCTTTTAATGTGAAGGTGGAGTTTTAATGTGAAGGCGGAGTTTTTCCGTTTTGGATGGAGATAAAAGCAGGAAATGAAAAAATGTAAATAAAGTTTTTCCAGACAGACTTACACGTATCCTGTCTGTTTTTCCGTAACTTCTACAATATTCTGATTCTCCAACAGTCTTTGAAGGACCCGCCTCACGTGGACCCGGTGCTCGTCCCTGGATGTGGAGAAGATGAGAATGTCATCCAGGTAGACAAACACAAAAAGGCCATTGAAATCCCGGAGGACGTCATTGATGAGGCGCTGAAAGACGGCTGGAGCGTTGGTCAGCCCGAACGGCATCACAAGGTACTCAAAGTGGCCGTTCGGGGTACGGAAGGCTGTCTTCCTCTCATCTCCCTCCCGGATCCGGACGAGGTGGTATGCGCTGCATAGATCCAGCTTGGTGAACCAGGTCGCCCCCTGGAGGGAGTGGAAGGCGGTGTCCATGAGGGGCAGGGTATAGCGATCCTTCTCCGTGATGTCGTTTAGGGCGCGATAGTCGATGCACGGATGGAGGGAACCGTCCTTCTTGCCCACGAAGAAGAATCCTGCCCCCACAGGTGATGACGAGGGTCGGATTATCCCAGCACTCAGCGATTCCTTGAGGTAAGCGTTCATGGTCTCCTTCTCCGGCGCCGACAGGCTGTAGAGTCGCCCAGAGGGTAAGGGTGCCCCCTGGCGGATGTTTATAGCACAGTCATAGGGTCTGTGTGGAGGAAGAGACATCGCCTTGGACTTGCTGAATACCATACCCAGGTCGTGAAACTCTGATGGCACCAGGGACAGGTCCGGGGGTGCAGCGTCCGTGGATGATGGAGGAGAGGACGGAGAGCAAGCAGCGGACTGTAGACAGGTGCTCATGCAGAATGTACTCCATGCCGACACCCCGGCGGACTTCCAATCCAAAACGGGGTTGTGGAGGCGTAGCCAGGGATACCCCAGGATGACGGGCGACACAGAGTTGGGCAGGACGTAAAAGGTTATCTCCTCCCGGTGGTTTCCAGAGATGATAACCGGAACGGGAACGGTCTGGTGTGTTACTCTCCCCAGGGTGACACGGGAGAGGTTGACCAGGGAGATAGGGGTCTTCAATGCCTGGCAGCGGATGCCCAATCGGGTTGCCAGGCTTTGTGAAATAAAGCTGCCCTCCGCGCCCGAATCCACCAGTGCGTGAGTGAGATGCCCAGTGAAGTTGTGACAAAATCGGACGGGCAGCTTCAATTGGGTGAGGGAACTTAACCGATTGACGTCCGCGAGGCCCCCTACAGTGACTTGCGGACCCCGCCGTTTGGCTTGTGGACAAAGCTCTACCGTGTGTTGACTGTCCCCGCAATACATGCAGAGATTCAACTCACGGCGGCGTTGTCTCTCTGCCGGGGAGAGCTTTGTCCAGCCCATCACCATCGGCTCCGACTCCTCGGGGCGCGATGGTGGCGGCGTCGCCAGGGGGCGAGCTTGGAATGGGCGCGACGAGGCTCCACGAGGGCGAGAAGAAGACGACTTCCGCCCCGAGGAGCGCTCGCGCAGCCTGTTATCCAAACTGATGGCAAGGGACGTTAGCTCCGCTAGAGTCTCCGGGATATCCCGTCCAGCCAGTTCATCCCTCAGATCATCGTTGAGACTGCGGAGGAAAAGGCCACAGAGGGAGCGTTCCTCCCAGCCCAATTCCTCCACCGCTACCCGGAAGTCGACCGCATAGTCCGCTGCCAACCGGCCTCCCTGCTGGAGGCTGAGAAGCCGATCGACCTGGACCGTCTCGGTAAGAGAGTGGTCAAAGACCTCCAGGAAGCGTCTCACGAATTGGTCATACGTGAGGGTGGCATAACTGGGCCTCGCCATTACGGCGTAAGTCCACGTTAGTGCTCGCCCCTCTAGGAGATTCCCGATATAACCAATTCGGCTATGATCTGAAGGAAAGTCTCCGGGAACACGGTGGAACACGGACTCACACTGCATTATGAACCCTCGCGCTCCGCCGAGCTTACCGCTAAAGCGGGCGGGGGTTGGAATGGGTGTGAGCCGAGTCGGTGCTCCCGGAGCCTGGTGGACGGCCGCTGGAGCAGCAGGAGCCGCGCCACCCTGACGAGCTGGGGGGAACGGCTGTTGGGGAACCAAGCGGTCCAATCGGTTAGTTATACTGATTAATTGATTGAGTGTCACCTGTTGCTGATAAGCTATTTGGTCCACTCGAGCCTCGAGAGTGGAAAGCCGGTATGCGAGCCCGCCGTCTGCCGAGCCGCTCTGCTGAAGCCGTACTGACATAACGTACGGCTCAGGAGACGCACACACACAGGCTCAGAGTAGCTCAAATAGCTTTATTGACAACAAGGGTGTATGAATGTGTGTCTGCGAGATGTGAATGTGTTGGTGGCGGCATCTGCTTCGGGCACAAAGGCAGGAGACCGTACAGCCGGACAACCCTATGGGAAAGCACAGGGAAAAGGGTGATGGGCACACACCAACACAGGAGATAAACAAGTTGGAGAGGAGCTTACTTGGAAAGGGCAGATGACTGGCACAGCAAGGAACGAGGTCCGGTAGACAGCCACCTGAAGAGCCCGGTGCAGCAGCGAGGAATAGGCGATGGAGAGGAAAAGTCCGCCGCCGGGAAATCCACCTGTGCACAGGGGAGCAGACTTGGAAGAGAAAAAGGTAAGATCGTCTTACCGCTATGTTTGCTGAGGATGAGACGGAACTCACAGCAATCAGTAATGAAGTCTGACGGCTTCAGGCCGAAGCCCAGGGCGAGGCGGCTTAAATCCCTCGCCGCTGATGATGTGCAGGTGTGCGTGCAGCTGGCGCCGCTGATGAGCGGCGCGGCGTGACACAAAGCCCCTCACTAGTTGCCACATTCCCATTAGGCTCATTCATAAACACAAGGAACACACCACACTTGCCTTAGTTGACTCTGGGGCTGAGCAAAACTTTATCTCCAGAGACCTGGCAACCCTGATGGGCCTCAGCTGTCAACCTTTACGCCCCCCCATCCATCTGGTCACCCTGTCAAAAGCATCTCTGACGTCAGTTTCCCACCAGACAGCACCTGTGTTAACGATAGTTTCTGGTAACCACGGGGAGGAAATACGGTTTCTGGTCTTGTCCTTCTCCTCTTCACCCGTCATCTTGGGGTACCCTTGGCTCCGGCTGCATAACCCCACGTTCGACTGGCAAGTTGGGAGAATAACAGCTTGGAGCTCATTCTGTCTGAGCGCCTGTCTTCAGTCCGCTGCATGTGCTCCCTCAGTGCCGATGATGCCTCCCTCAACACCCCCTCTGGATCTGTCGAAGGTGCCTGACATCTACCGTGATCTGGGCCAGGTGTTTAGTAAGTCACGGGCGTTGTCTCTTCCCCCCCATCGCCCGTACGACTGCGCGATCAACCTCAAGGCTGGGGCCCCTCTCCCGGCGAGCCGCCTGTACAGCCTATCAGCTCTGGAACGTGAGGCCATGGATACGTACATCAAGGAGTTTCTGGCCTCCGGTATCATCCGTCCATTCTCCTCGGCCGTCGGGGCAGGGTTTTTCTTCGTTGGGAAGAAGGACGGGTCGCTGCGCCCTTGCATCGATTTCCGGGGTCTCAACGACATTACAATTAAGGACAAATACACTCTTCCCTTGATGAACACTGCCTTCGATTCCCTCTAGGGGGCGTCTTGGTTTACTAAACTAGATCTACGGAACGCCTATCACCTGGTGCGCATTCGGGAAGGTGATGAATGGAAGACTGCTTTCCGGACCCCAAGCGGCCACTTTGAATATCTGGTGATGCCGTTTGGGTTAACCAATGCTCTGGCAGTGTTCCAGCGCCTAATAAATGACGTTCTCCGGGACTTTCTGAATTCCTTCGTCTTTGTTTACCTCGATGATATCCTCATCTTCTCGCGGACACTGGAGGAGCATCAGGTGCATGTACGACGGGTCCTACAGCGCCTCCTGGAGAATCAGTTGTTCGTCAAGGCAGAGAAGTGTGAGTTCCACACGGATCGCACCTCTTTTCTGGGGTTTATAATTGCCCGTAACCAGGTGCTTCCCGACCCGGACAAGGTCAAGGCGGTGGTGGACTGGCCTACGCCCACATCCAGGAAACAGCTGCAGGGTTTTTTGGGGTTCGCCAATTTTTACTGGCGCTTCGTGCCAGTCTTCCCCGAAGGTCCCTTTCCATTGGAGTGAGGAGGCTGCCGCGGCATTTGACAGGCTGAAGGGAGAGTTTGCTTCGGCCCGTGTATTGACCCAGGTGGACCCGGAGCTCCAATGCTTGGTGGAGGTGGACGCATCGGATTCGGGTGTTGGGGCGGTACTCTCTCAGCGCTCCCCGACGGATGGGAAGATCCGCCCCTGCGCTTACTTCTCTCATCGTTTGACACCTGCTGAGAGGAATTACAGCATCGGCGACAGGGAGCTATTGGCTGTCAAACTTGCGCTGGAGGAGTGGAGACACTGGCTGGAGGGGGCTGCCCAGCCGTTTGTCGTCTGGACTGATCACCGCAATCTTGAATACCTTAGGACTGCCAAGCGGTTGAATGCACGTCAGGCCCGCTGGTCACTCTTTTTCGGTCGTTTTAATTTTACGATCACCTACTGGCCAGGAAGTAAGAATGGTAAGCCTGACGCCCTTTCCAGGCAGTTTGACGCGCCCTCCGCTGACGACCGGGAGGAGTCTATTCTGCCACCTGCGTGTGTGGTGGGTGCGTTGACCTGGGGCATCTGTGATAAGGTCAGAAGAGCACAGCAGGTGGAGCCTGATCTGGGCAGGGGGCCCCCGGGTCGCTTGTTCATTCCTCGTCCTGTTAGGAGCCAAGTAATAGAGTGGGGTCACGCGTCCAAGCTGGCGTGCCATCTGGGTGTGAGTCGGACCGTTGACCTCCTCCAGAGAACCTTTTGGTGGCCAGGACTGCGGAGGGACGTTAACAACTATGTCCGAGCCTGCGCTCAGTGCGCCACGGGAAGACATCATCATCGGCCCCGGCAGGTCTGCTACACCCTTTGCCCGTCCCCTCCCGCCCCTGGTCCCATGTGGCCATGGACTTTGTGACCAGTTTGCCCCCCTCCGGCCACTTCACGACTGTTTTAACCATCGTGGACCGCTTTTCTAAAGCTGCCCATTTTGTGCCCCTCCGGGGGTTGCCTTCAGCACGGGAGACGGTGGACCTCCTCGTTCTCCATGTGGTTCGTCCTCACGGAATCCCCGCTGATATTGTTTCGGATCGAGGGCCACAGTTCGTCTTGCAGGTTTGGAAGGCGTTCTGTACGGCGCTTGGGGCCACGGCCAGTCTCTCCTCCGGATACCATCCTCAGAGTAACGGCCAGTGCGAGCGAGCCAATCAGGAGCTGGAGGCTGCGCTGCGCTGCGTCATCTCCTCCTGCTCTTCTTCGTGGAGCATGTACCTCCCGTGGATCGAGTACGCTCATAACACCACGGTGTCCTCGTCCACAGGGATGTCCCCCTTCAAGGCATTGTTGGGGTACGATCCGCCCTTGTTCCCGGAGGAGGAGGGGGAGGTAGCGGTCCCGTCTGTTCAGGCTCACGCCAGACGCTGTCGGCAGGTTTGGTCCATTGCCCACAGAGCCCTTCTGAGGACCACGGAACGGAACATTGAGGTGGCCAACCGCCATAGGAGGCCTGCCCCAGATTACAAGGTGGGTGACAAGGTATGGTTGTCCACGAAGAACATCAGTGTGCCTGCCGAGAAGCGTAAGCTAACCAAGCGCTTCATCGGTCCCTTTGTTATTTCCCGCATTGTCAACCCTGTATCTGTGCATCTTGCTCTCCCCTCTCACATGCACATCTGCCCCACTTTCCATGTCTCCCAGGTCAAGCCCTACGTCGCCGACCCGCTGTGCCTGCCCTCTGCGGCTCCTGTTCCCCCGAGGATGATCGATGGCCATCCGGCCTGGGGGGTAACGGCAATCCTGGACGTCCGCAGGAGGGGTCGGGGCCTTCAGTATTTGGTGGACTGGGAGGGGTTTGGCCCTGAGCACTGCTCCTGGTTACGCCCTGCGTTGATCCTCGATAAGCAGTTGATCCACGATTTCCATCGGGCGCATCCAGGTAGGATTGGGCAGGTGCCTGGAGGCACCTCTAGAGAGGAGAGTACTGTCATGATGGCCGCTAGGCCGTCATCAGCATCATCAACATCAGCTGCGCTCACTTCAGCAGGTGGCAGTCAGCGGGCCATAAAAGCCCAACGCGCGGACGCCTCAGCACGGAGTCGTCTGTCACTCTCACTGAGCAACGTGCCAAGATCTCAACCTCTCGTGAAGAAATCTACGCTTCGCCAAACCAGGCCACGTAAGCCATCTCTTCACAATTCCTCTGCTAGCCTTTTCCCCTGTGCACAGGTGGACCTCCCTGGCAGCGGACCACCCTCCTCTGCTGACGAGGCACCATCTTCCGCTTCACGGAGCTCCTCCTCACCTCCACAGCACCAGACACCACGAGCACGACGTCGCACGGACACCAGGAGTCAGTCAGCCTCTCATTGTGGCACCTGCAAGTAAGCCCCTGCAGCATATCCGCCGAACATTACTACTGTGCAACAGTAACCTTGTGCTTGTGTTTTTCCAGGGTTGCCAGGTTACCACAAGACGGGCTCAGCTCCAGTGGCCAGACGAGCATTCACACATTCACTCACACTTCACTCATTAACTCACAATAAAGATAATTGTCTGTATCTCTCGTGTCAGCGTCTGTCTCTTGGGTCGTAAATCATGTCAGGTTCAGGCACTAGGGTGAATTTGGCGAAGGGGACAGAATAAGCCATTGATCTTACTTTGATTTTACAAAGCTTAGCTGAAAGATGCAGGTGGAGGGTAACAAGGAAAAGTATTATACGAAGTGATCACTACCCAATAGTAGTTGATGTTGGAGTAGAAAACAATATTGATCAAGAAGGAAGAAAGATGGGCATTTGATAAAGCAGATTGGGGAATATTTGCAATTTTTAGCGAGGGGGAATTGAAAGAAGTAAATCTAAATCAGACAGCTGAAGAGATGAATGTAGGAATACAGTAACAACAGCATCATTAAAGCAGCAAAGGAAGCCATCCCAAGAAGAGGTAGGGGAAAAAGGAAAAAAATTACTTCCTTGGTGGACTCCAGAATATTCTGAAGCAATTAAAGAGACAAAATAAAGCTTTTAAAGTATTAAAAAATGTATTGAATATGGATAATTTGATCAATTATAAATGGGAGCAGGCTTAAGTACGGAGAATTATTAAACAGACCACAAAAGAGTTTTGGAGGAAATATTGTGATTCATCAGGAAGAAGTACACCCTTAGAGAAGGTATGGGGAACAATTAAAAGGATGTCTGGTATAAGGAAGGAGCTAAATTATCCAATAATGGAAAACGGGAACAGTTTGATAGTAGATTATAATGAAAAGGCAGAACATTTAGTTAGAATTTTCAGTAAAATAAGTAGTGCAGATAATTTGAGCAATGTGGAAAAAAAGTGGGAGAGATCAGACAAAATTAAATAATTTAGAAGCGTTGCAAGATGAGGCAGAGTTTGAGAATGTGATAAATCAGTGTTTCTCAATGAATGAGTTAAATCATACATTAAGGAAAGTCTGTAAGACAACTCCAGGGAAAGATCAAGTGACTTATAAAATGATTAAAAACCTGAGTGATACTGGTAAAAAGATACTATTAGAGTTATACAACAAGGCTTGGGGGGAAGGGATATTGCCTACTCCATGGAAAGAAGCTGTTATTGTTCCAATATGCAAGCCAGGTAAAAATCCAGGTTTAGGAGAGAGTTACAGACCCATCGCTTTAACATACCACATTGGTAAAACTATGGAAACAATGATTAATGAGAGGTTAATATATTATCTGGAGTCTAGAGAGGCATTAAAAGGTTACCAAAGTGGCTTTAGAAAAGAGAGAAGTACTACTGATCCTGCTGTTTGTTTGGAACATGAAATTAGGAAGGCCCAAGTAAACAGCGAAAGTGTAGTTTCTGTATTTTTGGATGTCGAGAAGGCGTATGACATGATGTGGAAAGATGGACTGATTATCAAACTTTATAAGCTAGGAATTAGAGGGAGATTGAAAAGATGGATTAAGAGTTTTTTGAGTGACAGGAAAATTTTGGTAAGAATAGGGAAGCAGTACAGCTCAAGTCAAGTAATAGAAAATGGAACCCCACAAGGCAGTATTATAAGTCCAATTTTGTTTTCAGTCATGATCAGTGATATTTTTTTGTAGAGTTAAGAGTTCTGTTGGTGTCTCTTTGTTTGCAGACGAAGGTGCTATGTGGACAAGAGGAAGAAATCTATCATTTATTGTTAAAAAGTTGCAGCAGGAGATTGATAAAGTTGAGGCTTGGGCAGTGGAATGGGGATTTAGGTTTTCTGTGGGGAAGACAAAGGCTGTGTTATTCACTAGGAAGAGCGTAAACAATCAAGTCAATCTTAAAATGTACGATCAAAACATAGAAACAGTTGAGTGCTTCAAGTATTTAGGTGTGTGGTTCGATAAGAGTTGTTCTTGGAATATTCATGTTGAAAAAATTGTGACAAAATGTAAGAAGGTTTTAAATATTATTAGATGTTTGAGGGGAAGAGAATGGGGAGCAAATAGAGGTGCTTTAAAAACATTATATGTGGCTTTAATTAGGTCAGTGTTTGATTATGGGTGTATTATGTATGGATCAGCTTTAGAAACACTTTTGAAAAAGTTGGATACAATTCAATACCAAGCTCTGAGATTGTGCTGTGGGGCCATAAAACTACTCCAGTAGCAGTGCTCCAGGTGGAGATGGGTGAGATGCCTCTGGAGTTGAGAAGAACTCAGATTGCAGCTTCATACTGGATCAACATCAGAGGACTTAGTAACAGTCACCCAGTACACAGTGTACTGAAGCCTTGTCAAGAGAAGGAAAAGAGGCAAATGAGAAGTTTTGAATGGATAATAGAGAATAAAATCAGGGAGCTAAGTGTTGCTGATAAAGAAGTATGTCCAACAGTCCCTCTTTCTGCAGAACCACCATGGTGTCTGGAAGAAGTAAAAGTGGATTTTAGATTTTTAACAAAAGACAAAAGAGGGAGGATAAACTAGAATGAGGACGATTAATATTTAGACAGTAATTATCCTGACTTTATAAAGATTTATTCAGGTGCATCTAAATCAACAAAGAATATTGTGGGAATAACATTCATCATTTCAGAATTAGAAATCATGAAGAGGGAAAAGGTTAATGATGACTTAGCTGTGTATACTGGTGGGCTTTTAGCTATTTTTTTGGCATTGGGTTGGGTGGATGAAGTAAAGCCCAGAAAGGTTTTGATAGGGTCTGATTCTAGCAGTGCAATGGAGAGTATTGGGCAAATGAATTCAGAATCAAGACAAGATTTCGTAATGGAAATTGTACATTCCAGCACTGAGAATTTCAAAGGCAGGCATGGATATTAGGCTCATCTGGATTCTGGCACACATTGGAGTGGATGGGAATGAACTAGCAGATAAATATGCAAAATGTGCAGTTAGGAAGAGTCAAGTTAGTAGGAATGTGAAATATTGCAAGGCAGAGGTCAAGAGCGTTATTAAAACACAAATTAAAAAGAAGTGGCAGGAAGAGTGGGATACAGGAAATAAAAGAAGGAGCTTGTATGGCATACAAAAGAAAGTAGGGGAAGCTAGAGAAGTTCACAGGAGTAGAAAGGAGGAGGACATCATATCTAGATTAAGATTTGGTACACAGGTCTGAATAGTATTTTAGTTATAATGAAAAAACACCCAAATGGAAACTGTGATTATTGTGGAAACATCAAACAGTTGAACATATATTTATGCACTATCCTAAGTATCAGTTAGCCCGTTCAGCAATGGTGGACAATCTATATAGGAGAATTAAAGATTTTACAAAGAAGTTCAGGGAATGTGGTCTATAAGGCAGTATTTAAGTTCATAAGGACAACAGGTCTAATTTCAAATATATAGGAGGGTTATGCTATTCTGAATCACACTCCATTCCAGAAGGTTACGGTAATGCAACTATAAGCTGTTTGCCAACCACCAAAAAACAACAATAGAAGAAGAAGAAGAAGAACCCCCCACCAAACCTGCAACACACACACACACACACACCAGGAAAGAAACAGCAAGCCTGAAAGGTAACCCTGGAGTTGTCACAGGGTGCATATAAGGTTTAAACAGAGGAGGACCTGAAGTATTAAGTTTCCAAGTATGACTATCATGGAAAATGTCCACTTCTGTAATGCCTATTCTCCAATCAAACTGCTTGATCAGAACTATTGTACCATTAAATATTGTTTCTGTTGACCACAAAACTTGCATGTCTGAAACAAACTTTTTTTATGTAATGAGTACAATTCTGTATTTTCTGAATAATTTAGCAGTTACGGGATAAATTTACATGGGTTTTCTAATCCTTATGATTAATTTGATTTTAGTAGGAAACATAAAGGGTGTCCAATAGATTGGGTGTTGGACATTAGAGTACATTTTTTCTGAGCCTGAATGGCCGGTGCAACCAGCATCAACCATCTCTGTTGGAGTAATGAGACAGAATTGGCAGATGGTCTTTCAATTAATTTGAAATACAGTAAACATACAAATGAGCATTTCTGCTTCAAACATGAAGGACACACAGCCATGAAGGAAGATTAAACCAATAAAGCAAGTTTTATTAATCCAATAAAACAGATGTTTGGACTTGATGAGAAAAATATAAACAGCATACAATTTTTTCGTAGCTATTGTATAAATTCCACTGCTCTATAATGGAGTGAAAAATGAAGAATTTGAGTGTATGAGAGCATATTGCATTTTAGAAATTATATTGCCAGCTGCCCATCATACCCAGAAGCTGGAGCTGAACTCTGTACTAAGAAATCCTGTCAGTGTGGTGCAGACAGATTTTCCTCTACAAATTCCACACTAATTACACATGAACTAATAATAAGGCAGGGGTGTCAAATTCAATTTTGATGAGGGCAGGCAAGCAAGCAATTTGCCATTCTATTTATTTGTAATTGACGAAAATTATAACTTGAATTAAAAAAAAATATCTAGCATGCATGCAGACAAAAGTTTGTAATTCATGAGAAGGAAGAAAAATAGCAAATTACACGGGGGTGGGGTGAGGGTGCAAATTTACTAGACAAAAAGCAGCAAATTTATGAGGGTGGAAAAAGTCTCAATTTTATAGAGAGGCTGTAAATTTACCAAAACGGTGGGAAGAGTAGCAAAAAGTTGCAGATTTACAAGATGGGAAAGCTGCAAATTTGGAAGGAGGGGGAAGTAAATTTGCAATCAGGCGAATGCTGCAAATTGTGAAATGGGGGGATGGGGGGGCACAAATTTAGAAGTGGGGATTGCAAATTTTCAAGGGTGAAAATCACAGACTTACAAACTGGGGGGAAAGTTACAAATTTAAGAGAAGGGAAACGTGTCATGCTTTCTGTGTGTGCTCTGTCTCCCTGCCACTTTCTCCCTCTCCCTCTAATTAGGCTCATGCCCTGCAGTCTTGCTCATCACCCGTTGTTAATCAGAGGAGGCCCTTTAAATGGGGTGCTCCCCCTTCACTCTTCCTGGTGACATTATCCTGCACACAGCCGTATCTTGTTTGAACTCAGAATCCTTGTATTAGCCTGCCTTGCTGTAGTGATGATGAAACTGAGGCCTTATGAAACAATGAACAACTTTGAGACAATTGCTTCATGATCGACATAGTGCTATGAAACATTTAATAAGGTTGAAGGTTTTTTTGTCATTCAATATGCATGCTTTACACATAACGAAATTATGTTCTCCCAGCATAGCACAGTACCGCAATATACATAGAGAATAAGTTTAAAAATAACAACATAAATTAATATACAACAATGAAATATCAATTAAAAACACTATGGTCAGACCAACCTAACAAAAAAGATGTGCATGTTGAGCAGAGGTGTGTGCATGGGGGGGGGGGGGGGGCAGTTGGCAGACGAATGGGTCACAGTCCATTAAAATCCGGACTGCATACAGGAAAAAAAAGACTCTTCAACATTCTGGCTGTCCTGGCCTGGAGACACCTGTACCTCTTCCCTGAGGGCAGGAGAGAAAACAAACTGTGGGAAGGGTGATAGTCTTTAATGATGATGACAGCCCTGTTAGCACAATAAAGAGTGCCAGATGCTGACTGAGTGTCAGAACTGCATCTGCGTGGAAGACCTGAAAAAAAGTCTCAATGCATAGAGTATGGAGACTTTTAGAGGTTGCACTACATTTTTTTAATCAGGCTTCTCAGATAGGCTTGTAAAAACTCTGTCAATCTGTAATTAATTATTTTAATTGACTTTAATTAGATCAATCTCCATGTAATCTGTCAAATGATAGACAGCTATGAGATTTTTAGTCATTGCTGGAAAAATTCTGTTGAAGGACAATTTTCAGTGGATGAAACCTCTGAGATATGTATGTATGTATGTTGCAGTGACTGACCAGATGATAGGTTTGTTTATCTCTGCTCTTTGTGTAGTGCATGTCACGATGCACCAACTGGCAAAAGTTCACCACAGACCTTGCGGCAGATGTGCTTCTCTGCGAGGATGTCAGTCTCACCCCATGTAACTGGGAGTGGTCCACCACAGACCTGTGACAGATATTGATTTTAGTTCTGCCAGGATGTCCATTTTCACCCTCCACACCCTCAGAAGGGCGGGGTTGCCGGTTGAGTCACTGACGGCCCAACCCATGAGACAGGTTGTACCGGTTTTCATGGTCATCCGGTAGCAAGCAAACCAATTCCTGACCTGACATAAAAATTAAATGCCCTACTTAAATTAAATGCCCTACGTTCATGGTATGTCAATGTAGTGTGAACTTTTTTACATTTTCCATAAATTTCACCCGAAAGTCAAATATCCCTAACTTTTTGTGAGTAGTATTTGTCTGTGGATCTTTTTTTTTTTAGCAAACTTTATTCAAAAATTGTACAGAGATTTTACAGCAAAAATATATTTGCTGCAATGTTGGCCATCACAGTAAAGAAAAAAAAATGAAACAAAGAGAAGGAAAAAAGAGAACACTTCATGGGTCTGCTAATCAAAGGGAATAAATTTGAATTTTTTTGGTGTCAATGGATCTGCTGCTTAGTTTCAAATGGTCTAAAAGCGTTTGCGGCACTTAACCTGAAGGGGGCAGCATGTGTTAGTGCCATAATGACCAGGTTTTAAATCCTCGAAGAAGAAGGTGACCAGGAAGCAGGAAATCGCTGCACTGCTTTTAATGCTAAGGTTAGCTGATGTTTTCTGCTCTGGTATATTAAAACGTCAGTTTTAACAGAAGGAGGGAGGCAGATAGTGTGTCATAAGAGCAACTGAAATTATGGTCTAAATGTTCGTTTTTGTGGAACCGCTGCAGCTGTCTGGACTACAACAGGGGTCTGCAACCTGCAGCTCCAAAGCCATTACAGTGGCGTTGGCAAAAAAGTAGCAAGTTTATAAGAAATGGTGCAAATGTACGTGAACGGAAAACAATGCAAGTTTACGAAAAAACTCAAAGGAAAGAAGTGAAATAGGGAAAAATTGGCACATCTATTAAAGTTCCAAATACACAGATTTTTTTTTACTAATAAAGATAAATACACAATTTTGTTAACGAAAATATGGATCATTTTTAAGAAGAAAGTCACATTTATCAAAAAATATGCACTGTAAAAATTACTCATCATAGTGAGAAGAATTTTCTCCTGATTGACAGAATTACAGGACTAAGTCATCCCCTCATTTCTTTTAGTTTCAGATTGCCAGACCATGTGAAAGTGGTCTTGAGCCGCAGGTCTCCAGGCTTTCTGAAGGTCTTCAAAGTTTTTCTTTGGACACTGCCTGGTTTTCTTTGACTCCTGTTTCTGTTTGCCCGTTTCTATACTGGAGTCAGTTTGTCTTGACCTGTCCTTGCCACTGATAATACCTCTATCTGCCAAGAATGTGCCGCTAGTCCAGCCAAAGCTAGCGGTACTCAAATACTTTGCAAGCGGTTTCATGAAATGGTCAGTCAGAAAGCAACTCATACTGGCTCGGACGTCGCCCGGGTTAACAAGGTCAGGAGGTCCTGGCAGCGGAGGGCGAAGGACAGAGCTGTGTGGAGGAATCTGATCAGACCTAAATGAAACAGTCATTGTCACCCCTGACAGACTGCTATGATGATGATGTATGGATGGATGGATGGATGTAGAGATGTATGTATGTATGTAGATATGTAGAGGGAGAGGGGAAAATCTATGTTGTGTAACATCAGGGAACTTGCTTGTGCTTCTGCAACTGGGGAGTGTCATTAAATGGAGAGTGTTTAAAGCAGAGGTGTCCAATCATTTGCCATGGAGGGTCAAGACCCTGCAGGCTTAACCCCCAACCAGTGTCTGCAACAGCAGATTTCACTGAATTTCTTCCCATCGATTGCTGATAGGTGAAAACACCTACTGAAGAGACTAAGCAGAAGAGACAACCTGCAGGGTCTTGGCACTCCATGGTACATGATTGGACACCCCTGGTTTAAAGATTTTTATTGAAAAAAAAATAATTTTAACAGTGTGTGGTTTCAGTCTGCTCCTCTTGTGGCTTACTACCTCTCCAGCTTTGGAGAATGCCTTCTCACATAGCACTGATGTTGCTGGCATGTGGGGATACTTTTTTGCGATCTTGTAAAGGTTTGGGTATATGGTTTTGTGTGTTGCCCAGTAACAGAGTGAGTCTTCTCCTCTGGAGAGGTAGGGCTCAGACAAACACAGTGGTGTGAAAAAGTGTTTGCCATCTTCTTGATTTCTTATTTTTTTGTATGTTTGTCTCACTTAAATGTTTCAGATCATCAAACAAATTTAAATACTAGACAAAGATAACACAAGTAAACACAAAATGCAGTTTTTAAATTGTGTTTATTATTAAGGGAAAAAAATTCAAACCTATATGGCCCTGTGTGAAAAAGCAATTGCCCCCGATGTTAAAACATTCACTGTGGTTTATCACATCTTTGGAAAGCTGAGTTCAATTTCTCTAGCCACACCCAAGCCTGATTATTGCCACACCTGTTCTCAATCAAGAAGTCACTTAAGTAGGACCTGCTTGACAAAGTGAAGTAGACAAAAGATCCTCAAAAGCTAGACATCATGCTGTGATCAAAAGAAATTCAGAATCAAATGAGAAACAAAGTAATTGTGATCTGTCAGTCTGGAAAAGGTTATAAATCCATTTCTAAAGCTTTGGGACTCCAGCAAACCACAGTGAGAGTCATTATCCACAAATGGCAAAAACATGGAACAGTGGTGAACCTTTCCAGGAGTGGCCGACTGACCAAAAATACCCCAAGAGCTCAACGGCGACTCATCCAAGAGGTCACAAAAGACCCCACAACAACATCCAAAGAACTCCAGGTCTCACTTGCCTCGGTTAAGGTCAGTGTTCATGACTCCACCATAAGAAAGAGACTGGGCAAAAATGGCCTGTATGGCAGAGTTTCAAAATGAAAACCACTGCTGAGCAAAAAGAACATAAAGTCTCAGTTTTGCCAGAAAACATCTTGATGATCTCCCAAGACTTTTGGGAAAATACTCTGTGGACTGATGAGACAAAAGTTGAACTTTTTGGAAGGTGTGTCTCCCATTACATCTGGCGTAAAAGTAGCACAGCATCTCAGAAAAGGAACATCATACTAACAGTAAAATATGGTGGTGGTAGTGTGATGGTCTGGGGCTGTTTTGAAGCTTCAGGACCTGAAAGACTTGCTGTGGTAAATGAAACCATGAATTCATGGTTTCATGAATTCCATGAAACCATGAATAGCTACAATGCTCCGCACTGTGTGTTTATATATTTATATATTTATTCCATCTAGCTACAATGCTCCGCACTGTGTGTATTTATATATTTATTCCATCTAGCTACAATGCTCCGCACTGTGTATATTTATATATTTATTCCATCTAGCTACAATGCTCCGCACTGCGTGTCTATATATTTATATATTTATATGTACATATGTATACTCGCTGCTCTTGTTTTTTCTTGTCTTCTGATTGTTGCTCTGAGTGTTGCTATCCCTGTGCTGTTGCAATCCTGAAAATTCCCCATTGTGGGACTAATAAAGGCTTATCTTATCTTATCTTACCAAGAAATCGTGAAGGAGAATGTCCAGCCATCTGTTCGTGACCTCAAGCTGAAGCGCACTTGGGTTCTGCAGGATGATAATGATCCAAAACATACCAGCAAGTCCACCTCTTAATGGCTTAAGAAAAACAAAATGAAGACTTTGGAGTGGCCTAGTCAAAGTCCTGACCTGAATCCGATTGAGATGCTGTGGCATGACCTTAAAAAGGCGGTTCATGCTCGAAAACCCTCCAATGTGGCTGAATTACAACAATTCTGCAAAGATGAATGGGCCAAAATTCCTCTACAGTGCTGTAAAAGACTCTTTGCCAGTTATCGCAAACGCTTGATTGCAGTTGTTGCTGCTAAAGGTAGCCCAACTAGTTATTAGGTTTAGGAGGCAATCACTTTTTCACACAGGGCCATGTAGGTTTGAATTTTTTTTTTCTTTTAAAAGTAAACACCTTCATTTAAAACTACATTTTGTGTTTACTTGTGTTATCTTTGTCTAATATTTAAATTTGTTTGACCTGAAACATTTAAGTGTGACAAAGATACAAAAAAATTAGAAATCAGGAAGGGGGCAAACACTTTTTCACACCACTATGCTGTTGAACTTTCAATGTGGCATCTGCTGTTGCACTTTGGGAGTGCTGTTTTTTATTTTAAAAAAAACAAAACAAATGTAATTTTATAACAAGAAAATGATGCTTAAAGTAATAATATAATACAAACCAGCTCTGCTATCCAAAAGATCCTCCAAGTTGTCTTCTGCTGAAGGCCCAGGTTCTTCCTCTGCTGCTGACTGATGGAGTTGACAACATTTTAATACATGTGGCTGGAGAGGTTTGGAAAACACAATAATATGGGATAATAAATTGTTACCTGTTTTGTTGACGGCATCAGCAACAGGTTGCAGCCTCATGGTTGTAGCGCATTCAGCATGACACTTCCGCTTTATATCACTGGAATCAGTGTCGAGTGGGCGGTGTCAAGCGTAACATCACTACCTTGCTGTGTTTTTGACCTCTTTCTTGTCCTTGACCCAGAGACTGCCTTCTGTATTGGAATTGTCTACCTGCTGTGTTCTAATCTGCTGTGCTTTGACTCTTGCCTGCCCCTGGATTTTGGAAATTGCCTGTCAGATTGATTTTGGATGTCTTGGACTGTGCACACCTTCACCTCTCCAAATAAGACGACTAACCAACATTTGTCATTACTTCTCTTCACTCTCACTCCCCAGCAGGCAGACCTGGCCAGCCTGTCTTCTACAGTCCCCAGGAAACTCCCCTGCAGCACATCTCCCCTTGACAACCTGTTCTCCCTGCGTGAAGTTCCTTCACCTGGTCCCAGCCGCTCTCCCCTGTGAAAGAGTAAGCGCAAAAACTACCATTAAATCTTCATCATACTGTTCTTCAGTTATACCTTACCTGTCCCTCTGCTCGCTCCTCATAGGGTTGCCAGATACTCAAGAAAATCTCCATTGCACATTATCTTGCAATAAAGATTATTGTTTCTCTTCAATTATTGTTTCCTCTCGTATCTGCTTCTGGGTTGTATGCCACACACCATAACAAACAGTCATAATTCAACAGGAGTTGCAAATTTACACAGGAGTCACCAATTTAAGAAACTGGGGCTTTAAAAAATAAGTCCAAAAAGTGCAAACAAGAGTTTGTTGTTTGTTTGTTTGTTTGTGTTTTTTTTGGGGGGGGAGGTCACAAATTTATTTGAGGGTCAAATAAAAAAAAATACACTCAAGGGTCCTATCTATTTAGGGTTAGGGTTACTTTGCTGCAGTCTTCGTGCCATAAGTTTTCTGTGGCAAGTGAAACAAGACAAGAGAAGGTGACCTTTCCTGCACACTCCACTCTGTTCATCCCAGTCCTGCCAGCAGAAGACTACCCTGCTCATTAGAAGCCCGTTTTACCTCTAACACCTGCCACTGTTCACCAGTGTACCCCCCCCCCCAGCTTCAACCTGCACACCTCTGTCAACACGCACGTCTGGCATACAGCCCTGCTCGCGCGTGCACACACACATGCATAATGCTAATATTTTCACCGCCCTGTGTTTGCACACATCTTTATGTGCTTGCGAGGCTGAAAATGACGGCTCCATTTGGTTGCATATTCCAAATGCATTACTTGTGCGATAGACAGATGGCCGGTTGAGGCGTGCTCTGCAGTTCAAAGGGGAGAACGTGTAAGATGGGGGGCTTTTTGTTTTCAGTAATTCAACAGGGAAGTTGCACCATGGTCGCTTAGCACTGTCACATCCTGTTGTGTTTCAAAATGTGACTACAAACATTGAGTGTCGTCAGATTTTGGTTGATGCTGTCTGACATCTGCACTTTCAGATCCTAATATCCTATTTACTCTGTTGGCATAAAGAGCCCAGCTGTGATCATGACTTTTTGTGGAGCAGCTCTATACCATTAGCCAGGTGCGGACTGGCCATAGGGAAGACTGTGAAATTTCCCCGTGGACTGCCCAATTGGGAGCCAGCGTTGGCTTGAACAAGCCATCAGCAAAGAGAAATGATGCTCTGATTGATCTCTGTTCTGTCAAGATAGAGCAGTGCTCTAACTGCTGAGGCATAATGAGGTTATGTAGTTCATCACCAAGTTATGACAGTTGGCAAGATTAAGTTCATTTCACTTTAGTGGTCCTGAGGGAAATTTGCTCTTCAACCAGGCAAAATAACAATACACTCCATGCATGCTCATATAAAATCAGCCATAAAAAATATTAGAAACATGAAGAATCGTAGTGTTATGAGACATTATACAACAGTTAGTTCTGACCGAGCAATTTCATTCAACAGGGATTCCAGGAGTTACTATATTGCACGATAACTGCACTTCGACGTTTCACTGGATATGTATCACTCCACTTCAAAGGTGTTCTAGTAACCATTAATTACTAACAGTAATTTACTGTCTAGTCTGCAGACTTGAGAATTGCAATACTGTGTTGGATGCCTTAATTTCCACAGTGAGGCACTGCCTGAAAAGCAAATAGAAAGTCTTAATCCAACCATCTCTGATCCAGAAGTCCTGTCCTTTTAAACATCCGGTGACATATTTTTACATCTCTTTAAACAAAACAGATAGGCTTGAGTTGAATTTATTGACTCAGTTAGAAAAACCACAATACCTCTGTGGTGATGGACTCTTTGTTTCATTTGAAAATGCCAAGAAAAAGCAAGCGGAGTGTGCCAAAGCCAAATCACTAGCATGCCACTGAGCCCCCGGCATTGATCTTGGCCCTTTTACAGTACAGACTAAACAGGTGACCAGTATATATTTAGGTGCTTAGCAACAGTTACTGGCTACATTTAGAAGGGACTATTTTTTTTTCTTCTCAGGTGTGCAAAAAAACTGGTTAAACAAACAAATCATAATATTTTGTCCAGTATTGCTGTCATTTAATAAATTGTGCTTGGGGAACTGTTGGATAAAAGCAATATTGCACTCCAAGTTATACTGTAGCAATGAATATAATAACTGCGAGTGTGACAGGTGTGGTGATCCGAACACGGAGCTGATCTGCGCCCGATCAGCAAGTATTTTCTCTTTTCCTGCGCATTCCTAGTTCTGCATTATTTGTACCACGGGGGCTTTTACTGTGACAGCGCCGCAGCCGGACTTCCAGCCGTCAAGTCGAGCCGGCCCTGTCACAGCTGATCATGATTCTGTGATTATGTTTTCTCTTCACCTGTTTGGCCCTTAGCTTTTGTGTTTTAGTATTTATGGTGGCAGCTGAGTCTCACTCCTCGCTACAACCTCGTCGTCAACCGTGACTGGAGTCCCTACATCCGGCTCCAGTCTCACTTCAGCGTAGGTTTCACCCTCGCTTCATTCATTCATAAGTGTTTACAGCGTCAGGTTTCGCCCTTGCTCTTTGTATGTAAGTGCTTGAGACTTTTTATTCCTCTCCTTATTTCACCCTTCGGGGTTGCATGTACAGTTATTTGTATTTTTCCCCATGTGGCTTGTTATTTTGTCAGTTAACTTTAATAAATATACACAAACTCTCTGTCGGCATCTGGCGCCTCATTAATGCCCCGAAAGAGGTGAACATGACAATAGGTCTGTTGCCCGGCGTGTAATGGTGGTGATCTGGACTACCACCAAAATCTAATCATCTGTTTCCTGTGCCAGTACACACCTTTCCTGAAAATTTCATCAAAATCTGTTCATAACTTTTGGATTAATTTTGCTAACAGACAGACAGACAAACCAACACCAGCAAAAACATTACCACCTCCTCTTGGCGGAGGTAATAAAATCATCTACCACTGGTCCGGATGCTGTCCTTGCAACAGACTCACTACAACTGTGTCGTCTCCAAACTTCAGAATATGTCTATCTTGATAGGAACTTCTGCAGCCTTCAATATATAAAATGTATAAAGTAGGAGAGCGGACACAGCCTTGATGGGAGCTGGTGGAGGAGAACAGCACATCAGACAAAGAGCCATTCATCCTTACATGCTGGGATCTCGCAACAAGAAGGTCTACAATCCTACCATCTATGCCAGGACACAGGTTAAAATTTGTTAATAATTTGTCTGTGAAAATATAAGATAAGATAAGCCTTTATTAGTCCCACAATGGGGAAATTCCAGGATTGCAACAGCACAGGGATAGCAACACTCAGAGCAACAATCAGAAGGCAAGAGAAAAAACAAGAGCAGCGAGTATATATACAGTATATATATACAGTATACTCACCGGCCACTTTATTAGGTACACCATGCTAGTAACGGGTTGGACCCCCTTTTGCCTTCAGAACTGCCTCAATTCTTCGTGGCATAGATTCAACAAGGTGCTGGAAGCATTCCTCAGAGAGTTTGGTCCATATTGACATGATGGCATCACACAGTTGGCGCAGATTTGTCGGCTGCACATCCATGATGCGAATCTCCCGTTCCACCACATCCCAAAGATGCTCTATTGGATTGAGATCTGGTGACTGTGGAGGCCATTTGAGTACAGTGAACTCATTGTCATGTTCAAGAAACCAGTCTGAGATGATTCCAGCTTTATGACATGGCGCATTATCCTGCTGAAAGTAGCCATCAGAAGTTGGGTACATTGTGGTCATAAAGGGATGGACATGGTCAGCAACAATACTCAGGTAGGCTGTAGCGTTGCAACGATGCTCAATTGGTACCAAGGGGCCCAAAGAGTGCCAAGAAAATATTCCCCACACCATTACACCACCACCACCAGCCTGAACCATTGATACAAGGCAGGATGGATCCATGCTTTCATGTTGTTGACGCCAAATTCTGACCCTACCATCCGAATGTCGCAGCAGAAATCGAGACTCATCAGACCAGGCAACGTTTTTCCAATCTTCTATTGTCCAATTTCGATGAGCTTGTGCAAATTGTAGCCTCAGTTTCCTGTTCTTAGCTGAAAGGAGTGGCACCCGGCGTGGTCTTCTGCTGCTGTAGCCCATCTGCCTCAAAGTTCGACGTACTGTGCGTTCAGAGATGCTCTTCTGCCTACCTTGGTTGTAACGGGTGGTTATTTGAGTCACTGTTGCCTTTCTATCAGCTCGAACCAGTCTGGCCATTCTCCTCTGACCTCTGGCATCAACAAGGCATTTCCGCCCACAGAACTGCCGCTCACTGGATATTTTTTCTTTTTTCGGACCATTCTCTGTAAACCCTAGAGATGGTTGTGCGTGAAAATCCCAGTAGATCAGCAGTTTCTGAAATACTCAGACCAGCCCTTCTGGCACCAACAACCATGCCACGTTCAAAGTCACTCAAATCACCTTTCTTCCCCATACTGATGCTCGGTTTGAACTGCAGGAGATTGTCTTGACCATGTCTACATGCCTAAATGTACTGAGTTGCCGCCATGTGATTGGCTGATTAGAAATTAAGTGTTAACGAGCAGTTGGACAGGTGTACCTAATAAAGTGGCCGGTGATGCGGTGAATGCGGAGCATTGCAGCTAGATGGGATAAATATATGAGTATATAAACACAAAGTGCGGAGTATTGTAGCTAGATGGAATGAATATGTGAATATATAAACACACACAGTGCGGAGCATTGTAGCTAGATGGAATAAATATGTAAGATAAGATAAGATAAGATAAGCCTTTATTAGTCCCACAACGGGGAAATTCCAGGATTGCAACAGCACAGGGATAGCAACACTCAGAGCAACAATCAGAAGGCAAGAAAAAAACAAGCAAGCAAGAGCAGCTGATATACATATGTACGTATTACTATAAAATATATATATATACACACACACACAGACACACAGTGCAGAGCATTGTAGCTGGATGGAATAAATATATGAATATATGAACACACAGTGCAGAGCATTGTAGCTAGATGGAATAAATATGTAAATATATAAACACCCACAGTACGGAGCATTGCAGCTAGGTGGAATAAATATGCAAGTATATAAACACACACAGTGTGGAGCAATGTAGCTAGATGGAATAATATGTAGATATATAAATATATAAACACACCCAGTGCTGAGCATTGTAGCTAGATGGAATAAATATGTAAATATATAAACACACACAGTGCAGAGCATTGTTGCTAGATGGAATGAAACAGCATAACCGTCTACTTAGTTATCCTACATGGTATGATTATGTGCCCATACATATTCTCACCCTCCATAGCGACCGGTATGTTCCTAGTTGTATGCCGGAGGGGACCATTGTGTAAGTCTATTGCATCTTTTGCATTCAAAAAACTATTAGTTTGTTACGTCTTTTTGCTATCTCTGCGAGCAGCCCTGCTTAGGTTGTACAGTCTGACAGCCGTTGGTAGGAAGGACCTACGAAACCTCTCGGTTGTGCACCTGGGATGATGTAGTCTGCTGCTAAATGAGCTCCTCAGTGCATTCAGTATGTCCTGCATAGGGTGGAACTCGGACTCCAGCAGAGATGACAGTTTAGCCACCGTCCTTCTCTCTCCTATCTCCTCCATCGGATCAAGGCGCTGCCCCAGGACAGAGCTAGCTTTCTTAATCAGTTTGTTCAGTCTCTTCCTATCGGCTGCAGTAATGCCACTGCCCCAGCAGACCACTCCAAAAGTGATGGCTGATGCCACCACCGTGTCATAGAATGACTTCAGCAGCGCCCCTTGTACACCAAAAGACCTGAGTCTCCTCAGCAGGAACAGCCTGCGCTGTCCCTTCTTGTAGAGTGCATCAGTATTGTGTGACCAGTCTAGTTTATTGTTCAGATGAATACCCAGGTACTTATAGGATGTCACCATCTCGATGTCTGTTCCCTGTATATTTACTGGTACTGTGAGGGGCTGCCCATGCCTGCGGCAGTCCACCACCAGCTCCTTAGTTTTCCTCGCGTTGATCTGGAGGCAGTTCCGATGGCACCAGTCCACGAAGTCCTGGATAAGCCCTCTGTACTCAGCTTCATCTCCATTGGAGATGAGGCCAACGATCGCAGAGTCATCAGAGAACTTCTGTAGATGGCAGTGTGTTGTGTTGTGTGAGAAGTCCGCAGTATAAAGAGTGAACAGGAAGGGAGCCAGCACCGTTCCCTGGGGGGCCCCCGTGCTACTGATGATCGTGTCGGACACACAGTCCCGGGTTCTCACAAACTGAGGCCGGTTCGTGAGGTAGTCCAGGATCCATGATGACAGGTGCTGGTCCACCCCTGCGCGCAGCAGCTTGTCCTTCAGGATCATCGGTTGGATGGTGTTGAAAGCACTGGAGAAGTCAAAGAACATGATCCTCACCATATTCCCGGGCTTCTCCAGGTGGGACAGAGAACGGTGAAGGAGGAAGATCACCGCATCCTCCACCCCAATGCCATGCTGGTAGGCGAACTGGAGTGGATCCATCGCTGGTTCCACCAGGGGGCGGAGGTGAGCAAGGAGCAGTCTCTCCAGGGTCTTCATCAAGTGGGACGTCAAGGCCACCGGTCTGTAGCTGTTCAGGTCTTTGGGGTGGGAAGTTTTTGGTACAGGTACCACACAAGATGTTTTCCACAGCTGTGGTACCCTCCCCAGTTTCAGGCTCATGTTGAAGATATACGTCACAATCCCACACAGCTGGTCTGCACAGGACTTGAGGAGCTTTGCGCTGATGCCGTCCGGTCCCGGCGCCTTCCTCGCCTTGATCTTCCTCAGCTCCGTCCTCACCTGGGTCCTGGTCAGGGTCAGGATGGGGGGCTGTGTGTTGGGAGTGGGGGGGTGTTGGTGGAGTGGGGAGTGGGCAGCAGGACTTGATTTCTTTAGAGGCAGCAGTGGTTGTTATGCAGTCAGGGGGGAGGGCGGTTGGTCAAATCTATTGAAAAACAGATTCAGGTTGTTCGCCCACTCCCTGCCCCCTGTGGCCTGGGGAGAGGTATTCTGGAGCCCCGAGATGGTTTTGAGGTTTCTCCAGACCCCGCTGATGTCGCTCTGTTGCAGCTTGTCCTCCATCTTCTTCCTGAAGCTGTCCTTGCCTTCTCTGATCTTTCTCCTCAGCTCCCTCTGTACGGACTTCAGCATCTCCCTGTTCCCTGACCTGAAGATCCTCTTCTTCTCTCTCAGAAGTGTTTTTATCTCAGGGTTGATCCAGGGTTTGTTGTTTGAGTGACGCCGTATGGTCTTGGTGGGAACGGATTTGTCCACACAGAAGCTGAGGTAGCCCGTGAAGGTGTGAATGAGGCCATCGATGTCCTCACCATGTGGATCGCAGAGCTGCTTCCAGGCAGTGGCTTCAAAACAGTCCTTTAGAGTGTCCATTGTCTCCTCAGACCATAACTCCACAGTGTGCATGGCCGGAGGTTGTCTGTGCACTAGGGGTTTGTACACCGGCCGGAGATGAACCAAGTTGTGATCCGATCTCCCGAGTGGGGGGAGTTGTGATGAGGTGTACGCCTCCTTAGTGTTTGCGTAGAATAAATCCAGTGTTTTATTGTCTCTAGTGTGGCATGTGACATACTGGGTGAACGTGGGTAGAATGGGAGACAGTGAAACATGGTTGAAATCGCCTGAGATGAGGAGAAGAGCATCTGGGTGTTCTGTCTGCAGCCTGCTGGTTACTGAATGGATGACGTCACGTGCTGTCCCAGCGTTCGCCGTCGGATTTGCATAAACAACAATGCAGATCACGTGTGAGTGTTCTCTCGGGAGATATGTAGGCCTCATGCTAACAGCTAGCAACTCAATGTCTTTGCTGCAGTGTCGTTGTTTAACAGTGATATGTCCCGGTCTGCACCAGTTGTTGTTAACATACATTATCACTCCACCACCCCTAGCCTTTTTTTTTTTTTTTTTTTTTTTTTTTTTTTTTTTTTGTTACTTATTTGTACCCGTAGGTAGACTTGGTTTGCAGTCTGGTGACAAGCCACTGGCTGCTGGTCGCTGCGTGCGCGAGCGCCCTAAACCTACATGTTTTTTGGTGTGCGGGAGGAAACCGGAGAAATCCCGGAGTAAACCCGCGCAACACGGGGAGAACATGCAAACTCCACACAGCTCACTGTTGGTCGGGGGCTGGGATCGAACCCACGATCTCATGATCCCCGCGATCCCCCGGCCGAGGGTAAAACTGTGCTGTCACAGTGCTAAACCACTGCGCCACCGTGCAGCCCGTGTAGCCTTGCCACTGTCTGGTGTTCGGTCAGCTCGTATCATGTGAAAACCCTCCAGCTCAATGTTAGCATCTGCTGCTAGTTCAGTTAGCCACGTCTCAGTAAACAAAAGGAGAGAGCACTCCCGGTATGTGCTATCATAACGGGAGATAGCCGCTAGCTCATCTAACTTTCCCAGTATCGACCGTACATTTCCCATGACAACAGATGGAAGGGAGGGTCTGTACCTTATATTTTTTGTCCTCCGCCTTACTCCAGCCCGGCAGCCGCGGCGTTTTCGCCTCAGTTCTCTCGGTATGTCGAGTTTTTCCAATGGGACCGGGTGGCGGTTGAATGCTAGCAGCTGTTCTCTGCTGTATCGTATCCTGCTATAAACAGTGGCTCCGTCCACCGGCTCAGGAGACATTTAGGACGATCTGTGTGTCCGTGATATAAGTGGGGTGAAAAAAAAAAGACGGATCAAAAGAGAGAGGAAGGGAAAAAGACTCGGAATCGAGCCGCTGTTGCAAAAGGCAGCCTACTCGTGTGGCGCCGAGAGAAAAAAAAAAAAAAAAAAAAAAAAAGAACTGTATATCTACATAAACTGTGTTTATGTAGATATATAAACACAGTGTGGAGCATTGTAGCTAGATGGAATAAATATGTAAATATATAAACACACACAGTGCGGAGCATTGTAGCTAGATGGAATAATATGTAGATATATAAACACACAGTGCGGGCATTGTAGCTAGATGGAATAAATATGTAAATATATAAACACACGAGTGTGGAGCATTGTTGCTAGATGGAATAAATATATAAATATATAAACACACACAGTGCGGAGCATTGTAGCTAGATGGAATGAAGCAGCACAACCGTCTACTTAGTTATCCTACATGGTATGATTATGTACCCATACATATTCTCACCCTCCATAGCGACTGGTATTTTCCTAGTTGTATACCGGAGGGGACCATTGTGTAAGTCTATTGAGTCTTTTGCATTCAATACTATTAGGTTGTCACGTCTTTTTGCTATCTCTGCGAGCAGCCCTGCTTAGGTTGTACAGTCTGACAGCCGTAGGTAGGAAGGACCTGCGAAACCTCTCGGTTGTGCACCTAGGATGATGTAGTCTGCTGCTAAATGAGCTCCTCAGTGCATTCAGTATGTCCTGCATAGGGTGGAACTCGGACTCCAGCAGAAATGACAGTTTAGCCACCATCCTTCTCTCTCCTATCTCCTCCACTGGGTCAAGGCGCTGCCCCAGGACAGAGCTAGCTTTCTTGATCAGTTTGTTCAGTCTCTTCATATCGGCTGCTGTAATGCCACTGCCCCAGCAGACCACTCCAAAAGTGATGGCTGATGCCACCACCGTGTCATAGAATGTCTTCAGCAGTGCCCCTTGTACACCAAAAGACCTGAGTCTCCTCAGTAGGAACAGCTTGCGCTGTCCTTTCTTGTAGAGTGGGTCAGTATTGTGTGACCAGTCTAGTTTATTGTTCAGATGAACACCCAGGTACTTATAGGATGTCACCATCTCGATGTCTGTTCCCTGTATATTTACTGGTGCTGTGAGGGGTTGTCCTTGCCTGCGGCAGTCCACCACCAGCTCCTTAGTTTTCCTCACGTTGATCTGGAGGCAGTTCCGATGGCACCAGTCCACGAAGTCCTGGATAAGCCCTCTGTATTCAGCTTCATCTCCGTTGGAGATTAGGCCAACGATCGCAGAGTCATCAGAGAACTTCTGTAGATGGCGGATCACTAATAATTGAAAACACCTGCTGAAGACACTGGGTGGAACAGAAAATCTGCAGTGGAATGGCCCTCACTGCCCATCCCTGACCTAGATTTCCATAGTATTTTCCTAGCATTTCTAACCCAAATATCATGTGGCGTGTAGATACTGTCTATGTAAGTTCATTTTAAAACATCCAGGTCTCAGATAAACTTTCTAAAGGAATTTTTATTAAAAACACTGGACTAAAAACTAATTAAAATACAAGACGTTTCAGTGTTCATCTGAACACCATCATCAGTTGTCAGACTGTAGCAGGAAGTGTCTCTGGCCAATAAATAACCTGCCTTTCTTAGCAGGAAGTGTTGCTGGCCAATAAATAACCTGCAAGGAGGTCACATGACTTGTGAGAAATGTAGTAAAAAAAAATGAATGTAGTCCATAGTAAGTGACCAAGGAGGAGACAAGGAGAAGGGAAAAAAAAAAAAAAAAAAACTAGTGCTCCTCCTTTAATCATGAGACTCGGAGCAGGTTCATTTGTCCATAAAGTGTTGTGGAATGGTTTTTAATACATCATTGTAAGCAGGGGACAGATGATGTCTTAGTCCCCCTCCTCTGTTAAGGGAGGGCTGTTCCACTTTAACATAGATGGCTTCCTCTTCACTTCCGCCCTCCAAAGAGAGCAGACGCCTTTCTCTTCTCTCTTGCTCTGACTTATCTCCTTCTCCCCAAACTAACTGGATCCCAGCTTGCTGTCGTCTGTCTGCGTCTTTACTGCTGATTATCGAAAGAAATTATGGAATTAATAAGCTGGGCTTTGAACGCAATTGACACTATCTTTTCAACGAGGAAAAGTGCCCCGGGGGAGGTTGTTTGCCCCGCAGGAACGGCTGCTGCGGGCTATTTACGGGAGACAAGTAATTGGAAACTCTTGTGCCTGACTGATCTTTTTATCGAAGATGTAGAAGATTTGTACGTCTTCGTAGTAATGGTGATTGGGATCATTCTGATTGGATCTGGGATTGTCCTGGTTTACCGCAAATTGTTGAAGATGGATACAACCTATCAAAATGCTGGCCAGGCGAGGTGCATCCATCAAATTGAAAAAATGGAGAGGACCCTGATAGCGACAAATGGAGAACTGTCTCGGAAGGTGGATTACATCATGATTACGCTTAGGGCCATCCACGATGGATTCAACGCCCAGCAATGAAGGATTAAGTACTGAATCTGTAAGAGAATATAAAGTTTTTCCTCTCTGTGATCAGTACTATTCGACTAAATCTGACTCCCTCACAAAAATCCTCCTGATCATCTGCGGTCTTTGTTTTCAAAACATTGAGCTCATGGCCTTCGGACAGGCAGCTGCATGGCCAAGGACAATGCCAGCGGCCAGACAAAACATCTCCTGCCAAAGAGTCCTTGTTGTTCTTAACTGATACAACACCTACTTTCAACATTACATTCATACTGATCCACAAACTGATGATAAAGATGATTCACTCACTGCTCTCTTTGTGTCCTGTGAACTTTTTGGTCTGCTGATTGTGCATTGAGGGCTTTTTTTTCTTTGTAATCATAATATTGATCATATATGACCACTATTCTGAAATCAATGATTTTTTTGCTCCTTCCTATTGTATTATTTCCCATGCTTCCTGTACCCTCCTGTTGGCAGGCGCGTTTCAGATGCAGCCGTGTCACCGGAAATGCAGGTCGTTTTCTGTATCAAGTCAAATCCCTCGTATGTTATCAGTATCTGTTAATGTACTTGGCAATAAATCTTTTCTGAGTTCTGAGTTCCTTAGCACCTCTTTCAAAGCACCCCTCTTCTCTGTCCAAAATGTGCACATCTTGGTCTCGAAAGGTGTGTTGTTTTTGTTGCAAGTGAGTATAGACGGCTGAATTTTTTCCAGATGAATTTTCTTTCCTGTGTTGCGACATACATTTGCAGAGCTGCTATTTTGTTTCCTCGACATAAAGACTGTCACATTCCTCAGTACATTTGACAGCATATACCAGGTCGCTCTTTTTATGTTTTGGTATCTGGTCTTTGGGATGAACCAACCAATGTCACAGGTGTTCCTGGGTTTAAAATACACAGGTATGCTGTATTTGGAGAAAATCCTGCGAAACTTTTCAGACATCCCAGCCACATATGGAAAGACTATATGCTTTCTCCTGATTTTACATTCCATTTCTCCTAGAGGCCTAGAATTCTTTTTTCGTTTCCTGTGAGTTTTAATGAAAGTCCAATCTAGATAACCACACTGTTTTAAAGCTTGTTTTATATGGACATGTTCCTTTTCCTTAGCTTCTGAATCTGTGGGTATAGTTTCTGCATGATGTTGCAATGTATGAATCACTTGCAGTTTGTGCTCAAGTGGGTGGTGTGAATCAAACATGAGATACTGATCGGTGTCGGTAGGTTTTCGGTACACCTCAACATGAAGTTCACCCCGTTCACCAACCTTTATCCCACAGTCCAGAAATGGGAGTTTGCTGTCCTTCATATCTTCCCAGGTGAAGTTGATGTGATTGTCCACTGAATGAATGTGCTCCGTGAAGGGGTTGATTTCCTGGGTCTTCATTTTCACCTAGGTGTCATCGACATATCTAAACCAGTGAGTAGGAAGAACTCCCTTTTAGGTATCCAGCGCCCTTCTTTCCACCTCTTCCATGTAGAGATTAGCAACAATGGGGTGAAACTGGAGAGCCTATGGCACAGCCATGTTTCTGCCGGTAAATCATATCCTGGTTTTTAAAATAGGTGGCATTCAGACACAACTCCAACAAAGAGCACATCTGACCCGGATTTAATTTTGTTCTGTCACCTAAAGTTTGATCCTGGGACAGTCGTCTTCTCACCACTTCAACTGCTAACTCTGTTGGCACACAGGTAAACAAGGATGTGACATCATATGACACAATGGTCTTATCTGCCTCCAGGGAGAGTTGTTGAATCTTGTGGATAAAATCCTTGGAATTCACTATATGATGTTCAGTCTTGCCAACTAGAGGAGCTAAAATGATGGCCAAGTATTCTGCAACATTATATGTAACAGAATTTATACTGCTGACGACTGGTCTAAGTGGATTATTGTTTTTGTGAATTTTTGGAAGTCCATATATACAAAGTGTGGTTTCTCCAGGGTAAAGACGGTAGTAAAAATTTCAACCTATAACTTATTGTTTTTCCAGGGACTGTAAGATGCTGATCACCTGGGTTTTATATTTATTGGTAGGATCTGTCCTCAAAATTTCATATGTACTACTATCACTCAACAATGTGATTACTTTGTGGTGATAGTCCTCAGTCTTCAATACTACTGTGCATCTTCCTGTGTCAGCAGGCAGGATGATAATCCTTGCAGATGGCGGTTAAGGCCCTCTTCTCCTGTTTGTTAAGGTTAGAGAGGAATGGGATTCTGTAGCAGTGATCATGTCTACCACCTGAATATTGTCTGGAGTTACAGCAAAGTTTAAACCTTTAGCCAAAATGCTCTACTCTTATTTGGTGAGATCCCTATGAGATAGGTTTTTCACCCATGTGTCAATGATGTAATCAGGGGTACCTCACCCTGATTCTGTTTCACACCATCCAATGTGTTCTGACCACCAACACCCCGACCTTGTAAAGACAAAGCATTAAACTTCTTCATTTGACATTTGTAGGATAAATTGCCTATAAAAATATTTGTCATAAGGTACAGGAATTATTTATTTTATTTAATAGTGGGTGTGAAAGGGGGCGGAGTTGAACCATCACTTCTACACCCGCTAAATTAAATAAAAGCACTCGTAAAAGGGGCACCAGTCCTAACGGACAATAAAATTAACTTTAATTTTATTTAATTTTGTACCTTAAATTACTTAATGAATCAGTCTCAAAGTTTCAGTGAGTTTTTGTCCTGCCGTGATTAGGAAACCTGTATATGCGAAAGGAAAACGCTTCTACTGCTCTTATTCACTCTTTTATTAAAATCATTCAGGTTACATGGCATGGCGTTCAAATGATGAATAAACAGATTCAGATGATGACAGCGTAAAATATCACATCAACTAATATTGGGTTCCTGAACATAAAATCCAGCTTTACACCTCTGCAGAACCAAGGAGAAACTAGACTTATGTTTCAACGGTAAATGAGGCTGGAATGTTTTAACAAAACATCGCAATTTTATGGGGAAAATTCATAAGCTAATTATCTAAAAATGACTCCTGAATTAATCTACAAAATTTAAGGGCAGTTACTTAAAAATGACTAAGAGTTTTTGCTTCAGTTTACAGTGCTATCCTGCGGCTGAGAGACTAATTGAGCCCTGAAATACGGGCCATATTCAATTGTAATTTAATTGTTAGGACATCACGTTTTAACCCAGGAAATAGGAGAAATAAGAGTCTCACTCACACAACGGCCGTTGGTCCAAGTTCCGCGGGTCGGTACCGCTGGGTTTTGAAGTTAGGACGTCGGGAAGAAGCGGCTGCTGCGATGCCTCCTCACAGCCTTGGAGGTGATAACTCAGCTGGGGGGCCCTTCAAAGAGACACTTGCAGCCGTGGGTGGTTTGTCTCAGGGCGGCGTGAAAAGTCCTTGGAAAAGAATCCAAATTTTGAGGTCTCTTGTAGCGGGATAGACCAAAAAAAACTGAAGGAAAAATCTTCTCAGTCTCTGTTCACTTTAAACTAGGCAAATTAAAGGTCCATTTTAATGGCGTGAAAAGTCATTAAAAAAATGTTAGAAAAACATTTACTAGGATAAGAATGGCTTCTGAGGTGAAGGAAAAAGTTTGAGAATTTGATTCTCTAAAAAGGGATGAGCTCTAAAGAAAAATAGTTTCTCCTCAGTAACCAGAAAGACTTGACAAACACACAGAGAATAAAATAAAACTTCACAGGGCCTTGAAACGGTGGAGTAAAATCTTCTGAGATCTAGATTACTATTCTGCTTCCTTAATCTTAATTTAGTTCCTAATCTTTCTCAAAATCTCTTTCTTCTTTCTGTGTTTCTAATTCTTAATTCTATTTCTAGCTAATCTTCCTGCCTGTTCTTTGTCTACCCTTTTTCTTCTTTTCTGATCTCTTTTTCTTTTTCCCTACCTTTTTCTGTTCTCTGCTGATCTCTGACTAAACTCAAATCTAACTTCTCTTTTAAAGTTACCTCGCCGGGTCATAAAACTGATGATGTAGTCGCAAGACTGACCAATCGGCTTTTTCAGAAGCAGTTTAAAATGGCTGCTATCCAATGTGAGAACACTTCTTTGTTTGAGAGCAGCCAATCGAATGAAGACACCATCCCATGAAATTTCAGAGGGAAAATCAACACTCAGTCAGTTCTTATGAGATAAATGCTCAATATAAAATCTAACTAAATTAAATGACTTGGCTAATATATGGTGATCATGCATTTATACCATTACTCCAATAACACTCATGAATATAACATTTCTTATACATAATTATAATACATGCATTCACATTTAGATCAAGATTAGAACAGCAGAATATGCAGCAAACCATGGTTGGTGATAAAAGAGGGATGATTTTCAGTGTCCTTAGGATCCAGAGGATAAGCTGAAAGAAACTTAATATTTAGAACAAATTAAAAGTCATCCTACATACTGAAAACACATTCCGTAGGTATCCGCTAGGACAGTGGTTCTCAACTGGTCTGGCTTTGGGACCCACCATCACCCCTCGATGCCAAGCCGCGACCCAAATCAAAGATTTTCAAATTCTCAAATTTACTGAATGTAAAGATTGTGCATTTTAAACCTGAGGTAGAAGAAGAGAATATCACAGTATACAAACACAAAACAAATTTAATGATTAACCAAAATGACCAGTAAGTGGCAATACAACAGAGGGAACAATTCCCTTTAAATTAGCTGCATTTTAAATTAAAAATTAAACAAAAAGTGCAATTCAAAAGAATTCAAGTCTCAAAATTGACTTTTCTTCTGATTGTTTTTTCAGTATTTACCTACTGATAAGGTTATGTGCTTTGAAGAAAATGAAGGAACACTCACTAAAACCTGTAACAGTGACATCATAGACCTGAGTCTGGAGGAATTAATGGGAGAACTGGGGATGTTTTTTGCTCTTGACAAGAGTCTCAGTGTCTGGAGTTATATTAGACAAAGCGACTCTGAGGTCCTGCTCAATGTCCAGTCTGTTTTTCTGTTTTGTCTTCAACTGAACCAGAGCTGAGAAGCCACACTCACAGAGATAGGTAGTGCTGAAAGGTAGGAGGGTTTTTACTGCTCGAATGGCAAGAGAAGGATACTCGCTCATCACAGTGCTGCACGAGAATTGCGAGAGGCTTACCTCCGTGAACCTCTTTTTCAGCGTGCGGTCACATGATAGCTCCACCAGCTGACTCTCTTCGTTGCTTGGCAACGTAACGCTTTCCATGTCGATTCCAAAGGGATCGCGTATCCCAGGGGTCCCCAAACTTTTTCCTGTGAGGGCCACATAACTTTTGCCTTCTCTGATGGGGGCCGGGGTCAGTTTGTAACAGAAAAAGTGTGACGATCGCAGGGGTGCCTAAACGTAAACATTTATTGTTTTCCAGAAAGCCACAAATGACCAAATATTAATAACCCTTTCTGGGATCTTCACAGGAAAAAAAGTCAGAAAATAAATAATAACACTATTAATGAAATAAATAATAACCAAATAACCCTCTCTGGGTTCTTCACAGAAAAAAGTCCATGGAACATTAACTTTGTGTTGTGCCGTGCACAATCTGAACAGGTAAAAGTTCAGCTTAGTTGTCAGAGCAGAATCTCTTCCTTAAATGACTCATATGAGCAGTCTCTCAAAGTTCTTGTGTTTCTTCCTTATAATCCTTTTGTAGGTTCCAGCAGGCTTGTAGACACCGCTGCTGAACAGCCTTTTCTTTGCATTGAACAAAAAAATAATCGTTTGTCCACTGCAGGTTAAATACCCAGCGTTCTGAATAAATTTTTCTCTTAGCTAACCTTTTCACCATTATTCCATTTTATTTGACAGGGGTGAGTCTAGGATTTACTTATTTTTTTTTTTCTGAGGGGGGGGGGAGTGTTCAGATAGGGGCACAGACAGAATGTCACATTCTATGCGTGTATTAGTCTCGATCGCATGGCCAGACTGAAAAAAAAAAAAAATCATCACGCTTACCAGTGAGGAGGAAAAATCAGTGCAGGCGGACACAGCAAGCCGAAGTTTAAAGATGTTTTATTCCTCCATCACGAGGCTCAGCCAGCGCTCTGTGAGAGAGCTCTGAGCAGATGTCTAAGAACGAATTCTAAGTGCGATAGTGAGGCATGAACAGGTAGCTCTTTATACAGTGATACAGAGAATCCATGGCACAGAATGCATAGCTGAGCACACGCTCAGCAGGGGAACGAGACGGCGCTCGGCCGACTTGGAAGCGAGGTGCGGGAGGGGGTGGAGGGGGTAAGCGTCTGATATTGTTCAGGGGGCCGGGCCAAATGTGGAGGCGGCGCGGGCCGTAGTTTGGGGACCACTGGCGTATCCAGTCCGTTTTGCCATGCTCAATTAGCATATACAAACAAACGGTGCGAGTCTTCTTCTATGATGCGAAATATGGTGTCGCCCACCACCTACTGCCATCTACTGTTAAGGAGTGTGAATGACACTATGTTGATTTATTTCTTGATATTTTATTTGCCCAGGCAAAGGCCCGCGACCCACTGAAAACAGGTCCGCGACCCACTTTTGGGTCGCGACCCACCAGTTGAGAATCACTGCGCTAGGAGGTACTGTTGAGCTGTAGATGATTTCCTTTAGTATCTGGGCGGAGGTACCTGGACAGCATAGGCTATAAAACCGTCAGATTAAGTGGTTTATGACTCTTTTAAAAACATTGGTTTCCTGTGAAAAGGTACGTTATCAAATGCAGTGTTCATGTTGAGAGGTCTGGTCTCCTGAGTTTTATGTTCCTTTGAGCCTTTAAAAGCAAACTCTGATCCTTACAATCTCTGCAAGAGGCAACTGTTTACATTGGGGTCCTGGGAAAGCAAGCATCTTTGGTCAGGCCTGGAAGAAGCCTGCATGAGTCGACATAAAAGCCAGTGATATTCCTGAGAAGGCAGAAAGGTGATATTCCTGTGTAATGAATAAAATGAAATTCCTGTAAACTGGAGAGAAGTGATCTTCTGTCTCGGTTTTGAGGAAACGATGATGCTACACATTCTTTACTCATGGTATGTTGAGCAAAATGTGTATGTTCCACAAAGTCTATTACCTTTTGTAAGGTTCCCTTTGATAGCTTGATGGCCATTTTCTGATGTAGCTGTCTTTCTTTATCTTGCAAAACATCTAAGGTAAAATGGACCTGCCGTATCCTTTCGTTTTGTAGCTGTTTCTGTGTGCTCTTCAAAATGCTGGTGGCTTTATGTCCTCTCAAGATGACCTCAGACATAGGCTTTTAGGGATGATCCCATGATGCCGACATCTCAGGTTGAAGCGTACATGATTTCTGTAGTCTGCCACCTTCCTTGCTGTGTTCTCATATTCCTGCAGCAGTTTCAGGCTGTCCTCGCCAAATTGCTCAGCAATCAGTCTTTGTAAGTTCATTTTAAAACATCCAGGTGTCAGATAAACTTTCAAAAGAATTTTTTTTTTAATAAAAACACTGGACTAAAAACTAATTAAAATACAAGACGTTTCAGTGTTCATCCGAACACCATCATCAGTTGTCAGACTGTAGCAGGAAGTGTCTCTGGCCAATAAATAACCTGCAAGGAGGTCATATGACTTGTGAAAAATGTAGTAAATAAAATGAATGTAGTCCAACCCAACAATGACGTTAACCCATCTGAAGTCCAGAGGATTACTGTGGAACACGTCATTAAAAATGACAGTCACACCACTGTGAATCAGACATCCAAATGGCTTCATCCTTTCTCAGGAAAAGTGCTCAAACCTGTAAATGAAGTAGATTTTGAGACATTGTCTCTCCATGTAGAGCTCATGATTCAAGATAAACTCCCCACTGATGTGTCAGCGGCATAAAATTTTAGAAAGTCTGCTCCCGCCAGCTTCTGACTGAATGAGACTATTAGGCCCACATGCAGCCCCTCGAGATTTTGTGAAGCTGCTCGATTCAGCATATGGCTTGATGTGGAGGAGATATTTGCTAAATTTCTTAGCACTCACCAAAATGCAGGAAAGAAAGCATCTGAGTTTCTGCAGTACAAGTGCTCCTTGCCACTGCTATAAACAGAGGTGGCATCAAAAGTGCTGACGGTAACAAGAACTTTGTGAGACAGTTTAGATTTGGGTGCTGGGATCAGTCACTAATCATGGCATTGCAGTTGGAGCTAAAGTCTGAGACTCCTCCAAATTTTTCAGAATTTTTACTGCAGTTGAGCACGGAAGAGGAGAGGCAATCTGCAAAACTTGATCACATGCAATGTCATTTTGGTGGTACAAAGCCAAACCATCAGTCAACATGCAGATTGTACCTGAGATCCCTACATCTTATGATACAAATGGTGATGTGCTCCAGACGTACACCACAGAAACTGAAGATTTAAGGGAGCAAGTTGCTGAACTAAAGATGCAGCTAACTAAAAAAGAGCAAAGAAAACAAAAGCATGCAAACAAATCAAAGCAAGTCATTGAAACTGCCCCAACTATGGCCCCAGATGTAGTTCAAGCTCAGCAAACCTTACTGAGACCAAGGCCAAAAGCTTGGTTCTGCTTTAAATGTGGCAATGATTTGAATATGGCAAGACAATGCAAGAATCCCCCAAATAAACTTCTTGTGGAGCAGAAATACAAAGAACTGAAAGAGATGCAGAATGATTGTCAGAAAAAATACAGCCATTTAACCCCTTGCACTCTGGTCAATTTCCCTAAAAACGCCAAAAAAATAACGTACCCAAAATAAATCAAAAGCTGTTCTTCAACCCTTTGCAGCATCTTTATGGGGTTGGTCTCATTTAAAAGAAAACACTTTGAATTTTTTTTGGCAAAACAGTCATAATCTCTCTAAGTGCTCCTGCCACTGAGTAACAGTCATCTAAACATACTGAACTTGAAGAAAATAAATTTCGCCTGGGTGCTTTTTTGGATACAAATGCTTGCAAATAACACACAGCTTCAGATACTGGCTGGAAAATGCAACAGAAATGTAGAACCAAGTGTTATCCAGCTGAGGTCAAAATTTTGTAACAACACCACAAAAAATGAATATATTACACAGCTTTTTTCTTAGGTTGTTCCCAGGCATTTTGAACTGTGCCAAATTGTGCCAAATGGCACAGTTTGGAAAAACGTCTGTAACTTTTGAATGATTCAATATAGAAGCTTCATCTTGGGCTCTAATGAAAGGTGAAGGGCTGTGTGTGTGGGGGGGGAGGGGGTTGTTTATTCATTTATGAATGAATGAATGAACAAACAAATCCCCACACACAAAGAAGCATGCCACGTAAAAAATGTGTGGCTTTTTTTTACAAGAAAAAATAACCTACAGTGCACTAAAAATTATACTAGAATATTTGTAATGTAGAAGATAACAACTCCCACCCCCCCCCCCACTACAGAGCACGGACATCGCCCATCGCTACATGACGGAAAGCGGTGACGGTGCGCCGCGGTCTACTACGCACAGTTGGACTAAAATATCTGCAATATATCTGCAATCTGCTACAGAAGAGTAGCGGGGGGGGGGGGGGCATTCACAACATGACGGAGGGGCTGTTCGCAACGGTCCGGGTCTGTCATGTTGCGATAACGCACAGTTGTAATTTACCGATCGGTCAAAAGTCATTTGGATTACAATTTTCAGGGATAAAGAATAATTTACACTACCGTTCAAATGTTTGGGGTCACCCAGACAATTATTTTGTGTTTTCCATGAAAAGTCACACTTATTTACCACCATGAGTTGTAAAATGAATAGAAAATATAGTCAAGTCATTGACAAGGTTAGAAATAATGATTTGTATTTGAAATAATAATTTTTTCCTTCAAACTTTGCTTTCGTCAAAGAATCCTCCATTTGCAGCAATTACAGCATTGCAGACCTAACATGATTGCGCAAGGGTTTTCTAATCATCCATTAGCCTTCTGATGCAATGAGCAAACACATTGTACCATTAGAACACTGGAGTGATAGTTGCTGGAAATGGGCCTCTATACACCTATCTAGATATTGTACCAAAAACCAGACATTTGCAGCTAGAATAGTCATTTACCACATTAGCAATGTATAGAGTGTATTTCTGATTAGTTTAAAGTTATCTTCATTGAAAAAAAGTGCTTTTCTTTAAAAAATAAGGAAATTTCTAAGTGACCCCAAACTTTTGAACGGTAGTGTAGCTTATAACACTTACCTGTCCACAACAGCAATGTCGCTGGCGAACTTCTCTTCCTCATTGTCAGACGAACATGACGCTGGTCCGCTTGTTACGGACTCGTGGTTCTGGTCACGCGACCCGGTCAAACCATAATTCCATTATTGCGGTTTTGCGCTTCCGTGATTGCGGTTTTGGCGAACGATTTTTCAAAACAAATAAGAACAGTAGTTAGGAAAAAAGACTGGCGAACGCCTGTGTGTCACCCAGCCTTACACAAAACAGCTTTCGAACTTCTGTGCTTCAATTAGCTGGCTGTATTCGCAGCCATTGGTAGGCGGGTCCTTCTTGCTAGGTTTTCAGTCATTGGTTCTTCAAGGTTTCAGAAACCCAATTCAAGGCTCTTATTAGTCGAATGAGAGGTCAATCACATCTAAACCAATCAAAGCACTCCTTTGGCTTTCTGTTTGCGGCTGTGTCTGTAGTGGAAGAACAGAAATGCAGCTTTTTTTTTCAGTGCGCTCTAGGACGCAGCGCCCTCGTGCGCCCTTGTGCACTCTAGGACGCAGAGACGTGTCCGCCCGCGGTACACCGGAGTGCAACAGGTTAAACTGGACAGGGTCACAGTGGAGGGATTACCTTCGACCAGAGAACTAAAATGTTCCACAAAAATGCAATACACAGAAAAAGTCACTTGTGAGAGTCACTCCCCAAATCAATCACTTGGTGCTCTTCCCAGAGGGCTGATTGGTCCTAAATGCATTGCATCTCTTGAAATTGAACAAATTCAGTGTGACAGCCTTCTTGACTCAGGCTCTCGAGTGACCACCATCTCAAAGTCTTTTCATGAGATTCACCTGTCACATCAGCCCATTTTCCCATTCAAGACATATTAGACATACAGTAGGGCAAAAAAGTATTTAGTCAGCCACCAATTGGGCTGCACGGTGGCGCAGTGGTTAGCACTGTGGCAGCACAGTTTACCCTCGGCCGGGGGATCGTGGGGATCGTGAGATCGTGGGTTCGATCCCAGCCCCCGACCAACAGTGATCTGTGTGGAGTTTGCATGTTCTCCCCGTGTTGCGTGGGTTTAGTCCGGGATTTCTCTGGTTTCCTCCCACACGCCAAAAACATGCAGGTTAGGGATACAGGGGCGCTTGTGCATGCAGCGACCGGCAGCTGGTGGCTTGTCACCAGACTGCAAAACAAATCTACCTACGGGTACAAGTAAGTAACAAAAAAAAAAAATGTGCAAGTTCTCCCACTTAAAAGATGAGAGAGGTCTCCAATTTTCATCATAGGTATACCTCAACTATGAGAGACAAAATGAGAAAAAAAAAATCCAGAAAATCACATTGAAGGATTTTTAATGAATTAATTGGTAAATTCCTCAGTAAAATAAGTATTTGGTCACCTACAAACAAGCAAGATTTCTGGCTCTCACAGACCTGTAACTTCTTCTTTAAGAGGCTCCTCTGTCCTCCATTCGTTATCTGTATTAATGGCACCTGTTTGAACTCGTTACCAGTATAAAAGACACCTGTCCACAACCTCAAACAGTCAGACTCCAAACTCCACTATGGCCAAGACCAAAGAGCTGTCAAAGGACACCAGAAACAAAATTGTAGACCTGCACCAGGCTGGGAAGACTGAATCTGCAATAGGTAAGCAGCTTGGTATGAAGAAATCAACTGTGCGAGCAATTATTAGAAAATGGAAGACATATGAGACCACTCATAATCTCCCTCAATCTGGGGCTCCACGCAAGATCTCACCCCGTGGGGTCAAAATGATCATGAGAACGGTGAGCAAAAATCCCAGAACCACATGGGGGGGCCTAGTGAATGACCTGCAGAGAGCTGGGACCAAAGTAACAAAGGCTACATCAGAAACACACTACGCCACCAGGGACTCAAATCCTGCAGTGCCAGACGTGTCCCCCTGCTTAAGCCAGTACATGTCCAGGCCCGTCTGAAGTTTGCTAGAGAACATTTGGATGATCCAGAAGAGGATTGGGAGAATGTCATATGGTCAGATGAAACCAAAATAGAACTTTTTGGTAAAAACTCAACTTGTCGTGTTTGGAGGAGAAAGAACACCATACCTACTGTGAAGCATGGGGGTGGAAACATCATACTTTGGGGCTGTTTTTCTGCAAAGAGACCAGGACGACTGATCCGTGTAAAGGAAAGAATGAATGGGGCTAAGATTTTGAGTGAAAACCTCCTTCCACCAGCAAGGACATTGAAGATGAAACGTGGCTGGGTCTTTCAGCATGACAATGATCCCAAACACACTGCCTGGGCAACGGAGGAGTGGCTTCGTAAGAAGCATTTCAAGGTCCTGGAGTGGCCTAGCCAGTCTCCAGATCTCAACCCCATAGAAAATCTTTGGAGGGAGTTGAAAGCCTGTGTTGCCCAGCGACAGCCCTAAAACATCACTGCTCTAGAGGAGATCTGCATGGAGGAATGTGCCAAAATACCAGCAACAGTGTGTGAAAACCTTGTGAAAACTTACAGAAAACGTTTGACCTCTGTCATTGCCAACAAAGGGTATATAACAAAGTATTGAGATGAACTTTTGTTATTGACCAAATACTTATTTTACCGAGGAATTTACCAATTAATTCATTAAAAATCCTTCAATGTGATTTTCTGGATTTTTTTTTCTTATTTTGTCTCTCATAGTTGAGGTATACCTATGATGAAAATTGGAGACCTCTCTCATCTTTTAAGTGGGAGAACTTGCACAATTGGTGGCTGACTAAATACTTTCTTACCCCACTGTATAAGTAGCTGGTGGCCAGGAAGTGCCATACTTGGGCTACATCCAAGTAAAAATCCATTTCCTACAAAATATCACGGGGAGATCTGAAAAAGTGGACACCTTAGCCCTTATGGTACCTGACCATAGATCAAACATGGATGTCCCTGTGCAAACAGGCCCAAATACATTGGATCCCCTCTATTGAAAGTGTGGGTTTGTCCATGATAAGAATGCAGTGCAAATTGATCGCAGTAACCCCTTCTCTCCAATAGTGAAACATGTGTATCACTGATTTTAAAATCCATTAACAAAATGGCAGAGTTGGGAGGGTGAAGCTACAGACTAAAAAGTGAAAAAGGGTTGTGCTAACAGGATATGAAAGAACTATCCCAGCCACAGATGTTATGCTTTTAGTAGAGCCTCCCCAGTCAAACTTACCTGGTGGACTCTTGTTTTGAAGTTCCATCCTAACAAGTCCATCATGTCCATCTTTCAAGGTGCCTGTTCTAGTAAAAAATGAAACTGCACATGACATCAAAGCACCTGCATGTCATATTACTGCTGAACTTTGCCTTCCAAACAATATATTGTCACTGCCAGAACACTGGGCCAAAGCTGCATTAAGCAAACCATCACACACTTCACCAGCTCCTGCAGGATGTAACTTAGTATGTGCCCAATTCTGGTCGACTCATATTTGATTTTGCTGACTCTCCATTATCTGAAGAGTGGAGAGAGAGAATAACCAAGAATTTAAACTCTATGCCTGAAGTTTTTGCCCTCACTGACTATGACCATACCACTCAAGTTAAACACCGAATCCAACTCTCCGATCCAACTCCTTTTAAACAAAGACCGAGACCCATCCATCCTTCTGACAATGAAGCTGTACAATTCCATTTAAAAGAGCTCCAGGATGCTAACATTATCCATGAGTTAGAAAAGCCCTTTGCTTCCCTGATTGTCATGATGAAGAAAAAAAATGGCGACATCAGGCTGGGCGTAGACTATCACAAACTTAACACCCAAACCATCAAAGACACATGCTTTACTCAACATAGAGGAAGCTTTCTCAGCTTTGACTGGGTCTAAGTGGTTCTCTATTTTAGATCTTAAGTCTGGCTACTATCAGGTGGAAATGGAGGAAGAATGTAAACACAAAACCATCTTTGTGACCCCTATGGGATTCTGGAAATTTAACAGGATGCCACAGGGAGTAACGAACTTCCCTGGTACCTTCCAGAGGGTAATGGAGAAATGTATGTGCAGTATGAACTAAAATTTTGGTATTTCTCGATGACCTCAATGTTTTTTCTGCTACATTTGAGGAACATGAGGATCGACTAATGAGGGTCCTCCATAAGCTGAAGGAGTTTGGCTTAAAGCTCTCACCTGACAAATGTCAGTTCTTCAGAACTTCTGTCAGATATCTTGGTCATGTCATATTGTAGAATGGAGTAGGGAAAGACCCTTCCAAAATAGGTGCTCTTACCACCTTGCCCAGACCAAATAATATCAAAGAGCTTAAATCCTTCCTTGCATTGCAGGATATTACAGGAGGTTTATAAAAGACTACTCCAAAATCGCAAAACCTCTCAATGACTTGACTGCAGGTTACCTCCTGCCAAAGCAGAAGTCAGCCACCTCAGCCAACAGTGTCAAACCCCTCTCAAATGCTGATTACAAAAAGCCCTTCAATGAGAAATGGACTTCAGTCTGTGAGGATGCATTTAAGACTCTCATTCAGAAGCTTACAACAGCTCCAGTTCTTGGGTTTTCTGACCCTAAAAAGTGATACATTCTGCACACAGATGCCAGCACACGTCGACTGGGTGCGGCATTGTATAAGCAGGAAGTCAGATTATGTGTGACTGCCTATGCAAGTAGGGGACTTTCCTGCTCTGAACAAAGATACCTTGTTCACAAGCTTGAATTTCTGTCCCTAAATGGGCTGTCACAAAAGTTTTTTGATTACCTCTATGTGGAAAAATTTGCAGTTGTGACAGACAACAACCCACTTACATACTGACATCTACCAAACTTGATGTCACAGGACATTGTTGGCTAGCAACTCTTCCCAGTTTTGATTTTGATATCCAGTATAGGGCTGGGAAAACAAACCAAGACTCAGATGGTCTCTCAAGATGTCCACACTCATCTGATGAAAGCACAGTGATGTCAGTTCCATCGATGATGAGTCATACTGAAAGGTTCATTGCTCAATTCCTGCAGAACAAATAGTCTGATTTCCCAACTGAACCTGTAAAGCCAGTTTGTCAGCGACATGAACATTTTCTAACAGCTGATTCAGAGCTAGACCTCCAGTTATCTGTGCCTGTTGAGTGCCTTACCCTTGAAGCTTCTGATATACCTGCAGATTTTGAGCAAAACTATGCTTGGTTCATGTACATTATCCCAAATGTCACTTGAAGACTGGGCACGTGAGCAGAGGCAGGATGCAAATATAAGGCACATGATGGACATTGTAAAGACAGGAAAATGTTTGTCATAAAAGGCAAGGCAACAGGAAACCCAAGAGGTGCTAATGGACCAGCTACTTCTAGTCAATGAAGTTCTTTACCGGAAGTCAAGGGCAACCTTTCCATAAATGTGTTCTTTCCAAGAGTTACAGGAAACTTTCACTGACAAGTCTCCATGATTCCCCTGGCCACATGGGTATTGACAGAACCTTGGATTCAGTTCATGCCAAATTCTATTGGCCACATCTTGCTATTGATGTCAATGAAAAAATCTGGACCTGTGAGCAATGTGTAAGGAGAAAGGCAACAGTCGAAAAAAGTGCTCCATTAGTCAACATCAAGACAAGTCATCCTTTAGAGCTGGTCTGCATGGACTACTTTTCACTCAAACCAGATGGGAAAAGAACTAAGAACATCTTGGTGATAACAGACCACTTCACTAAATATGCAGTGGCAGTTCCTACACCTGATCAGAAGGCAAAGACTGTTGCCAAAGCACTATGGAGAAACTTCTTGATTCATTATGTATTTCCAGAGCATTTGCACCACGACCAGGATCGCAATTTCGAGTCTGTTCTGATCAAAGACCTGTGCTCATTGTTTGGTATCAAAAAGACAAGGACTACACCCCATCATCCATGTGGCAATCCTGTGGAGCAATTTAACTGTACTCTGCTTGAGATGCTTGGAACACTAAAAGAGGAAGATAAAGTGCAGTGGAAAGATTTTTTGCAGCCCTTGGTCCATGCATATAATTGCACAACAAATGACACCACAGGCTTTCCCCCCTACCAGCTGATGTTTGGTAGGCAGCCAAGACTTCCTGTAGACATAGCATTTGGGTGAACCTCAGTGACTGCAGTAAACTATCACACTCTTGAGTATGTCAAGAAGTTGAGAGAAAGTCTTGCAGAAACCTACCATCTGGCTACTGAACATAGTCAAAAGAATGGCAGAACAAAGATTTGACAGCAAAGTGAGGGAATCCACCCTAGCAGCAGGTGATCGAGTCCTCATGAGGAATGTCGGCATCAGAGGCAAACACAAAATTGCTGATCGCTGGAGCAAAACCGTATTCACTGTTGTTCAACAAGTACAAGACTCCCCTGTGTATGTCATTGTGCTAGAAAACCAAGATGGACCTGAAAGAGTCCTACACAGAAACTTGATTTTGCCATGTGGGTTTCTGCCATCCACTGCTGAAGACAAACATACACAAAAGCCAAAGTCTCAGAAAGGGCCAGATAACTCACAAGTTCCCGATGCTCTTGAAGCTGAAAAAGAATTTGATACTGAGTAAGAAATTGACTACTACTCCCCTCACATCCAGCCTCTAAGCAAGAGAGTAGTCATATAAATCGACCTCAGACAGGACAGCAAAATTTCAAAAGATGGCACGGGAAATGTGGAGGAACCTCAAGTTGTTTGTTCAGCGGAGGAGGAATTTGTAGAGGGAAATGAGCTTGCAACTGATGATGAGGAAAGTGAGCCTATGCTTAAGGTGTCCAGCCTAAACCCCAAAGCTCAAATATTTCAACCCAAGGATATTCAAAATGACAATAATAGCAAGACAGATTAAAATCAACATTCACCTGATGTTCAAGTGACTGACACAAATAAAGAACAAAATCCTATGAATGTAACTGAAGGAGTAGTGAAGGATGTGAATAAAGCAGAGAATGAAGGAGAACAAAATGAGTCAACCACTAGTTCTAACCATGAAGAAGAAATGGGGTTGAGAAGATCCTCCAGAGAGAGGATGGCTCCTAAAAGACTTACATACCCAACCTTAGGGAACCCCTTATTGACTGTTATGCACTCTATTTTAAGTGGGTTAGACCAAGCATTCTCAGAGTGTCTTTCCATTGATAGCATTCCTTACATATGCCAACTAACATCCTTAACTTCTAAAGTAGTGTAAGGTCCTACATGCAAGGATGCATGCAGATTAATGGTGGTGGTGGGGGGATGTAAACCACTCAACGTAACCTGCATTAGTTTGAGTAAACTGGAGTTGGCAGTGTAATTTTCATCTGCAATAGACTGTTTCTTATTTGTCCAGCAGGGGGCAGTAGTTGTGCTGCATAGCGATAATGCGTCTTGAAAAAAAAAAAACAGCAGAAGACGACTGAGCAGAAAAGTGCAAAAAGAAGAGCTGTGAATGACACGAAGAAAAAATAGGCCACACAAAAGATATACAGAGTAAATAGAGACTTATTACAAATAAAAGTTAGTTTGTAATTTTTCTGACAAGCAATTCAGCCCAGAAGAGCTGTAGGAAGAGGTCATTGAAGTTCAACTGCAAAGGGTTACATAAACATGACGGTGTTTGGGGTATTTCCAAACTGTGATCCAGCTCGTTTGATTTTACAATGTCTGTGTGGTGTGGCCAGTGTCTACAGCTGCAGAGAGGCTTTGGTACAAAGTGAAGCTAGGGGAAAAAAAGTACTGTTCATGCTATCTGATGTTAACTGCGGTTAACTGCGATCACAAAATGTGCTGCCGTCAACAGGTGTCATGTCAGCGGTAAGCAAGCGCATACATACACTGCACCCACTCTTTAATTCCCTCTGGTTATTTACAGCTGCTCAGTAACTCAGTCCCAACCTATTTAAGAGGTGAGTCGGGATTCCTTTGTGTGGGATTGTCTTGGCACCACGATCAGATTACCTCTGATATCACCTGCTCCTTGTGTTCAACTTGCTCCTGTGTGTGTACTTCAAGCTCGCTCACTGCCTGCACCCCACACTGCCTGCTCCTCACTGCCTGACCTTTTTCTCGGGCCTCCACGGAAGCCTGACTCCAGAGATCTTATCTCTCTACCTCCTTCTCCTCAGTGTTCCCCACGGGAGCTCACCTCCTGGACTCAAGACTTTACCAGCTGCGCAATCCGGACTCCCCACTCGGACCCCTGCAAACCAAGTAAGGAACAATTTTCCTGCTCACTACAACCGCCCCCTCTACCCTCAGGATTAAGCCCCAGGCTTGGGCAATTTCCCTTAATCCACCATCAGCAAGTACCTTCAGCTGCAGCTCTCTTCTTTGTTGTCACAGTTGCTGCAGTCCTTTCATCCCTGTTACACCACAGTGAAAGACGCATATCGCGCTGTCCCTCGAGCTGCGCTGGGATTATCTGATCACGTGATGGTTCACCTCATTCCCACATACAGACAGAGATTGAAGCTCACTAAACCTGTTGTGAGCACTACGAAGATACGGACCAGTGATGCTGAGGAGAAGCTGGAAACGTGCATGGAAATATCTGACTGGGGCATGCTTAAAGGAGCCACGCATGATCTGGATGAGTACACGGACACTGTGAACTCATATATCCACTTTTGTGAAGAGAACATTCTTCCATCACGCACCAGGGTGAGTTACTCTAATGACAAACCCTGGTTCACAGCTAAGCTCAGACAGATCAGGAAGGAGAAGGAAGCAGCGCTGAAAAGTGGAGACAGGGACTGCTACAGGGAGGTTAAATACCGGTTTAACAGAGAGCTGAAGAGGGCTAAATCTGTGTACTCAGAGAGACTCCAGCAGCAGTTCACTGCTAATGATTCGGCTTCCGTGTGGAGAGGACTGAGGCAGATCTCCAACTATCGGCCTCAGGCTCCTAAAGGTCAGGATGACAAAGCCCTTTGTCAGAGACTGTCCCAACACTATGCCCGTTTTGACACCTCGTCATCTGTGTCCAACTCCCCCCCTCCCTCCAGCTCCACAGCCTCCACATTCCCTACTTCATTTAAGGCACCCCCCCCCACCTCCCCCCCTCCCCTTATCATCAGTGAGCAGGATGTGCTCAAACAGTTCTCCAGACTGAACCCGCGCAAGGCCCCCGGCCCAGACGGCGTGTCTCCCTCCACCCTGAGACTCTGTGCGAAACAGCTGGCTCCTGTATTCACAGACATTTTTAACACCTCCCTTAAGTTATGCCACGTGCCGTCCTGCCTCAAATCCTCCACCATCATCCCTGTCCCCAAGAAGCCACGGATCACTGGACTTAATGACTACAGACCTGTAGCGCTCACCTCTGTAGTCATGAAGTCCTTTGAGCGCCTGGTCCTGTCCCACCTCAAGTCCATCACCACCCCTCTCCTGGACCCGCTGCAGTTTGCCTACCGAGCCAACAGGTCTGTAGACGATGCAGTCAACCTGGCCCTCCACTCCATCCTGCAGCACCTGGACTCCCCGGGAACCTACGCCAGGATCCTGTTTGTGGACTTCAGCTCCGCATTCAACACCATCCGCCCCGCTCTGCTCCGGGACAAGCTGTCCCTGCTCAACGTGCCTGACTCCCTCTGCAGGTGGATCATCGACTTCCTGACGGACCGGAGGCAGCATGTGCGGCTGGGAAAGACTGTCTCAGACTATACTAGCATCAGCACCGGATCACCCCAGGGCTGTGTACTTTCCCCCCTACTCTTCTCCCTTTACACCAACTCCTGCACCTCCAGCCACCAGTCTGTCAAGTTGATCAAGTTTGCGGACGACACCACCCTCATCGGGCTCATCTCCAACGGCGACGAGTCCGCCTACAGGAGAGAGGTGGCCCAGCTGGCGTCCTGGTGCAGCAATAACAACCTGCAGCTGAACGCTCTGAAGACAGTGGAGATGATTGTAGACTTCAGGAAAGTCACTACTCCTCTGCCCCCCCTCACCCTCTCAGGCTCTCCCATCACCACTGCTGATTCCTTCCGCTTCCTAGGCACTACCATCACCAGGGACCTCAAATGGGAGCTGACCATCAGCTCACTCATCAAAAAAGCCCAGCAGAGGATGTTCTTCCTGCGGCAGCTGAGGAAGCTCAAGCTACCCACCAAGATGTTAGTGCAGTTCTACACAGCCATCATCGAGTCCATCCTCACCACCTCCATAACCGTGTGGTACGCAGGAGCCACTGCCAGGGACAGACTAAGGCTGCAGCGCGTCGTGCGCACTGCTGAGAAGGTGATCGGCTGCAAGCTCCCATCTCTCCAGGATCTGTACATCTCCAGGACCCGGAGGCGTGCTGGCCGGATCATAGCCGATCCCTCACACCCTGGTCATGTACTGTTTGCCCCCCTCCCCTCTGGTAGAAGACTTCGGTCCATCCAGACTAAAACCTCCCGTCACATGAACAGCTTCTTCCCCTCTGCCATTAGACTGCTGAACACTAAGTGACTCTCGTGCACCATGTACAGCAGCTCAACCAGACTCATGTCAATCATCACTGTTTTCTTCCTGCATTACCGACTGCACTATGTAGTTCTCCACAGTATCTGCTGCTGGCTAATATATATTTTAACTGTTGACCAGTATCACTTAATCTTATCCTACACTTTATTACATGTATAGTTTATTTCTCTTATCTTATCATGTTTAATGTTGCAGCATTGTACCGAGACAAATTCCTAGTTTGTGTACTACATGAACAATGGCAATAAACCTGATTCTGATTCTGATTCTGATTCTGATCAGCCTCTCACCACCACCAGCTTTCTGAAAGAGAACCAACAATTATCTTCCACAACCATGGCTACCAGTCTCAACCTACATTAAACTAACTGTACAATAAAACACTTGCCTTGCACCTTACCTGTTGTTTCCTGTTGTGTTTTCTGCCACTGGGTTCCTACATTTGTCAATCATGTCATTACAATCCCACCAAACTCAGGACCCGGCAGAATCCACATCAGGCTCCCCATTAGAATGCCTCACCACCCTCAAGGTTAAAATTGATCGATTATCCTATCAATACACTGTCACTCTGGACCAAATTGGCCAATTCATGTTTGCTTCTCCCACCAAGTTGAGTTTGGCAAAGCTCCTTCTTCCAAGCCCACTCCTGCGGGACAAGCCCTTTCCATCCCCTCTCCTTCATGTTGTAATGGAAGGGTGGGGAGCTGACAAAGGGTTCCTCCTGCAGTGTTGGCTAGTCCTACAGAGAACCCCTGCTGATTTTCTGTCTGACAAAAGCAAGATTAGCTGTTATTATGCCCCTAGATAACCTTACTCGAATGGACGCGAGCATTAGTTAATGGCCCAAACTATCCCGGCTACTCTTACCATCGGTTTATCCTCAAATTTGCAAAGGTTTTTGGCCACTCTGACCGGAGGGGGGCATTACCAGCCACCTTCTGGATCTCAAAGAGGGCACCCTATCAGTGGCAGATTTCTCTGTCCGCTTCCACATTCTTGCCGCCAAGTCTGGCTGGAGTGATGTCCCACTCAGGGGTGCGTTTGTGCATGCTCTTAATTTCACTCTTCAGGATGAATTTGCGCTTCAGGACAAACCTCCCTCATTTGATGTGCAAATTTCCCTTGCTATCCGGTTGGATAATTGGATTCATCAATGCACTTCTGAGCAGTCTCGTCCGGCCGTTTCTGCTTCCTCCTTCGGTGCCATGCCTGCCTCCTTGTGCCTCCTCGCTCCCTCTCTGTGCCTACTTCTGAAGACAACCAAGCCCATGCAGATTTGTCACACTCAGCTGTCTCTGGTGGAACATCAAGGATGACAAGATGCAGGGCTATGTATTTACTGTGGCAAATGTGGACATTTTTTGACCTCCTGCCCAGTGCGTCCAAAGATCCCAACCATCAGTTAAGAGTAGGGGAGCTGACGAGCAAGGTCTCTACATCCAAACCCCCTAACCAGCTCACCTTGGCCACTCTAATTAGTTTTAATTTGACTGAACACTCATTGCCTGCATTAGTTGATTCAGGGGTGGAGCAAAATCTTTTTTCTAGTCGTCTGGATGCCCAACTCCAAATTCCCAATAAGGATTTGGCCACTGCCATACCTGTAGTCTCTCTCTCAGGGGCTAGGTTCTTCTTCTTCTTCTTCTTTTAGATTTGATTGGCAGTTGGCAACCAGGTAAAGGTGCCTTACCACCACATACTTCACTCTATATCATCACTCTATATATCTTTGTATAAGGAGTTCTGAACAATTCCCCATGTGTGAAAAAATTATTCGTCCTTGGACTGTATCCTCAGCAGGGCCTAGGTTAGCTGTCCTAACTAGGAGGACCATTTCACTATCTGTGTCCGGCAATCGTCAGGAAGACCTCATTTTCTTTATGCTGCCCTCAGTGACCCTGAAATTGGTTTTAGGAATCTCCTCGTCACACCTGCATAACCCCACAATAGAATGGTCCCTGGGTAAAGTTACTTCCTGGAGTAGTTTTCGTCTTTCCTCCTGCCTTCACTCAGCCCCTTGTTCCCCTACACTGCTTCTGTGTCCCTCCTTGCAGGACCCTTCTGACCTATCCTCAGTCCCCAAGGAGTTCCATGATTTAGCTCCTGTGTTTAGTTAGGCCAGAGCCCTGTCCCTACCCCCACATAGGCTATACGACTGAGAGATCAACCTCCAGCAGGTTGTACAGCCTGTCTTGCCCTGAGAGGGAGGCCATGGAGAAATATTTAAAAGTACCTCCAAGCTGGTATCATTAGACCTTCCTCCTCTCCAGTTGGGGTTGGATTCTTTTTTGTTGGCAAGAAGAATGGCACCAGAAGACCATGCATTGACTACTGGGAGTTAAATATCACCATCAAGGATAAGTACCCCTTACCTCTAATTAATTAAGCTTTTTACCTTCTTTAAGGCGCCATTGTTTTCACCAAGCTCGATTTAAGAAATGCATACCATCTCATACGCATTAAGGAGGGGAATGAACGGATGACTGGTTTCCGCACTCCCCTAGGTCATTTTGAGTACCTGGTCATGCCATTCAGCCTTACCAATGCTTCCGTTGTGTTTCAAATACTAAACAATGATGTCCTTAATGATTTCCTAAATGTGTTTGTGTTTGTTTACCTAGACAACATCTTGGTATTCTCTCACACCATGGAGGAACACAGGACCCAGGTCAGGAGGGTGCTGCAGTGTCTGCTAGAAAACAGACTCTACGTCAAAGCAGAGAAGTGTGAGTTCTTCACCAACACCACTTCGTTCCTGGGCTTTATTATAGCCAAGGGTCAATTAAAGGCCAAGCCAGCTAAAGTCAAAGCTGTAACCGAGTGGCCCACTGCATCAACACGCAAACAGCTCCAGCATTTTCTGGGCTTCGCCAATTTCTACCAGAGGTTCATCAAAAACTACAGTCACATTGGACCCCCCCCCAACCCAGCTCACATCCACCAAAACCCCCTTGAAGTGGTCCAACATCTGCTGAGTCTGCCTTCACCGAGCTGAAGGCACACTTCTCCGAGACTGCCATCCTCTTCCAGGTAGATCCCTCATTGCAGTTCATGGTGGAGGTGGACGCTTTGGATTGTGGTGTGGGGGCCATCCTGTTTCAACGAGACCTCCTGCGGATAGTAAGATGCACTACTGTGCATTCTTTTCTTGTCAGTTAAACCCTGCTGAGAGAGAAACTATAATGTGGGAGACCGGGAGCTCCTAGAAGTCTAATTGGCACTCAAGGAGTGGCATCACTGGTTGGAGGAGGGCAGTACAGCCATTCATCTTTTGGACAGACCACCGGAACCTGAAGTATCTGAGGTCCACCAAACGCCTAAACCCGCACCAAGCCCGGTGGGCCCTGTTCTTTGGCCGATTTAATTTCACCCTGACCTACGGACCTGGCTCCAAAAATACCAAACCTGACGCTCTCTCTTGGATGTTCTCCATAGAGCTGACTCCTTCCTCCAGTGAATCCATTCTTCCCCCTTCGCGCATCATGGGAGACATCTTGTTTGAGATTGAGGGGGAGGTATGGACTGCCCAGCTGTCTGAACCGGATCCAGGAGGAGGTGCCCGGGGAAGGTTATATGTTCCGGCATTGGCACTGAGTGAGGTCATCAATTGGGTGCCTACGGCACGCTTCACCTGTCATCCGGGAACCAGCCACACGATCCACCCACCACCTTCGCCGAGCTTTATGGTGGCCTTCCTTGCTGCAAACGTCTGTGAATACGTGCTGGCCAGCAACATCTGTGCCATGGGGAAATCCTCCACCTCATCACCTGCTGGTCTTCAGCAACATCTGAGAGTTCCTAGTCGCCCTTGGTCCCACATAGTGGTCGACTTCGTCACGGGCCTGCCCCGTCTGAAGGCAAGATGGTAGTTTTCACCTTGATCAACTGCTTCTCCAAGGCCATCCACTTTATTGCTCTTCCCAAGCTCCCCTCAGCAATGGAGACCGCCGAGATTCTGACCCAACATGTATTCCGCCTCCACGGGTTACCCAGCAACATTGTGTCCAATCAGGTCCCCCCAGTTTATATCACGGGTATGGAGGGAGTTTTGTAAGGTTTTGTAAGGTTCTCAGCGCATCTGCTAGCCTCACCTCTGGTTTCCACCCACAGAGTAAAGGGCAGTCGGAGTGAGCCATTCAGGAGCTGGAGGCAGCACTACATTGCATCGCATCCCAACACGAGCAAACACCTGCATTGGATCGAGTACGCTGATAACTCAGCAACCTCTTCTGCCACAGGAGTCATCCCCTTCGAGGCCTTGCTGGGCTATAACCCCCCACTCCCGCCCCTCACGGAGGGAAAGATAGCCATCCCCTCAGTTCAACAGCATATACAGCAATGCTGCCAGATCTGGAAATCAACCAAGGCAGCCCTCCTAAGGATGGCCGACAGGAATTCTGAGATGGACAACCGAGGTAGGACCCCGGCCCCTATGTACTGTATTCCATCAGGCAGAGGGTAAGGCTCTCTACTCACAATATTCCACTAAAGACTGACTCCAAAAAGCTCTCCCCCAGATTCATGGGCCCTTTTCCCATCACACACATTGTTAACCGTTTTGCAGTTCGCCTCAAGTTACCCCCTCCCCTATGCATCCACCCAGTTTTCCATGTTTCCTATATTAAACCAATGTTTTTCAGTACCCTTTCTCCCAGTTTTCAGTGCAAAACTGGGAGAAAAAGCAGCAAAATTACAAGATGGGAGAAGACACAAAATTACAAGGTCAGAACCACAAATTTACAAGACAGAGAAAGTTGCAAATTTACAGGGTGGGAAAAGACTTGACTTGAGGAGGGTTGGAGGGAGTTGCAAATTTACAGGGAGGCAAGTCACAAATTTATGAAACTGGAGAAAGTTATAAATTTACACTAAGGGAAACATCACAAATTTATGGGAGAGTTCCAAATATAACAGGGCTGAAAAAATGCTGAAGGGCCATGTTATTGACACCTGTGTTGTAGAAGGACTTCGAAGAGCTGTCAGTCATTTTTTGTTACTCCATGGAGCCCAGTGTGTGACATAACAGTACATCCCCATCTATGAAAGAACAACACAGTGGGTACATAACATGAGAGTCATCCAATATTTTAGTATGAGCTCACAGTTTGCTAGTGAATTGTATCTCTAGTAACATCCATCTTTCCTTAAAGGAACATTCACCAAGTGAACACAACACTCTGCTACAAAAATGATATAGCAATGAAAATAAACAGTTAAAAAATGTGTGGAAAACCCTCACAGTTACAGATGTGTGACTGAGAAATTTTTAAACAATTTAGAGCATTTAGTTTTGAATATCCATCCATGGCAGGGCCAACACACAGAGACAGACAACCATTCACTCTCATTCATACATTCAAGGACAATTTAACCCCAGGTGGTGAAAATTAAACTCTTTGGACTGTGGGAAGAAACAGGAGTACCCGCCTACTGGAACAAAAAAAATCTGACTGCCTGACAATATGTGTGAAATATACGTAAGAAGCCCAAGGAAGCTATTACAAAAACAAACCCAAAGTCATGTAAGTGGGACTGACAACTGTACAATACTCATAAGATCTGTCATCATTTTTACTGGATTTTCATCAACTTTTTTTTGCATTTTAAAAATATATGTCTGATTATTTGATTAAAGAAATACAAGATTCCATCAATTACATAATGAGAATTATGGAGGAAAATAAGTACATCCTCCAAAACATTTTTTCCTATTATACATACTCAAATATGGAGAGCATAATCCATGAATTCAAGATTCAAAGGCTTTATTATCATGTGCACAGTTAAGAAATGCAACATTTCCGGAGCAATGAAATTCTTACTCTGCTCTCCGAACGAATGTCAAGGTAATAGGTACACAACATACTAATAAGGTAATTACACACCTAATACTAATGGATGCTAATCATCATCATCATCACAGCAGTCTGTCGGGGGTGACAATGACTGTTTCATTTAGGTCTGATCAGATTCCTCAACGCAGCTCTGTCCTTCACCCTCCGTTGTCAGGAACTCCTGACCTTGTTAACCTGGGCAAAGTCCAAACAGGTATGAGTTGCTTTCTGACTGACCATTTCATGAAGGGCTGCACGGTGGTGCAGTGGTTAGCACTGTGGCAGCACAGTTTACCCTCCGCCGGGGGATCGCGGGGATCGTGAGACCGTGGGTTCGATCCCAGCCCCCGACCAACAGTGATCTGTGTGGAGTTTGCATGTTCTCCCCGTGTTGCGTGGGTTTACTCCGGGATTTCTCCGGTTTCCTCCCACATGCCAAAAACATGCAGGTTAGGGATACGGGGTGCTTGCGCACGCAGTGACTGGCAGCTGGTGGCTTGTCACCGGACTGCAAAACAAATCTACCTACGGGTACAAATAAGTAACAAAAAAAAAAAAAAAAACCTGCTTGCAAAGTATTTGAGTACCGCTAGCTTTTGCTTGACTAGCAGCACATTCTTGGCAGATAGAGGTGTTATCAGTGGCAAGGACAGGCAAAGACAAACTGACTCCAGTGTCTGTTGCAGTGACTGACCAGATGATAGGTTTGTTTATCTCTGCTCTTTGTGTAGTGCATGTCACAATGCACCGACTGGCAAAAGTCCACCACAGACCTTGCAACAGATGTGCTTATCTGCCAGGATGTCCAGTAATGGCAACTAGCTCAACTGTGTATACTGATAAGTGATTGCTGGTTCTTTTATTGATAGATATTTTATACTGAGGAATGTATACCACAGCTCCACTACGACCAGTTGTAGGGTCCTTGGAACCATCGGTAAATGCTATTAGCATGTTTCTGAAGTTCTGTTCAATATATTGAACAGAACTTCATATATTCATATATTTCATATTCATATATTCATATTCATATATTTATTCCATCCAGCTACAATGCTCTGCACTGTGTGTCTGTGTGTGTGTGTATATATATATATTTTATAGTAATACGTACATATGTTTATTAGCTGCTCTTGCTTGGTTGTTGTTTTTTTTTTTTTTTTTTTTTTTTTTTTTTTTCTTGCCTTCTGATTGTTGCTCTGAGTGTTGCTATCCCTGTGCTGTTGCAATCCTGGAATTTCCCCGTTGTGGGACTAATAAAGGCTTATCTTATCTTATCTTATCTTATCTTATATTTATGCACTATATAATCTGTTGCTGATTGCTTATGTTGCCTCCTCAGTTGTTGTATTTCAAAACCTACTAGTGGCATCTTAAACAGCCATGGAGGAATAACAGACCACAGGACCGTTGGGCTAAAATCTACATGTTTTAATCCTGCCTGCTCAGCAATGGCATCACTTATCCATCCAAAGCTACTAATAACACACACTATACACACAGTTAGGCAATTAGGACACCTTAGCACACCTTGATACTAAGTACTAATACTAATGAATACTAATAACACACATTAGGCAATTTGGACAGCTAAAGCAGATAAACCATTCAAACTAGAGAAAATAAGAGTGAAATTGAAAGTTCACTGGAGGACTATAGTGGACGGTGTATATTGATCAGAGATGATATGAACCTGAGATGGCATAAGCCTATGTACAGTGTGTAAATGAGCAGTATACACATTACAAATTAGCACCCAGTGTGAGAATTTCTCTATAATCATAATATCACTAGACTGTAAATGATAATTAGCAGAAGAGATGATATGGACATCAGATGACATGAGACTATGTACACTGTACAGGTGAGCAATTGTGCAAATTTAGCAACTGGTGTGTGAGTTCCTATTTGCAAAGCTGTGTTGGGGAGTTTTGGGAGTTTATTTGTTCAGGAATCTGATGGCAGTGGGAAAGAAAAAGTTTTTCAGTCTGGTTGTCGTGCTTTTCACACTTCTGTACCTTCGGCCTGTGGGTAGAAGTGTGAACATTCTGTGCTGGGGGTGGGTGGGGTCCTGGAGGATGGCGTCAGCTCTCCTTTGGACTCTGCGGTGGTAGATGCTCTGCAGAGAGGGGAATGGAGTCCTGATGATCTTCTCCGCTTTCTTCACAACTCTCTGCAGGCATTTGCAGTCCAGGGCAGTAGTGCTGCCATACCACGCAGTGATGCAGTTGGTCAGGATGCTCTCGATGCTGCAGCTGTAGAAATTGTTGAGGATCCTGGGGGACATGCCAAACTTCTTCAGCCTACTCAGTACAGCTGCTGTTGAGCTGTCTTAACCAGCTCTGTGGTGTTGTGTGTCCACGTAAGGTCCTCGCTGATGTGGATGCCCAGGTATTCAAAGCTGCTCACCCTCTCCACTTCAAGCTCTCAGATAAACAGCGGCCAGTGGGGTCTCCTCCTCTCTTTCCTCATGTCCACTATCATCTCCTTTGTCTTGTCCATGTTGAGGGTGAGGTTGGTGTCCTCACACCATGACACCAGACTGGCCATCTCTCTCCTATAGGATGCTTCATCATCACCAGTGGTGCATCCTATCACTGCTGTTTCATCTGTGAACTTTAAGATAATATTTTCCTTGTGGAAGGCAACACAGTAATGGGTGAAGAGGCTGTAGAGGATGGGGCTGAGAACACAACCCTGTCGGACATCTGTGTTAGTAATGATGCTAGCTGAGGTCCTGTTACCCATTGTGACAGACTGGGGCCTGCCAGTTAGAAAGTCCAGTAGCCAGTCGCAGAGGGTGCGGTGCAGGCCAAGTGAAGACAGTTTATCGGTGAGTTTGTAGGGGATGAATGTGTTGAAGGCGGAGCTGTAGTCGACAAAGAGCATCCTAATCTAGGAGTCTTTATCTTCGAGGTGGGAGAGAGAATAATAGAGTGCTGCAGCAATGGTGTCCGAGGTGGACCTGTTGGGCCGATAGGCGTACTGCAGAAGGTCCAGGGTATCCAGTATGCTGTCCTGAATGAGGGGCAGGACCATTCTCTCGAAGCACTTCATGATGATTGGAGTGAGTGCTACTGGTCTGTAATTATTCAGGAAGGTCAGCGGATTCCTTTTGGGGAGGGGGATGATGGTTGTGGTTTTGAAGCCGGAGGGGACTATGTTCTGGTTGAGGGAGTGGTTGAAGATGGATGTGAGAATGTCAATCAGCTCAGCAGCACATGCTCTGAGGGCCCGCCCAGGGATGCTGTCTGATCCTGCTGCCTTGTGGGGGTTGATATTCCTCAGTGCTTTGTTTACCTTGCCTGGTTAGACTTTTAGTGGGGGTGGGGGGAAGTGTGTGTGTGTCTCCTCTCTGCACTGTAGCTGGTGGTCTCAAAGCGGGTGTAAATGATGTTGAGATCATCCAGCAGGCTGTCTGTGGAGCTAGTGGTGTTGCTGTTGGTTCTCTTGTAGTCTGTGATGTGCTGCAGGCCTTGCCACATGTGCCCCAGGTCAGGAGTGGAGTAGAAGCTGTCCAGCTTTTCCCTGTACTGACTCTTGGCTGTTGTTATAGCCTTCCTCAGTCCATACTTTGCAGTTTTGTGCTCGACCTCATTGCCTGATTTAAATGCAAGAGAGCGAGCATGCAGCATCTGATGTACCTGACTGTTGATCCAGGGCTACTGGTTGGGAAACTTCCTGATTTGTATGGTGGGTACGATGGTATCAACACACATACTGATGTACCCAGTCACATACTCAGCATTCCTGTATGTTTACAGAAGAGGCCTCTCGGGTGGCTGCAGCTTTAAACAGTCCCAGTCTGTACAGGCAAAACAGTCTTGCAGGGTGCTCTCAGCCTCTGGAGTCCAGCGCTTAATTTGCTTAATAACATTATTTGTTTGTTTCAGCTTTTGTCTGTAGGCTGGGTACATAAACAGGGAGATGTGATCTGACTGTTCGAAGTGGGGGCGGGGTGCCGCTCTGTAAGTGCCGAGTATGTTGGAGTAAACATGGTTGAGTGTGTTTTTATAGCGGGTGGGAATGTCCACATACCGGTAATATTTAGGGAGTACAGTCCGTAAATTGCACTGGTTAAAGTGACCAGCAACAATAAAAACAGCATCGGGATAGTGATGTTAAAACCGAGGCCTCATGAAACAATGAGCAACTTTGAGACAACTGCTTCACGAGCGACACAGTGTTATGAAACATCTAATAAAGACTGCCATCTGGTGACTGACTGTCAGAACTGCATCTGAGTTTATTGAAAAAGGGCAATACTCTATATCACAGGTTGCACTACAATTTTTGTCATTTTCTCAGACAGGCTTGTATAAATCCTGTTATTGTCTATCATTTTAATTGACTTTAATTAGATCATCCTCCATATAATCTGTCAAATGACAGCTTTCCGAATCTGTAGTCATTGCTGGAAAAATTCTGTGGAAGGACAATTTTCAGTGAATGAAACCTCTAAGAGAGAGAGAGAGTAAGAGTGAGAATGCAGGGCTTGACATCAACACCAGCCAATGGCTGGTGAATTTCAGCAGTGGCCGGTAAGGCAGCTACACGCTCGACACAGCCCACTCAACACTGATTCACACAATATAAAGCGGAAGTGTCAAGCAGTTTTTTTTAATAGAAAAAAGTACAACATACAAACTCTCCATGAGGATAAAGATTACAAAGAGTTAAAAAATCAGAACTTTCACAAAAAATATACAATCAGTCAAACTTCACATTACAATTAACAAGAAAAAAAAGGGGTATATTAAGAGAGAAAGAGGGCAAGTAAAGGGCACACAAATTCTCTGATAGTCTTTTTTTCATTATAGTAATAGGAGCTTTCCAATATCTCTTGCAATTTTTTTTGCATCATGAGCAGTGCATCAAGCGCTGTTTCAGCACACCACTGCCACCGCTGCCATAGTCACATGACCGTAGCAAGTGAGGCCTGTGACTTGAGAGGTCGCGGGAATGAATGCAACTCCCAGCCCTCTCAAATTTCTCACCAGGTCTCAAATCCTGTGATGTGACAATGAGACTTCGTTCGCTATGGTCATGTGGCTGTTGGCATATTGACACAATGTTCGACACTCTGCTCACAGCACTTCTGTGTTATATTGCTTGAGTCAGTCTCGAGTGGGCAGTGTCGAGCATAACATCACTACACTAGGTAGAGCAGGTCGTCCAATAACCGGATGGTTGGCGGTTTGAATCCTGCTCTCCCCAGATATCCTGCCATTGTGTCCCTGGGCAAGACACTTTACCCACCTTGCCTCCAGTGTCCATAACACTGGGTATGAATATGTATAAGTGTTCGGTGAGGTCGGAGAGGCCGTTGGCGCAGATTGGCAGCCATGTTTCCATCAGCCTGCCCCAGGGCAGCTGTGGCTACATTAGTAGCTTGCCACTACCATTGTCTGTCTGGAGTGAATGAAAAATGTATCTATTTGTGAAGCATCTATGAGTGTCTATGATAAAGCGCTATATAAATCTGATTATTATTATTACATTGGGATGGGTCGTCTCTACTGTGCTGATGACATCATGGAGTTTGCTTAGTGCTACCATGTAGTTGCTTTGCGGGCAAATGTAGACAGCGGCCAAAAACACAGCGGTAAATTCCCTCGGTAGATAATATGGATGGCATTTCAGTAGTAAAAACTCCACATCAGGCGAACAGTGCTTGTAAATGGTCTGTACATCTCCACACCATGAGTTGTTTATAAACCCACACACACCCCTCCCCTCGTCTTACCCGAGGCTCCAGTTCTGTCTGCTCGATGTGTTGAGTGTGTCTGTAGTTTAATGGCACACTCCAGGACTCTGTCTGAGAGCCAAGTCTCGCAGAAAATTAGGGCGCAGCACTCTCTTATCTCCCGCTGGTCTTCAACCCTTACTCTTAGTTCGTCTAGCTTGTTTTCCAAAGACCGTACGTTAGCCAGCAAGACGCTGGGCAGCGGTGGTCAGAAGGCAAGAGCCCTTAGCCTAGCATGTAGCCCTCCTCTTTTATCTCATCTCCGGCGCCACCTCCAATGCGCTATCTTGCGGTCAGTATGCTCATGCGGTTTTGGTACTTCAGGGCCTTCCTGGGGGTGGTGCTGATTGTAAAGAACTGAGGTCCACACGAATAGTGGTTTCAACAAAGTTCTCTTTTAAAACTAGGAGCGGGAACATTAACAGGCGGCAACATCAACACATCGCCATTTTCATAACTATATCACTCGGTGAAGGTCAACTCTGACCTGTGACGTCACCACAGTCTTAAAGACACACCACATATAAATATCACATTATATGACATCTCCCCCTTTTTTAGCTTTTTTTTTTTTCAGAACAAAACAATTTTCAGTTCAAACATTTTTCATTCCCATTTCACCCTTCCCCACAGCCCATGGCTTAATCCTTGAACCACATATAACCACACTTATCACAGTGAACACGTGAATTTCTCTATTTTTTCATTCATTTTTTTTTTCTACAAATCTAGTCTTTGCACAGGTTTAATCATTCTACCAGACCGGGTAAACAACAGTCCTTGCTTTGGGTCTGGCGGTTTGACACTGGATTCTGGTAAAATAGTGTCAGCAGCAGCTGCAGTTTCAGGCTGCTGATCGACAATCTCTGGCTGCAGGTCATTTGGAGCTGAAGAGTGTATCTCTCTGGCTGATTCAGGATCATGTTGCAAGTGACGGCGGTTGCGTCGCAAAGTTGCTCCCTGGGGTGTTTCAATAAGAAAGGAGCGAGGTGTGCTGCTTTCTCCTGTGACAACAGCGGGTGTTTTCCAGGATTTCTGATGGTCCAGCTTTGTGAGGACTGAATCTCCTGGCTTCAACGAAGGTAGGGGTTTAGCTCCATGGCGCTGATTGAAGTAGAATGCTTGTTTCTGTTTCTCCATTGCATCCTTGTTCCTGACGACTTCCAGATCAGGCCATCGGGGCTGAAGATTCACTTCCAGTGTAGGAAGAGTTGTTTTGATCTTTCGACCCATAAGTAGCTCTGCAGGACTCACGCCTGTGGTGGTGCAGGGCGTTGATCGAAAGCACATGAGGGCGAGCAAAGGATCTTGCTGCTTTAAGATTCTTTTTGCTGTTTGAACTCCCCTCTCTGCATGTCTGTTTCCTTGGGGGTTGTGTGGACTTGAGGTGATGTGCAAAAAGTCAAACTCCCTTGCAAACTTTTTAAATTCTTGGCATGAGAATTGAGGCCCATTGTCAGATACAACCACATCTGGACAACCAAACCTCGCGAACACTGCCTTCAGCTTTAAGATCATCTGAGAAGCAGTGGTTACTGGCAGATGAAGTATCTCGAGGAACCGAGAGAAATAGTCTGACACAACAAGGTAAGTGTGCTTGTTATGCTCACACAGGTCAACAGCAAGTCTCTTCCAGGGTCGATCAGGTAGAGGGGTTGACAAGAGAGGCTCTTTTCGCTGAGCTGGTCTCATCTCACGACACACCTGACAGGACTGGACTTTGCGTTTGATTTCAGATGAGATGCCAGGCCACCACACAGATGTGCAGGCCCGCTCTCTGCATTTTGTCAGACCTTGATGTCCATCATGTATTCAATCCAAGATGTCTGCTCTGAGCACATCCGGAATCAGCATGCGGCTTCCTCTGGTGATAATTCCATCGCATTCAGACAGTTCATTTTTAATGGGAAAATAGTCTCTGATAGCTGCTGGGACATTGCCTATGTATTCTGGCCATCCTGACTTGATGTACCGCAACACCAACTGTAGGTTACAGTCAGCTGCTGTAGCAGTCTTTATGGTGTCTATTTTATGTGTAGTAGCTGGCAAGTTATCAATAACTGCTGCTATGTAGCATGCTACATCAGAGTGAGAATCAGTCTCGTTTTCTACGCACTGTAATGGACTTCTTGAGAGTGTATCAGCTACTACCAAGGTCTTTCCCGGAGCATATTCGGCTGTCGGTTTGAACCTCATAAGTCTCATAAGTAGCCTTTGGCACCGTATTGGCACATTGTCCAGGTCCTTTTTGTTTATGAGAGGCACCAAGGGTTTGTGATCTGTAACCAACTTAAAATCTTCCAGACCACAGAGGTACTTCTCGAATCTCTCACATACCCAGACACTCGCCAAACACTCCTTCTCTATCTGTGCATATCTAGTCTCGGCCTCTGACAGACGACGTGAGCAGTATGCCACAGGTTTCCAGTTTCCATCGTGCAGTTGCAGTAGTACTCCACCTATACCGTAGCTGCTGGCATCGGCTGATACGGCAGTAGGTCGATTCACATCATATAATTTCAGAACTGGAGAAGTAGACAGAATGTCTTTGATGCGTTGAAATGCCTCCTGCTGAGAATGGTCCCACATCCACACTGACTTGGATTTCAACAGTTCATATAGTGGCTGGCCCACTGTCGACAGATTTGGGATATATTTCCCTAGGTAGTTAAACATGCCTAGGACACGCTTGAGGTCATGCACGTTCTGTGGTGGAGGGAGCTCGCGGATTGCCTTGACTTTATCAGGGTCAGGTCTCACGCCTGATTTGTCAATTTCTTGGCCCAAGAAGTGAAGCTTGTTTTGTCTAAACTTACATTTTTCTCTGTTCAGTTTAAGTCCGGCTGACTCGATCCTTTCCAGTACCTTGCTGAGACGCTGGTCGTGCTGTTCAGGAGTGTCGCCGTACACCAGTATGTCATCCATGTAGATAGCCACGCCTTCCAGGCCGTTGAGGGTTTCTGTCATTTTGCACTGAAAAATTTCAGGAGCGCTTGTGATCCCAAATGGAAGACGTTTGAATGCATATCTCCCAAAGGGTGTGATAAAGGTTGTTAATTTACTGCTTTCTGGATGGAGAGGAATCTGCCAAAACCCGGAGGCAGCATCCAATGATGTGAATGTGGTTGCTCCACTAAGTTTTGCAGTGATTTCCTCTGCAGTAGGAAGAACATACCTCTCTCTTCGTACAGCTTCATTTAACCTCTTTAAATCGACACAGATCCGCACTTTTCCATTTTTCCTTGGGACTGGCACCATTGGCGCGCACCAATCTGTAGGATCAATCACAGCTTCAATCACATTATTCTCCTCCATACGCTGCAATTCCTCTTTAACCTTCTGCAAAAGTGGCAAAGGGACACGACGGGCAGTGTGCACTGTGTATGGCTGAGCATTCTCTTTTAACAGGATTTTAACTGGTTCTGTTTTAAGTGTTCCATGCTCACCAAATGCTTTGTGTACTTCTTCGACACGCTTCACAAGCCCCATCGACATTGCTGTATCTCTGCCCAGCAAATTGTTTGCATTATTGCCACTGATGACATACACAGGAAAAGTATATGGTTTTTCTTTGTATTCTGTGAAGGCTTGAAATTTTCCTATACAGTCCAACTGACCACCCGGGCTGCACAGTGTGACATTAGATGGCTCTAATTCCTTCTTAGGAACTAGTTCGTTAAATGTCTTTTGTCCCATAATGTTTGCATCTGCACCCGTATCAATTTTAAAATTGACTGGTGTTGTTCCAATTGTAAGCTGTATGGTCCATGGGTCATCATTTCTGTCTGTTTTTGTGACTGCGCCCAAAAAAAATGGTGTCTGGGAAACTGTCTCTTCAGTGACTTCTCTGACTGATTTACTGACATTTCTTTTCCCAGTGACCCACCTTTTTACACTTGTTGCATGTTGACTTCATGGCTGGGCACTTTTCAGGATCTCTGTGTTTTAATTTTCCACATCTTCCACACCATGAGTCTTTTTGCTCTCCACTTTTTCCTTTCCTTGGTTTAAATGGAGATCTTCCTCTGCCTGCTGCTTTTCCCTGGATCTCCTGCACCGTGGCGTGTGCCTCCCCCTGCTGGTGAACCTGGAGGACAACCTCCTCGTACTGGCGAACTGTTTGAATGGTTTGGGCAAGCGTTAGATCAGCCATCATCTGCAGTTTACGTGACAGCTCTTTATCAAGGATGCCCACAACAATTCGGTCACGGATATGTTCATCTCTCTTTACACCAAAGTCACAGTGTTCTGACATCTCATGAAGGGCTCTGATAAACATTTCCACTTTCTCACCGGGCCGCTGCAGCCTCTGGTGAAAACAAGCGCGCTCATGGATCACGTTCCGTTTGGGACAGAAGTACTCGTCGTATTTCCCTAACACAACGTCAAACTTCTTTTGATCCGTATCCTCAGTAAATGAGAATGATTTGAAGATGTTTTCAGCTTCGGGGCCCATGGCGTAAATCAGTGAACTGACCTGAATTTCGCCGTCCTCTTTATTCAGTTTTGTAGCCGTCCGGAAACGCAGAAAGCGCTCTTTCCAGCCCGCCCATTCATTTGGACGATGAAAAGGAAAACTTTCCGGGGGATTAAACTTGGCCATCTTACTCAAGCAGAGCGTCCGTCAAGCACTTCTGACACCATGTAAAGAACTGAGGTCCACACGAATAGTGGTTTCAACAAAGTTCTCTTTTAAAACTAGGAGCGGGAACATTAACAGGCGGCAACATCAACACATCGCCATTTTCATAACTATATCACTCGGTGAAGGTCAACTCTGACCTGTGACGTCACCACAGTCTTAAAGACACACCACATATAAATATCACATTATATGACACTGATTGCTGCGTGGATGCACAATGCATTGTAGATCGGGTGGTATGAAGCCAGTAAATTCCGTATGACTGCTCGTCTTGGCGATGTCCAGTAGTGTCAGTCGGTCGTATGTTAGCAGCGCATGACCTTCATGCACTGTAGAAAGAGCAGCAAACATGCAAAAAAGAAGAAAAAAATCAAGATTTCTTGAACGGAACGAGCAAAGATGCCTGCCTCGATGGGCGCCATCCTGCTTTTTCTGAAAAAGCAAGATGAATGAAAGTGTAGTGAGCTTTTCTTTGTATGGATGAATCCCAAATGGCGTTATGCTATCCTTAATAAAATCCAATAGAAGGGTTTTACTTTTTCCGCCCATACATACCTCGCTGTGTCTGTTGTAGCCATGTTTGCTATCAACCTCCCTACCAGTCAGTGAGTGTTGCTCTCTCTAGAAGACTATTGCTGGGTAGAACAAATGTATCCATTCTCATGAGATCTGATTTTGTGCCTGTTATGTCACACGAATGATGCAGATATGCACAACAGATGTAGCTGCATTTTGCAGCTGTGTGTATGACCCAGTACTTCTTAAGCTTAGTTTGTATTCAGCAGTTAAACAGCAGCTCAAGGTGAGTGTGCTCTTGATTCCCCATATGTAAGATGTGCAATTAGGGACCCCGCATGCTGGTGAACAAACACTGCTCGGCCTCATGACACTACAGTATTACTGTCACAATACCAATAACCATCTGCATTAATATCTGCAGCCCATTTTCAGAAGACCATAATTGGTTGTGATCTCTTTAAATTGCACCCACAGCATCATAATAGGACCAGACCACCACACTCAGGTGGATTTTAGATGAAAAAGAAATCTCTTTTACTATGTAGGTACACTTCAACTGTCAGTTCACCTTTAAGTGTAAACATACATTAAAGTGTCCCTATTATGCATCTTTTACACAGCTCCCAGAGGTATTAAAGTGACACTCTGCCAAAAATCAAGTTTTTTTTTTCTTGTTAATGTCTGTAACATGTTTTTTATGACTTACAAAACATATCAAGAGTGAAATCACTCAAATGTCTCATATCTGTTTTTTTGCTGTTAAGTTTCACTTAAGCCCCACCCCCTGCAAAAAGGAGAGTTGAGACAGAATATTTTTGGTGACGTAACTATTTGTGGTGCTGGCATGTGGGTAGTGTTGAGCCAATCAGGAATCTCTGGGCAAACTGATGTTATCCTCCAGGCTAGTTAGCATTTTTTAACAAACTGCTTTGAAAACTTGACCGAAATTAAGATGGGTTTTACCATTAAACTGCTTTTAAGAAATGATGCAGTTTCAGTCAATATCCTGGGCCACCATGCATGCAACCTGTTACATATGTAAATAGGCTGGGACCAGTAAGATGGCGGCCGGGTTGGATGTGGGTGGACCGGGGTGGCTGACTGTCGGTTTCCGGTAGTGACGCCACCCGGGGTATAAAGGAAGTGGGCAGAAGAGGCTCTGCCTCTTTTGTCGTGGAGCCACCTGGCATGCAGGTGAGTGCCATAAGCCTTTGAATATAGTTATACAGTTATCCTGAATAAAGCCCTGTTAACCGAGTTCTGCTTCCTTGCCATTCTCATAATTATGGACACAACATTTGGCGACGAGGTAAAAGCGGTAATGGAGCATTCCATTGCCAGCTTTCGGCCTTTTCTGGAGGCCCCAGGAGAGCCGCCTGTGCCGTGGCCTCGTTGGTTTGCTCCTTTTACCAACTATCTCATTATTTTAAACCTGGGTGAGATGGAGAAGCTCCAAGTGCGAGCTGTGTTGGTCCATAATTTGGGAATGGAAGGGCAGAGGATTCTGGAGAACCTTGGAGGTGCAGACAGCTTTGACGAGGTAGTAAAGCTAATGGCGTGGTACTTTAGGGCTCCGGAAAACATCACCGTGAAGTGCATTCAGTTTCGACAGTGCCGCCAGTGGTCGAGAGAGCCGGTAAGAAGATTTTTGGCAGACCTCCGTGAGCTGGTGAGGGAATGCAGATTTGGGGCCCTGGAGGACGAGATGATTCGGGATCAGCTGGCAGAGCACATCCGCTGCCCAGCGGTCCAGTCCAGGCTGTTGACACACCCAGGGGAGTTGACATTAGCTGAGGCTGTCAAGCTTGCCCAACAGTTCGAGATGGCAGAGACCATCACAAGAGGCCTTACTGAAGGGGCTTCTCTGGAGAACAATGAGTCTCGTGCTGAGGCACTGATCATGGATCCTTGTTATGGCGAGTGCGGAGAGGAAGATTTTGCCTCTGTGGTCAGGATAAGGTCTGCCCCTGGTACGCCGACGTGTTATGGGTGTGGGTCCATTGAACACCGCTATAAGTCCAGGATGTGCCCCGCGAAAGGAAAGCGTTGTGGCAAGTGCGGTGTTTTGAACCATTTTGCCAGGGTGTGCGAAAACTTTGTACGCAGGAGCCGTAGGGGTGAACCAGGTGCTGCGCAGAAGACTCAAACAGTTGTGCATACGATCTCCCCAGAGATGACAGGGAGGATCGGCCGCACCGTCACACTAGATGGCATTGAGATCATGCTTTTGTTGGATACTGGAGCGGTGATTTCCGTCCTGAAGTTGGAGACCATGGAGAGACTGTTTCCCCACCGGCAGATTTGAATGCATTATGATTATCTGGATGTGGACTGTGAGGCGGACCTGTTCCAGTCGTGGAGGGTGCTGAGGTGTGGGATTCAGACTGGTTGGACAAAGTGACAGAGGGAGAGCGCACGCTGCGCCATGCTGCGCCGTCTCGGGCTGGACCCGATGTAGTCACGCAGGCTGCCCAGGACGAGGGTGCCGGACGGCACACCGGGACCCCCGATGAAGCTTGTGAGGACGAGGCGCCAACGCCAGAAGAAAATAGGGCTAGACCATGGTGCTTGGTGATCGTAAAGCACTCCCAGCGATGGCCTGCCAAAAGGAGACCAAGATGAGCCCTTGAGCCGGAGAGACCAGTGGCGGAGGCCTGTCACAGGATTGGTAATCTGAATAAAAGGAAGAGGGCTCCCTCGAAGACTAAGGTTGATGCTCGAGTATGACGGGATCACAGTCCACTCGAGCAGCGGGATGACCAGAGACAGTTCCAGGTGGAGCCCGGCTGGAGGGAGACGGATCGGTGCGGGTCTATTCACGTCTGGAGACACCCGAGGGATCTGCAGCTGCTAGTGGTGGAGAGGAGACGGTGCATCAGGAGCCCTGAGGTGAAGAGACGGAGATGCCCGGAGAGGGATCCATCCAAGGACTGAGGGTTTTTTGGTTTTGTGTGCCTGCTGCGTTTACCTTAGTCCTGTATGTGTTGTTTACTATTTGGTGCCCCGGTAGATTTACTTTAAAAAAAAAAAAAAGAAGGAAAAAGAGTGAGTGTGGTAGGCATGGTGAGGTGTGTAGTTGCGAGCCTGTGTTGAGTGTTTGCATGACAATTTTATTGACCTGTGTGGTGACATGCCTGTTATAGCACTGAATTTTAAGGTGTTTTCTTTAATTGGCATGTGTTTGTTAAATTTTGTAGTCAGAACAGTGGGTAATTATGTTTAAGGTGAATTTGAGTCCACCTGGTTTATTTGACCTATTTTTTATTGAATGCCCAATGTAGTTTCATTGTGAATGCCCATTGTGGGATGGGAGTTGGGGTGGGGGCTGCCAGTAGAATAAGTATTGTGGTTTTATGTGTGTTGTGTGTGTATAGTATAAATATGGGGATTGTTTTGTAGATAGAGACCCGGCCTTCTGTTATTTCATTTTGCGTTCTCTTCTAGCGGCAGAATAACCCGCTCAGCCATGTAGGGGGCGCTGGTAGTCTACCCAGCCCCCCAGCCTTAGTTGTGTGAGTGGATAGGTATTTATTTATTTTGTACATATGTTTTTCCTGTTAGTGCACAAGTTGGGTGACAAATTGGGGTGAGTTATTTGTGTGCCTGACAGTTTTTTAAAGTGGGGGAAGAATGTTACATATGTAAATAGGCTGGTACGAGTAAGATGGCGGCCGGGTTGGATGTGGGTGGACCGGGGTGGCTGACTGCCGGTTTCCGGTAGTGACGCCACCCGGGGTGTAAAGGAAGTGGGCGGAAGAGGCTCTGCCTCTTTCATTATGGAGCCACCTGGCATGCAGGCGAGTGCCGTAAGCCTTTGTATATAGTTATACAGTTATCCTGAATAAAACCCTGTTAACCAAGTTCTGCTTCCTCATCATTCTCATAATTATGGACACAACACAACCTGGCATGTCCTTCAACTGGTAAGTCTTTTTATCACAGAATTTATTCTGATAATCTAGTGCTAGCCACTATTAGCATTGTGGTATGTGGGTGGGCCTAGTAATCACTGATTCTGGCGTTTGAAGGTAAGGGGGGTAAGATTTTGACATGAAAGTGTAAGAATATGAAAGTTTGTTTTGTAGAAAAAAGGGCATAAAATACCGTTTTAGACAATGTAGATTTGTTTTTTATAGGGGATTTATATCCACCGGAGTTCATCTTTAATGAAATGCCTGTGACATGCTTTAGTCAAAACTGCTCAGGGTTTATTATTGCAGTACCATTTTACACACAGGGAAGAAGTGTTCCTCAAAACAGCCTGTTTTGTGGTATTTGGGTTTAAATAATAATGAGCCCCAGTTCACCCTAACCTCCCTCTTTCATCATTTTCATCAGAGATTTATGTTTTGATGGGGACACTATGTTTGAGGCTAATATTAGGTCTTAGCTACAGTTGTTGGATTAAGCGTTCTACTAATGTTAAAGTTTAAAAAGCCAAATAAAGCCTTATCAGCTAGAGATGTGTGATGCTTGAATGCTCTGTAGCATATGACCCTTCCCTGGAGTTTAATATGGACACATAAAAACCCTGAATGACTGAATGACTGATCCTAGTAATGGTCACTAACAGCTGCTAATCAAGGAGCATGACCATGAACATGTCCAGTCCAATGGAGCTGGGCTTTCACAATCATGGCCTCAATGCTGACAAGGTCAGCCCTGTCCAAAACCTCCAGGTTCGTCACTTTGTCCTGCCATCTAATTCCCATAAGTGAGCATAGGACTTTCATGTGGAAGCCCTCAAGCTGCCTGAAGTGTTTTCTGTAGAGTGTCCAGGTCTCGAAAAAAGGCTTGTGAGTATAACTGATTTGTACACCTTGATCTTGGTTGCTATCTTGATGTTCTTGTGGTTGAACACACAAGAGTGAAGGCGGCCCAGTGATTGACTCAATTTACTGATGTGAGCGGTGGTTTCCTTGTCAGCAGAACCATCAGATGAGATGATACTCCAGAGATACTTGAATTGATCGACAACTTTCAGCTAGCTGCCCTCTATGCAGATGGTGGGAGGAGGTGGTGTGGTTCCTGGAGCAGATTGGCACATGACTTCAGTTTTGCCAAGGTTGATAGTCAGATTAAAGAGTCGACAGGCTTCTGCAAATCTGTTCACGATGACCTGGAGGTCAGACTCCGTATGGGCCAGGAGGGCACAATCATCAGCAAACAGTGCTTCGAGTAAAAGTCTTTCAAGTGTCTTGGTCTTTGCATTCAGCCTGCAGAGATCGAAGAGCGAGCCGTAAAGTCTGTATCTCAGGTATACCCCTCTTTCTAGGTCATGTACAGCATGGTTTAGGACGCACGCGGAGAAGAGGTTGAACAGGACAGGGGCGAGCATGCAACCCTGTTTCACGCCATTGGAGATTTTGAAGTGCTGTGAGATATCACCGTTAGAGAGAACGAGGCATTTCATGCTGTTATGGAACAGACGACAGAGCTGGACAAACTTTCTGGGACAGCCAGGTTTTGCAAGGATTGTCCAGAATGCTTCTCTGTTCACCATGTCAAAGGCCTTTGTGAGGTCGATGTAAACAGTGTAGCGGTCCATGTTCTGCATTGTGCACTTTTCCTGGACCTGTCTCACCATGAGGACCATATCAACGGTGCTGCAGTCTGGTCTAAAACTGCACTGAGCCTCTGGTAGTGAATTTTCTGAGATGGTGTCTATCAGTCTATTTAGGATGATAGGCGCCAGGATCTTGCCTGCCGTCGACAACAGGGATATACTCCAGTAGATGCCACAGTCAGCTTTATTGCATTTGTTCTTGAAGAAGGACATAACAGTGGCTTCTCCAAAATTGTCTGGCATGATCTCCTCATCCCAGATGCTGACAAGGATGCTGTGGAATGTGTCGAGAGACTCCAGACTAGCTGCTTTGAAAAGTTCAGCAGGAATGCCATCCATGCCCGGTGCCTTGCCAGAGCTGAGTCTGCTTGATCACCTTCTTGACCTCATCTAACGTAGGAGGAAGGTCATTTTCATCCTTTACTGGCTTCTGGCCGGTCCTCTCCAGAGCTATGGTATCCACAGCGGAAGGTCGGTTGAGGAGTGCACTGTAAAACCAAATTAATTCACAGAACTCAAAACTTATGTGGAAACCGATTACCTAATAAATTTAAAGTAAATCAAATGGGTTTTTGAGTAATCTTAAATTTAAAAATGCATTTTCAGCAAATATTTTTTTTGTGAACTTTACTTTGAAAATACATTTTCAGCAAATATTTTTTTCAGTAAACTTTAAAATAAAATATTTAAAATATTTGCTGAAAATGTATTTTTAAATGTAAGATAACTTAAAAAATCATTTCATTTACTTAAAATTTATTAGGTAATTGGTTTCCACATAAGTTTGAGTTCTGTGAACTATTCGGTTTTACAGTGTGTACTCTCTCCAGCATTCAATGATGCTTTCTTTGTCTTTAAGCAGGGTAGCGCCGTGAGATGCGAGAAGGGGGGTTGTGCTGGGTTTCTGTGGTGCATATAGTCTTCAGTGAGCTGCAGAACTCTTTCAAGTTGTTTGACTCTGCATAATGCTGGACCTTATCTGCCTTTCAGTCCCACCAGCTGTTCTGCATTAATTTGCAGGTGTTTTAAGCAATCTTTCTTTGACCTGGAGTTGTCATTTTTTTATTTGATGAAACAGTGCACTGTTGATCTCCTCATTGTTTTCATTAAACCAATCCTGATGGACCCTTTTCTTTGCTCCAAGTACCTCTTTAGCTTACTTAGTCATCATCTGTTTGTACTGGTCCCATTTTTCAGCAGGGTCTCCAGTGGGTGGTCAATGTGCAGTCAGCAAGTTGTTCAGGTGGGCCTGATACTTCTTCACGTTTGTCCTCTTCAACTTAGCTGTGTTATATGAGGGTCAGGTGAGCTTTGGCTTCTTGCAGTGCAGTGGAACAATGTGAAGTCCAAGAACAGACCTTACCAGTGTATGGTCTGTCCAGCACTCAGCTCCTTTTATGGCTTGAGTAGTCTCAGACAATGACATAATCTATGACATGCCACTGCTTGGACCTTGGATGCATCTATGTCGTCTTGTACTTGTTGGGCATCCTGAAGAGTGTGTTGGTGATGGTCAGTTGGTTCTCGGCACACAAAGTAAGCAGCATCAACCCATTGCTGTTCATCTTCCCCAGCCCATGTGTACTCAGCACTCTCATCGTCCCAGCTTTCTCTGTAGTTTCCAACCCTGGCATTGAAATCACCGAGTAGTACAAGTTCATCACTGGTGGAGGTGGATTTCACAATGTAGTCAAAGTTCTCATAGAACGCCTCTTTGACATCATCACTGCTGATGAGGGTTGGGGCGTAGGCACTGATGATGGTGATGGGCCAGTTAGGAGCAAGAGAGAATTGAACCTTCATCAACTGCTCACTTATGCCAATGGGGAGGTCAGGGAGCTGTTGGAGAAGAGTAATTCATATGGGGAAGCCAACTCCATGAATCCTGTCCTCAGTTTCGGCTTTCCCTTTCCAGAAGAAAGTGTAGCCACCCTCTGGTTCGCAGAATGATTCTTCGTCAGCAAAACGTGTTTCGCTGAGAGAAGCAATGTCAATTCTGTAGCAGGCTAATTCTCTGGCGATCAGGGCTGTTCTCCTTTGGGACCTTGTTGTTGCGTCTTGATCTAAGAGGGTGTGTACATTCCATGTACCAAGGATCAATTTTCTTTTTCTCTGGTTTCAACCGCTACAAGGGTTAACTGCTGCAGTATGCTGGCCAGTGATAGGGTAAGCTTTGTTCAGGACACCTTTTCTAGTCTGCTCCCTGATTCAGGGTAAGCAGTGCTGTCCTAAAGAGGCTGCTTAGTTGCCTGGGATGCTGCTGAACTTTCTTTATGCCCCGGGTTTATAAAAGAATGACCACTGGTCCTCAGGCCACCTTTGTGCAGGTTTGGAACTACGACTGCCAGTGGTACCCGCGACCTGTCACTTTGCTCCTCTCCCATCGCCGCAGGACTTTGGAAGAAATGTAGAAGCAGGGTTATGAAGACGTCATTGCACAACACCTGCGTGTGAAAGTGATTGAGATGGAGAAGCTGTTACGCTAGAGCAGGGGTGTCAAACTCATTCCAAGGAGGGCCAAGGCCCTGCATGTTTTACTTCCACCCAGTGTCTTCAGCAGGTGTTTTCACTGATCAGCAATCAGTGGGAAGAAATTCAATGAAATCACCTGTTAAAGACACTGGGTGGAGGTAAAACCTGCAGGGTCTTGGCCCTCCATGGAATGAGTTTGACACCCATGCGCTAGAGCAACCCCATCCTCTTGGTTGAGAAGACAGAGTCCAATAGCACAATGCGACGTTACGACTGGAAGCTTCCTTGGCTGCAGTGGATGACCAACAGTGTCTTTGTGTCCTGCTGTGCCCTGTTTACAATCCACAACACTTAGCTGGTCTGTAATCCTGCCTGTTGAACCAATCTGGTGAATTCCTCCGTGCAGTCCGTTGGGTCCAGTCTTCGCATGCAGGTCCAGTCTTTGCATCGTACAGTGGACTCGCTCCACCCACCTGGCTGTTAAGCACAGGGGTGGGGTAGTGATGCAACAAAGCCTCCACACACTCAGTACTGCCATGGCTGCATGCTTTATGCAAAGGCGTCCAGCCAGCATGATCTTTAACATTGACGTCTGTCCCAGGAAGCGTCAGGATCTGAAGCACCATTTCCACTTGGTTCCTCTTGCAAGATCTGTGGAGGAGGGTCTCTCCTACTGCGTTGACTGTGTTCAAACCTCTGGGGATGTTCTCCTTCTCCAAGCATATTTCATTCACCGCCAAGTTCTCAGGTCTACAGCCAGTCCGTTGACTAGTGCAGCTGTGTGAGGTGGGTCCATTTCTGAAGGGAGTACAGTAAAGACTCTGAGCTAAATTTCCCACAGCAGGCAGGTAGGTAAAAACCATTTTGTTTAGAGACAGAGGTTCATCTCCCACAGTGACTCCTTTCCTGCAGCAGAGATTCCTAAATATGGCATCTGCCAGCATCAACTTCAATCTGCTAGAGTGATCCATTTTAACCAGCTCTGCAAAGGAGATAAGTCTTGGCTGATAACAGCAAGGTGCTCTGATAGGTCTTTCAGGCCTTTTTCCAAAAGACTCTGATTAGGTTTGAAATGTTGCAGGCACCAGAACTCCACTAACACAGAAAGAAGCTCCAGCAGGATGTTTGCCAAACACAGCTTCCCCTTCTCATCCTTCTCAGTGTAGTCCACTGAGGCAGCTTGTACTATGAGCCACAATAGTTTTTTTTCACATTGCTGGACAAGAGGGTGGAACGCTCCAGAACAGTCCAGAAAGTCCCATAGAGCAAAGATCCTGAAGTTGATGCAGGAGAAGCTCTCATTTCCTGACCCAGCACAAAATCTCTGGCAATGACTGACTCAAGCTCTCACTGGAAGACTTGAAGGAAAAGTGACAGGATGTCATGGTGGAACTGTACCAGTGTTGGCAAAGCGGGTCGACGGAGTGGATGACAAGTGTCCCCACTGGATAGACAGTAATTGATTGCTTTGACTAGTAAAGGCCATAAGCCCATCTTGCACCGTGGACAGTGCAACACTTGGGTAAAATATCTTTGCACTGCGGTGGGAGCCTGCCATGCAGGGTTGACAATGAGCAGTTGATCCTTGACCCAATTTAAATTCATCAGAAAAGCAGGTGCGGCCATCCCCCCATGCATATTTTAGGAGGCTCTTGAGGTATGATGCAGGTGAAAGCAGCCCTGGGAACACTACACTTCCTATAGACTCCAAGACTCCATTGAAAGGGCCTCACTCTATCATACTGCTGACATTCCAGAAGACTGTTTCCAACAGCTGAGACTCAGGATGGTGGGGTTCATTGAAAGCATAAAAATGGGGGTATAACAGCCATGGGAAGCTGTCCTGCTTTAGGATATACAATAGTTCTTCACCTCAACCTCCAAAGTGGAAAGTTCTACAACATGGGGCTTCATAATTGCATCATCATAATCTGTTATGTTGAAATTCATATCCACATTTTAAGAAGCCAACTTTATTGCCATTCAGTCCACACCACTAATCATATACAGTACAACAAAATTACGTTTCTCCTATCTACAATGTTAATCACATCTAGAGTCAAAGGGGCTGCTGCCATGCAAGGGGCCCCCACAACATGAATGCTCCCAAATAAGTGCTGGACTATATACACTACCGTTCAAAAGTTTGGGGTCACCCAGACAATTATTTTGTGTTTTCCATGAAAAGTCACACTTATTTACCACCATGAGTTGTAAAATGAATAGAAAATATAGCCAAGACATTGACAAAGTTAGAAATAATGATTTGTATTTGAAATAATAATTTTTTCCTTCAAACTTTGCTTTCGTCAAAGAATCCTCCATTTGCGACAATTACAGCATTGCAGACCTAACATGATTGCACAAGGGTTTTCTAATCATCCATTAGACTTCTGACGCAATGAGCAAACACATTGTACCATTAGAACACTGGAGTGATAGTTGCTGGAAATGGGCCTCTATACACCTATCTAGATATTGCACCAAAAACCAGACATTTGCAGCTAGAATAGTCATTTACCACATTAGCAATGTATAGAGTGTATTTCTGATTAGTTTAAAGTTATTTTCATTGAAAAAAGTGCTTTTCTTTTAAAAATAAGGAAATTTCTAAGTGACCCCAAACTTTTGAACGGTAGTGTAGCTCAGAGGATAACAAGGAGCATTGAGGGATCTGGAGTTCTCTGTAAATGGTTTAGCCATGACATGAGAGATGGAGGTATCAGAGGGGGGAGGAAAGTCATACACTTCTGTCTTCAGCAACACTGCCTGTCTTCAGCAACCGTGGGAACAAGGCTCTGCGGGTTGGCTCTTGCACCATACTCTTCATCCCTGGAAAGCACATGATATTTCCCACTAGCCACCTTCTCTCTTCCCTGTTTGACAGGATAGAAGGTAGTCTTGGAAACTGTGGAAATGGACAACACATAAGGTCCTTCCACAAGCCTTGAACCATTCTTAACACTATCCAACACATAGTCTGGAGTCACCACCCACTTTCCTGCAGCACAGGCTGTCATAAACTTCTCTCTGTCCCAAAACCGTTATACAAGGAGATGAAAGATGAAAGACTACTTACAGGATTTGATAGCACAAGGATGGGTTGAAAAGTCCACATCATCCTATTCTTCCCCTGCTGTCCATGTAAGAAAGAAGAAGGGCACCTTGCGCTCATGTATAGACTACAGAGAGCTCAACAGAAAAACTCATCCAGACCACCACCCAATACCGAGAGTGCAGGACATTATGGACAATCTGGGAGGAAATGCACTCTTTTCACTGTTTGACCAGGGAAAGGCATATCACCATGGGTGTGTGGCTAAAGACAGTAGACACTTAACAGCGTTTGTGACCCATGGGGATTATATGAGTGGATCATGATTCCATTTGGACTCATGTTAGTACCTGCCACGTTTCAGTGTTGCTTGGAAAAGTGCTTGGATGGGTTAAGGGATGAAATATGTGTGCCTTATCTTGACGATATCCTTGTTTTTAGCAGAACATTTGCAAATCACGTCAATGATGTCAGAAAAGTACTGCAACGTCTGAGAGAGCATGGAATAAAATTGAAACCTAGAAAATTTTAACTTTTTAAAGCTAAAGTGCGATACCTTGGGATGATTGTGTCTGCTGAGGGGAATCAGATGGACCCAGCTGACACTGCTGCTGTAATGTAATCCTCTCCTGTGGAACCAGCTGCCAATCTGGATTCGGGAGTCAGACTCGATCTCTGTTTTTAAGAATAGGGCTAAAACCTACCTTTTTGATATAGCCTACAATTAGGGAGGGATCATTTGCTTCTGAACCCTTCCTTAGTTATGCTACAAATAGGTTTAGTCAGCCGGGGGACCTCCAGTAATGCACTGGGCCCCACTCCTTTCTTCACTCTCAATGAAATATTTTTTTTTGCTGGTCATTAACATCTGTTTGTTCTCTCCCATAGATTGAGTCCCCATCGTGCTGTTTGCTCTCTACATGTCTGTTCTTTTCATCTTCTCTGTCCCCTCACCCCCCCCAGCCAGTAGCAGCAGATGACTGCCCCTCCCTGAGCCTGGTTCTGCTGGAGGTTTCTTCCTGTTAAAAGGGAGTTTTTCCTCTCCACCGTCGCCAAGTGCTTGCTCACAGGGGATCGCCTGATTGCTGGGGTCTTTCTGCAACTGTGGGGGTTCCCCCTACAGTTGATAGTGCTATGAGATGACTGTTGTTGTGAAATGGCGCTATATAAATAAAGTTGAATTGAATTAATGTCCCTGAGAGACAAACCACCAGGTACTGTAGGTGAGCTGTGAGCCATTTAAGGACTGTTTAGTTATCGGCAATACATCCAAGACTTTTCACATATTGCTAGCCCCTTGTATGACCTCCTTAAAGCCCCTGTACAGGTGGACACCATGCAAAACAGAAACAAAAACAGAAAGTGCCACACAAAACAGAACAACAGAGGAACTCCATCTAATACGCCGATCGAATGGAAGGATGTGCATCAGTCAACTTTGGAGCAGTTGATAGACTGCCTTGTAAAGCCCCCTGTCCTTGGCTTTCCAGAGTTTTCACAGCCTTTTATCCTTCACAGTGATGCATCCAACCAGGGACTGGGTGGTGTATCGTATCAGCGACAGAGTGGGAAGCTTCGTGCGATTGCTTACGGCTCCCGTACTTTAACTGCTGCAGAAAAAAAATTATCACCTGCTCTCAGGCAAGTTAGAGTTCTTAGCACTCAAAAGGGCAATCACAGAGAAACTTTGTGACTAGATAGATAGATGTGCTTTTTTGATCCCAGTCTGGGAAATTGCAGTGTAAGAGCGGCATGACAGTAGACGACCAAAATGATAGAAACACACATGGCATAATAGACAAAGAGATTACCCATGGAAAGTAAAACTGCTAAATAACTAACTTACAGTGGTGTGAAAAAGTGTTTGCCCCCTTCCTGATTTCTCATTTTTTTGTATGTTTGTCACACTTAAATGTTTCAGCTCATCAAACAAATTTAAATATTACTAACTAACTAACTAACCTGCACTTATATAGCGCTTTTCTAGTCACAAAGACCACTCAAAGCGCTTTCATTAATACCAACCCTCTATTCTAAGGGCCTATAGGAAACAGATATCTAGGGACAATTTAAAACAGCCAATTAACTGTAGCATCATCTCACTTTGGCTCAGCAACAATTATTTTTCTGCTTAAAGACATTTTTGTTTCATCCAGGAATAATGCAAAGAAATGAATTTTCTTCCCCCAGGCCACAGCTGAAATCCCCTTCTTTTGTTAAAACCAGCCTAAGGAATTTCCCCCAATGTCCAGCTTCACTTTTATTGCCCCCATAAAACCTACACAGATCCACGACTCAGCTAATTTCCTTAAACTGTGGACATGCTGGATTTAAACAGTAAACAACTTTAAAGTACATTATTACAAACTCAATTCTAAACCTTCATTCTTTTCAGAACTATGAAAATGCAGATGGACTCTGATGTGTTTGATGTGGAAAATCAATAATATGTGTGAAATGCATTAATCTGTGATTTTATATATATATGCATGTTGATGTTAAATGAATGTTTATTCCTGCATGTTGATTTAGAAGCACTGCTTATAAGATACACTAAGGTTAGTTTAGTTATACATAAGTTTGTAACAGTACATTCCAATGCATTTAAAACTGTGTATTCCTGTGGAGTGATATCATGTGTCACCAGTCTTCATAGAACCCCAGCTTCTTCATCCTATTGGTCTCTCACAGACAAGGCCTGTTATTGGACTAAAGGTTCATCGAGCCCGCCCACGAAGAACGCTCATTGGCTGAGATTCCGGTCAGGCCGGAATCCCGCGAAACTCAACAGAGCTTATAAAAAGGAGAGAGACTCTTTTCCCAGCCTCTTTCTGCTCCGGATTCTCTTTTCGCCTGCTCCCTTCTTTCTGATCTCCTCCATTGTCTACACACAGCAAGGGAGAACAAAGGACCACATGGCGCTTTTCTGAACACAGCAGATAATTTGTTTATGTAACTTTGGTATTTTCTTCTTCTCTTAAATGCCTAGGAATTCCTTTTTCTTTGAGCTCAATTCTTAATCGGAGTCAAACTCCAATTCTTAATTTATGACTTTTTGTTAAACTTTCTGTAAACCGCCGTTTGTTTAATTTTAAGGTAAACTTTAATCTTGACTTTATTTTTATAATATTTTTCTTGACCAAGCACCTCCCAAAACTATTTTTATCTAAAGTCCGAAAGTTTCTTTTCTAATTTGAAATCGGATTAGATATCTCTTAATTATTACCGAAGACCTCTTGAAGAAAGACGCAGCTCCCACATAACGTGCAGCTGTAGGATCAACACACAGCTGTCCCACATCACTCTGAAGAGACGTCGGCACCATCTGGCTAAGACCCGTTTCAACTGTGGGTCATGCAGCCCAGAATCCAGCCTCCTTCGACCGCTTGAATCTAAAGGTCGAGCTGTGAACCCTTGAAGTATCTGCTGGCAGATATTTCCCTCACATCCACAAAGTCTTGGGCTGAAAAAGGACGACAGAACTGCCATCACTGAGGATCACGTGAGCTGAAAAAACTTTAATTCATCTGCTGAATTAAACTTGAGGTTCGGTACTAATTTATATATCTAATCAGATGCAAATTAAGAAGCCCTTAACATAACTCTCCTTTTCATTAAAATTCCGTTTTTATTTTCTTAAGATTAATTTAGGACTTTTTCATAATTAGCAAACTTTCTCCATAAATTAGCGTTGTTTTTGATAATCTGTTAACTCAAACTGATAGAAATTCGTTTCTCAGTTTAACCCTGGTTCCGAAAATATTGACATTGTTAATCTATCATTTACAAGATTGATTTTATGATTAATGAAATTATTTCGATGTCTATTAATCATTTTGTTTAATAAATATTTAAAAATGAGAAGTTGTTGGGAATTTATTTCATTCTGAGTCTGTTTCAAGCCCAGGTATCGAATTCACGGAAAATTTTTGAGACTGATTATTGATTAATTTATTGAGTGATCAAACAGGTATAAAGTGAAATTAAAGATCAAATTGCTTCTTAAAGATAGAAGCTGGTGCCCCTTACGAGTGTTATTAGCTTTTCTGATGTATATGAAATGAGATTTGAGCTCAGATTCCAATACATTAATATAAATTAAATAATTCATACCTGATCATATTTATTATTTATTAATATTCCCATATTTTACGTTATATATATTGGTACCCCGCGTGAAGGCTTGGTTGAACTTGAAACTACTCAGAAGGAAATTAATACATAAGCTTGTGTGTGATTTTGGTCAATTTTAACTCACAAAGGTGGTTCATTGTCTGCAGCCAGTCTATTGTCTGTCTCTGTGTCACGAGGGGGAGGGGGTGAATTCGCCCCCCTGATTACTCCTGATAACTGCTGTGTGTCTGCTGACCAAGGTGGGGGTGAAGACCCCCACTGCACTCTAGTCAGTTTTTAGTTTTTTTTGTTGTTTAATGCATGCTTAAAAGTGATTACACGCTGAATAATTAAAATAGGCCTGGGAACAAAATAGAGAAGAAATCCTATTTGTTTTCCCCATTATTTCAACATCCCACAGGCGAAGCAAACCCTTAGGGATTTAATTGAATTAACCATTGTATAAACTTGTTGAATAAAGTTTAGGGAGACCAAAGTTTTCCCGCCTTTGGAAAGCAAGGCGTGGTTTTATGGACTGACGCTTGAACTGCATCCACGTGGCACGTGCACGCTCAATCGCGCGCGCGACCGTCAAGCTGTGCATGAAAAAACTGCGCATGAGTAGAGATCCTTGACTCCTTGCGACGTCATTGGGTTTCCTCTTCTGGAAGTGCAGACGAAAACTGCCTCCATCTTGTGGTGAAACATAGGGACTACAATTTTTATTTAAACTTATAATCTTTAAAGACGATTTATAACCAAATTAAGTCTTCAAAGTAACTTCAAAGCAATTCATATTATTCGGAATAAACTAAATTTAACACTAATCCAAACTTTTATGCCAAGAATAAAAGGAAAAGGACCTGTTGGCTTCTGAAAGTTTTTTCTCAGTGGTGAAACCCCACTAACTGCATAGACACCTATAGCAGGAACATATATAAACACCTCTATTGTATTTAATCACTTATATAACCACATATTATAATCTTTTAAGCTAAAAGCAAACATATTTACACACTTTTAAGCAAAAAGTTACAAACTTTGAAGCTATATGTGTGCTTATTTTGCTGTTTTTAAATGTGATATGGTGTGATTCCCTTCTCACAGAAACCCAGTTTTAGCTTAAGGATTCTAATGCTGATGTTTACTCAAGAGTAACATTAAAGTAGGATTAGTCCTGTGCATTTTGACAAATTTACAGACTTATTGAATATTTATAATTTTTCCTCTTTCTCAAATTTAGGAAACCACATCAAGCAATTAACACTTAAGAGAAGCTCTAGGTGTTATTTAAACTCATTGTATCGTTTCTGATTCATGCTTTCTCTACAGGAAAAGAGAAACACTTAACCAACCAGCATAATTTTCAAATTTTTCCCAGGATGTAAATGAAAAGTCAAAAAGGTGCAAACATTGATTATTCTGTAAATAGGAAATTTATAGATCACAATCAAGAAAGATCACTATTGGCTTCAATCCTAAGAAATCCTTCGACACCAAATATTCAAATAATTCACTTGTTTCTAATTTGTAAATATTTTAAACATTTAATGCTTCAAAGGAAAATAGGCTTTAACAAATAAAACCAAAGGAAAGCCTTAACTTTAAAAGAAAGTGGAAACTTATAATCTTAAATCTTTAAAGCATTTAGCCTCTTTTGCTTTTGGATTTCTTTTGTAAATAAAATCCTCACCTTCAAAGTGACATTTTGCAAAATCCCAAAGCTAGTTATTGATGACAAATTCCAATACTAGACTTTGAAAATCGAAGGAAAGAAGTCAATCCACACAATTGAAATTTCAGTTTTGTTTTGCGAAACAAATTCAATCCAATTTCAATTCAACTGTATTTATCAACGTACGGTTTCAACGAACAAATTATTTAAAGCATCACTACATTTCTAAACAATTTCAAAATTCTATTTCCCATCCTGCAAGCCTACAAGTTGAAACAAATTCTAAAGGAACTTTCAACTATCACGGTTGTAAAATAAAACACTCAAGGTTAAACCTTGCTGAACAAATTTAAGAATAATCAACCAGTTGAATTTTTTTTTTTTTTTTTAGAAGCTAAATAACAACGGTCAAACATGACGAGTCATCAGACAACCGACCAATTTGCCAAACTGGATGACCTTCAAACAACATTGGAAGCATGGACTTCTAATTTAATTTCTAGCTTCACAACACGGGTCAAGGAAACACAGCCCGAAGAATTGGAGCAACTCACTGAAGAACTTTTGAATGAACACACTGAAAAACCACCAGAAGGCAAGGACCTCACCAGTGTGTTAGGTAAGTTTGCGCTAACATTAGTCGCAAGATTAAAAGTAGCCGAGAACAAGCTAGCAAATCAACAAACAACGATCCTATCTCTCCAAGAAGAGAACGAGACACTGAAAGAAAATTTGGAACAATCTCAAGAGGAGAATGACAAAACTCAAAACCAACTGGATGAAGCGTTACAAGATTTGAACCGTGCAGAGTCAGAAAAGGAACGGTTGATGCATAACAATGACGTGCTTCACCAAGACAACAATGAACTTGAAGATGCCCTTCAAGACACAAAGAAGGAACTCAGAAGAGTTGAAGGTCAACTTGAAAATGTGAAGAAGGATTACAAGGAATGTCAACTGCTCCTAAAGGAAAGACATGAACACTGGGACATCCACCGCGCTCCCTCGCCCGATTCCCGTTTCGAATACGGACGACCGCGTGGACAGCGTGCGTGTGCCCCTTCAGACCGCGACCTTGACAAGATTGCGCGAAATATCACCAAATTTGATCCAGGACCTACGGGTTCACCTGATGCCAAAGTCTATTTACAGGACATTGATTACTACCTGCGTAAGTATCCTGATGCTACAACAGACGATCGCATCTATCTGATTAAACTAACATCTAACAGGTCAGTATCAAAATTCATAGACAGACAGCTGACAAACATCAAAGCAGACTACATGCTGCTCCGCGAAGCCATCGAAAAGGAGTTCTCCGACGACTGCCTACAAGCAGGGCTAACCGCAGCCCTAGCCGTGAAGCAAGGACGCTCAGAGCCGACACAAGCCTACTACCAGAGACTCCTACTTGCATATTTTGGATCTCAAAATACACCAGGGATGGAAGAAGACCACAATTTCAAGACCCTCTTCATCCAAAACCTCCATCCCACTGTGAGTCATTACCTGGGAGTTACAGCTAACCCAAGGTCAAACTCAATAAGTCAGCTGAGAGAGTTTGCACACTATGCGTTCCAAAAACAGCAACAAAGTCGCAACAAGCACGCTGAGCCTGCCACAGTGCTAGCTATTAGCGATGCATCTAACACCTTGAAGTTGGAAGGAGCTCCTCGCTCTACTCCACCTTCTACACCGCGAGTACACCAACAGCCGAAGCATTTTCCCAAGCGACCTCAGCAAGGTCAAAACCAAACTAGGTCCTCTGGATACCACTTTGGACCAACTTTGCGAAAACCCGACTACCGTCGTAGACCATATCCGAGGGATAGGTCACGAGAACACGATACGGACTACCATGATGACAGATACCGATACGAAGACACGCGTAACCGCGACAAATGGTCTCCATCCCATCACAGAAGCTCAGAAGCAGAGACCTATCACAAACCTTGGAAGGAAGAAGAAACTCCTACATTCAGTTGAGAAGCTATTGAAATTGTCCAACACCTCCTAGCAGAGATTCAAAGCAACAAAGAGAATAAAACTGCTAACATTCTAGCCATATCAGCTGTGCCAACTCAAAACAAGCGTTCCAAAACGAAGGAAACGCAAGAAGAAAATCCCTCATGCAAATGAGGAAGGACTAAAGGACTCAACGCAGTCCAGTGCTGTTATTGCAGCCCAACCACAGGTCACAGACCACTCCTCTAATGACATTTCGCAACTCTGTGTCGAACCACCGGTTCCACAATTCCTATGCGATTTAAACGAGAGGGGGGTGGCACGGAAATTCTACCTCCCACTGACCCTTGAAGACATGGTGTGTCAGGACGCTGTTTTAGACACCGCTGCTGACATCACTCTTATGTCACACACCCTTTTTGACAAACTACGTGTAGCCGCGAACCGCGCTAACAAACATTTGAAACTGGAACCCTGTTCATTAGCTGTGCGACCATATGCGCTCACTAAAACAACCCTGTTGGGCGTATCGCTACTAAACATGTCCATTGGACCCATGACCTTGACACATCCGGTCTACGTGTCCAAACTTGACGCCATTCCATTACTTGTTGGCAAAGACCTACTGAACCGTTTTGAGCCACTGATTGATTTCAAGAACCTCAAACTATGGGCTCAAACGCAACACCCTCACCCATTTGACCCAACAAGAACAACTGAATCACAGTGCTTTGTTCTAAACACTTTGGACACCCCAAGTCTCACACAACTAGCACTGTTGGAACAACTGCAACCGAGTGAAAGCGACCGCCAAGACCAAGGTGAGTACTGTCCACGAGAAGTCAAAAGTCACCTTCAAATACAAGGTCAAGCCAAACACTCAAATGATCTTGAAAACTCAATGGCCGAGCAGAAAACCCCAAACGGCCCTCTTAAAACTCTTGATACCCATGATTCAATGGTGGTGTCACATTTTGAAACCCTCCCACCCGCCCATGAGGCCTGCATGGTCACAAGAGCCGCACCAACCGGCTCTCTAGACCCTCTGAAATCTCAAGTTTTTGCAACAACGAACCCAACTTTTGCAAACGCAAGGCGCACAGTCACTCAACCGTGCAACCAAATGATCCATGAAACCGTCAAACACCGGTCAGTTAAAACGGTACATGCGCTACCCGCATCTAAACCCTATAACATACCAAAATTGAAACCACTTCATGCGACACAATCTTCTCTGCAGCTATGCAATGGCACTCCTGATAATGCTTCCGACGAACCATCATCTCCACCGCTCAGAGTTCCTCGAAACCAGAGGGGGGTGATGACTGCCAATGCCTATAACATCCCAGCTGCAGAACACAAAAACGTCAAAACGACATACAAAGCTCCCAAGGCTGTATTTCAAAACCATTCGGACCGAGTCGCTAAACAACAGAAAGCGTACAACGATCAAAAACTCTTGCAGGACAAACTGCGAAGGGGGGACAAGATCTTCCACCCCACGTTTGTACCGCAAACACCTGAAATAAATTTACAGGAAAGGAAAATCACTCCTAAATTCCTGCCCGAGTGGATGAATCCACACATTGTCAACAACAAACTTTGGCCACTCAAGAGCCAAATCCAGGACCCCATTTTCAAATGGGCTCACCAAAATCAGTGTAACCTTTACCAAAACCCCATGGGACTTGTCGGGTACAACACTGTCAAAGTAAGTCCATAAATAAGATTAAAATCAAACCTACATCTGAGAAATAACTGTAGCTAACTACTAGCCTCAGGTACACTCAGTCAAATTTCTCCAATCAGTTAACTGCATCAAAACTTCCAGAAAGGAAAGGGTATATTAAAACCAAATTAGCCCTTAAACTAATTTCAAAGACCTCTGTAAAATCTAATAAACTTCAATCAACTTACTATTACCAAATAGTATACACAAGACATTCAACACCATTAGCTTGAGCTAATAATCTTAAAACTCCCATCAAAGGTGAGAAAAACAAGCACAAGGTTTAGAGTTCAATCTCTTAAGCTCTATTCTGTAATTTCCCAGTTTTGGGATCAATAAAGTACATCCATCTAAAAGAAATCATTCCACCTCTAAGAGGAATTTTCATTTGCCAACCAGGTATCTAAAGAAAGATCAACAAGAAGATTAAGATCCGAAACCACTCACTTTTGTTTGCTGAGATGATGGCCCTCCTGTTTATCAGTTTAGCCATCTGCCTAGCAATCACACCCACTGTTACCCAGTCAGAATTGGGCCAAGCCAAAACGAAAGGTCAAAGATCCTCGGATGGATTCTTAATAACAGCCTCATCGTTAGAGCCTCTAGCTAACCTTAGCATGCCCACTGTTAACTCGGTCAACACCGTTAAACCAAAACGCCAGGTTGTCAAACCACAAATCGTTACCAAAATCTTACAAGACACTGTGTTGGTTTTGAATGCTTGCTCCGAAGCTTCAGTCAAACTCAACAAGGTCTTGAACTCTTTGCTCTTTGTGTTAAAGGTTGACTATGCTCACACACAGCCAATGTCTATGTTACTCTCAGAAGTAGCTAGAAACATTAGCTTTTCAGTTAACGCTTTAGCAATGAATATGCTCTCTCATCATATCCGTTTTGCAGTAAATCCAAATTTACTTCTCATTGCCATCCAAAGAATGATAACGACATGCTATGCCCACTCAGTTTTTCTGAACAAAAGCCTCAAACACCCTATGATTTGGACATCTATGGAACCATGGTTTAGTCTAACTAAACAAATTCAATTTGAACCTCCTTGAGTCACCTCAACACTGATTAGTCTGAATCTACCTCAAATATGAAAGAATTTTATTTTTGCTTTTGACTAAGATTTTTGGATACTTGCATGTGTATATACAAATAATCCTTTATACTTTATTTAGATTTTATGCACATTTAAACTGTTTTTGAAATTTTTACTAGATATTTTTCAGCAAACCCAAAACATTTATATCAAGTATGTCAAAACCCACATACTTCTAGTTCAATTTTTTTTTTTACAGTCTTTACAGGCTTATACAGAACTTTAGTATATCCTAGACAATTATACAATGTTTATATTTGGTCACGCCAAAATTATTTTTGAAATTTCCAGAAGTTTTTCAGAAAACCAAATTTAAGGACCTACACTTTGGAATAGATACTGTTCACAAGCTTAAGACTTATCGACATCAGAACTTTAGTTCAGCATTTGGATCAAGCCTCGCCAAATTGGGATTTGATGCCTAGGATTGCTATCAACGCTGAATCAACGTCACCATTGCTACCAGAGGGGGGGCTGTAGCATCATCTCACTTTGGCTCAGCAACAATTATTTTTCTGCTTAAAGACATTTTTGTTTCATCCAGGAATAATGCAAAGAAATGGATTTTCTTCCCCCAGGCCACAGCTGAAATCCCCTTCTTTTGTTAAAACCAGCCTAAGGAATTTCCCCCAATGTCCAGCTTCACTTTTATTGCCCCCATAAAACCTACACAGATCCACGACTCAGCTAATTTCCTTAAACTGTGGACATGCTGGATTTAAACAGTAAACAACTTTAAAGTACATTATTACAAACTCAATTCTAAACCTTCATTCTTTTCAGAACTATGAAAATGCAGATGGACTCTGATGTGTTTGATGTGGAAAATCAATAATATGTGTGAAATGCATTAATCTGTGATTTTATATATATATGCATGTTGATGTTAAATGAATGTTTATTCCTGCATGTTGATTTAGAAGCACTGCTTATAAGATACACTAAGGTTAGTTTAGTTATACATAAGTTTGTAACAGTACATTCCAATGCATTTAAAACTGTGTATTCCTGTGGAGTGATATCATGTGTCACCAGTCTTCATAGAACCCCAGCTTCTTCATCCTATTGGTCTCTCACAGACAAGGCCTGTTATTGGACTAAAGGTTCATCGAGCCCGCCCACGAAGAACGCTCATTGGCTGAGATTCCGGTCAGGCCGGAATCCCGCGAAACTCAACAGAGCTTATAAAAAGGAGAGAGACTCTTTTCCCAGCCTCTTTCTGCTCCGGATTCTCTTTTCGCCTGCTCCCTTCTTTCTGATCTCCTCCATTGTCTACACACAGCAAGGGAGAACAAAGGACCACATGGCGCTTTTCTGAACACAGCAGATAATTTGTTTATGTAACTTTGGTATTTTCTTCTTCTCTTAAATGCCTAGGAATTCCTTTTTCTTTGAGCTCAATTCTTAATCGGAGTCAAACTCCAATTCTTAATTTATGACTTTTTGTTAAACTTTCTGTAAACCGCCGTTTGTTTAATTTTAAGGTAAACTTTAATCTTGACTTTATTTTTATAATATTTTTCTTGACCAAGCACCTCCCAAAACTATTTTTATCTAAAGTCCGAAAGTTTCTTTTCTAATTTGAAATCGGATTAGATATCTCTTAATTATTACCGAAGACCTCTTGAAGAAAGACGCAGCTCCCACATAACGTGCAGCTGTAGGATCAACACACAGCTGTCCCACATCACTCTGAAGAGACGTCGGCACCATCTGGCTAAGACCCGTTTCAACTGTGGGTCATGCAGCCCAGAATCCAGCCTCCTTCGACCGCTTGAATCTAAAGGTCGAGCTGTGAACCCTTGAAGTATCTGCTGGCAGATATTTCCCTCACATCCACAAAGTCTTGGGCTGAAAAAGGACGACAGAACTGCCATCACTGAGGATCACGTGAGCTGAAAAAACTTTAATTCATCTGCTGAATTAAACTTGAGGTTCGGTACTAATTTATATATCTAATCAGATGCAAATTAAGAAGCCCTTAACATAACTCTCCTTTTCATTAAAATTCCGTTTTTATTTTCTTAAGATTAATTTAGGACTTTTTCATAATTAGCAAACTTTCTCCATAAATTAGCGTTGTTTTTGATAATCTGTTAACTCAAACTGATAGAAATTCGTTTCTCAGTTTAACCCTGGTTCCGAAAATATTGACATTGTTAATCTATCATTTACAAGATTGATTTTATGATTAATGAAATTATTTCGATGTCTATTAATCATTTTGTTTAATAAATATTTAAAAATGAGAAGTTGTTGGGAATTTATTTCATTCTGAGTCTGTTTCAAGCCCAGGTATCGAATTCACGGAAAATTTTTGAGACTGATTATTGATTAATTTATTGAGTGATCAAACAGGTATAAAGTGAAATTAAAGATCAAATTGCTTCTTAAAGATAGAAGCTGGTGCCCCTTACGAGTGTTATTAGCTTTTCTGATGTATATGAAATGAGATTTGAGCTCAGATTCCAATACATCAATATAAATTAAATAATTCATACCTGATCATATTTATTATTTATTAATATTCCCATATTTTCACGTTATATAACCTAACATGCATGTTTTTGGCATGTGGGAGGAAACCGGAGAAATCCCGGAGTAAACCCACGCAACACGGGGAGAACATGCAAACTCCACACAGATCACTGTTGGTCGGGGGCTGGGATCGAACCCACGATCCCACGATCCCCACAATCCCCCGGCCAAAGGTAAACTGTGCTGCCGCGGTGCTAACCACTGCGCCACCGTGCAGCCCATATTAGACAAAGATAACACAAGTAAACACAAAATGCAGTTTTTAAATGAAGATGTTTATTATTAAGTGGGGAAAAATCCAAACCTACATGGCCTGAGTGAAAAAGTGATTGCCCCCTAAACCTAATAACTGGTTGGACCACCCTTAGCAGCAATAACTGCAATCAAGTGTTTGCGATAACTGACAATGAGTCTTCTACAGAGCTGTGGGGAAATTTTGGCTCACTCATCTTTGCAGAATTGTTGCAATTCTGCCACATGGGAGGTTTTTTTGAGCATGAACCACCTTTTTAAGGTCATGCCACAGCATCTCATTCAGATTTTGGTCAGGACTTTGACTAGGCCAATCCAAAGTCTTCATTTTGTTTTTTCTTAAGCCATTCAGAGGTGCATTTGCCGGTGTGTTTTGGATAATTGTCCTGCTGCAGAACTCAAGTGCACTTCAGCTTGAGGTCACGAACAGATGGCCAGACATTCTCCTTCAGGATTTTTTTTTTTTGGTAGACAGCAGAATTCATGGTTCCATTTACTACAGCAAGTCTTCCAGGTCCTGAAGCAGCAAAACAGCCCCAGACCATCACACTACCAACACCATATTTTACTTTTTGTCACAACTCGCTCTCGTCCGTCATCAGCTCCAGTGGCGCACACACCTGCATCTCATCAGCCGCGGACTATTTAACCCGCTCTGCCTATAGCCTCAGTCTGGAGCCGTTTGCTCGTCTACGCTCCCAAACTCCAGTGCATGACCGACTCTCCCCGGCCTGCGCCATCCTTCACCCAGCACGTAAGCTGTTTGTTTCTTTTACCTGCTCTTCAGTCTCTCCCCTGTGCACAGGTGGACCCTCCAGGCGGCGGATTTCCCATCCTCGCCTCAACCTCCGCAGCTCTCTCCTCTTCTCGCCGAGTGCGCACCGGTGCGCTGTCTCCCAGGCTGAAGTCCTGCGTCAGCCAACGCCAGCCACCACAACACCTGCACGTAAGCAGTACACCGAGTGTTAACCACACGGGGTGTGTGACTGTCTCTAACCTGCATCTCTGTTCTGCCCATAGGGTTGCCTGGCTGCACGGCGAACTGTTCCGCTTTCGGTGCTTCCTGTTCACCATCAATCCGTCCACATCCCTCACACACGCACCCACACACCCACTGTTATTGAATAAAGCTTTGAATCTAACTCGAGCCTGTGTGTGTGTTCCCTGAGCCCAATATCATGTCAGTACAGCTCCAGCAAAGTGGCTCAGCGGACAGCGGGCTCGCACGCCGGCTTTTCACTCTCGAGGCTCGAGTAGATTTAATTGCTCATCAACTACAGGTGATACTGAATCAACTCACCCAAATTTCTCACCGGTTGGATCGCCTGGATCCTCAACAGGTGTTTCCCCCGGCCCTGCATAGCCGGCCAGCTCCCACCAACACGGCTCACACCCATCCCGACGCCCACGCGCTTCAGCGGGAGACTCGGCAAAGCGCACGGGTTCCTCCTCCAGTGTGAGTCGGTGCTTCAGCGTGTCCCCGGTGATTTCCCGTTCGATCATAGCTGAATTGGGTATGTGGCTAACCTCCTGGAAGGGTGAGCATTAGCTTGGGAATACGCTGTTATGGCGAGGCCCAGCTACGCAAACCTAACCTACGCCCAGTTCGTGCACGATTTCAACAAGGTTTTTGATCACTCGGATCGGGACAGCGTTTTAACCACCCGGCTACTTAATCTTCGTCAGGGTAGTCGATCAACCGCCGACTACGCTGTCAACTTCCGGGTGGTTGCAGCGGAAGTCGGGTGGGGCGATGCCGCACTTTGCAGCATTTTCACCCGTAGTCTGAGTTCCAGTCTACAGGACGAGCTGGCCAGCCAGGATTTGCCTGAACGGCTACCCAAATTAATTTCCCTTGCTATTAGCTTAGATAACAGGCTGAGGGAGCGGGCCGCCGAGCGGAAAGCATACAGCCGCTCGAGCGGGACTTCCACTCATGCTTCTCGGTCTCGCCCCCTGTCGTTACCCGCTCCGGAGTCCGCCGACGAATCCGAGGCAATGCTAATTGGGCGGCCCAAGCTTCCACTAGCAGAGAAACAGCGCCACAGGGAGCTGGGCCTCTGCATGTATTGCGGGGATGACCAGCACTCCGTGGAAGACTGCCCGGTCTGGCCAAAAGGGGGAGTCCTCGAGTTGCTGTAGGGGGCCTCGGGGACGCAACCCTTTCCAATCCCCTCACCAAATGCCTCATCCCGGTCAGGTTCTGTCATAACCCCATTGGCCATGTCACTCACTCACTGGTGGACTCGGGGGCAGAACAAAACTTTATTTCTCAAAGCCTGGCAACCCGCCTGGGCATTCCCTGCCAAGCGCTGCCAGCCCCTCTTAACTTGGTCACTCTCGCCCGTACCCCACTCGAGAGGGTCACCCACAGAACCAAGCCTATCTCTGTCATCATTTCTGGCAATCACAGGGAAGACCTCAGCCTCTTTGTCCTGCCCACCTCGGCTTCTCCCATCATCCTGGGCTACCCCTGGCTGCGTCTTCACAACCCAACGTTTGATTGGCAGTCTGGCAGCGTCCTCTCCTGGAGTACTTTCTGTATGAGCGCCTGCCTCCAGTCCGCTGCCTGTGCCCCGTCGGTGCCGCTCCCCGCTCCCGACTCGCCCCCGCCGGACCTGTCCTTGGTGCCCCCGGAGTTCCACGATCTGGGGCTCGTTTTCAGCAAGTCCAAGGCACTGCCCCCCCCCCACCGCCCGTATGACTGAGCTATAAACCTCCGCCCGGGGGCGCCCTTGCCATGTGGTCATCTCTACAGCCTGTCAGCCCTGGAGCATGAATCTATGGACGCCTACATCGAGGAGTTGCTCAGCACAGGCATCATCCGGCCCTCCTCGTCCCCATTCGGAGCTGGGTTTTTCTTTGTGGCCAAGAAGGATGGGTCCCTGCAGTTGTGTACTGACTTCTGGGCCCTAAATGACATCACTATAAAGGATAAATACACGCTGCCCCTTATGGACTCAGCCTTCAGTTCCCTCCAGGGAGCCTCCTGGTTTACCAAGTTGGACCTTCGCAGTGCGTACCACCTCGTTTGGATCCGGGAGGGCGATGAGTGGAAGATGGGGTTCCGGACGCCCAGCGGCCATTTTGAGTACCTGGTCATGCTGTTTGTGCTCACCAACACTCCGGCCGTCTTCCAGCGACTCATTAATGACGTTCTTCATGACTTCTTGGGGGTCTTTGTCTTCGTCTACCTGGACGACATCCTGATCTTCTCCCGGTCTCGGGAGGAGCATCAGGCTCATGTGAGGCGGGTCCTTCAGCGACTCCTCGAGAACAGGTTGTACGTTAAGGCGGAGAAGTGTGAATTTTATACCAACAAGACCTCCTTTGGTTCCAAGGTTGTCATAGCCAGGAGCGGCACTGGGGTTAAGCTCCCAGTGCTCATAAAATGCTCCTTACGGCGTGTGTCTCGAAAAGCCTCTGACAACTAAGTCCAACTCCTAGCCTGCCTGTGTGGTTTAGTCTCTAAGCCCGGTGGAACTGCTTTTACTAATAGGAGAAGGGGCGAGGGCAGATCTCTGGCGCCTTAAAACCAGATGCTTCGGGTAGATGGTGGCTCGTCAACCTGGGAAGGTAGCCCATCTAGGGGAAGCTAAACCCTGATTTCAAACCTCCGCTGCCTTGCGGCACACCCGGTCACAGGAAAGGCTTCGAGAGTCAACCCTGAGGAAAAATTCGGAGTCGGAGCCCCTAAGGCAGTTCTCTGTTGTGCTCAACATTGTTCTGGCAGCTCCTGCGACGGCGCTGGTGCCAAACTATAGCAGCCCTGCTGTTCCTTTGGATTCATCAGTGACGTGGAGAGGGGGGACATGCTGCATGAGTAACATCTTGTCCTACATATCTTCCTGCCCAGGCTTGAATCCTACCAACGCCCAACGCTGGAAGGTAGAACACCGGTGCGCATCGGCCTGTTCAGCCACAGGCGGTGCTGTTCCAGCAGAGTAGACATTTAGGATTCTCTTCCATGGTCATCATAGACCGACGGAGGCCGACGACGAGACCTCCTTCCTGGGTTTCGTCGTCTCCCACAATAAGATTCTCCCCGACCCTGCCAAGATCAAAGCGGTGGTGGAGTGGCCCGTCCCTTCATCGAGGAAACAGGTGCAACAATTTTTAGGATTCACCAACTTCTACCGCCGTTTTGTGCGAAAATACAGTGCCATCGCCTCTCCCCTGACCCGCCTCACCTCTCCCAAGGTGCCATTCCAGTGGACGGAGGACGCGGTGTCCGCCTTTGAGAAACTGAAGACGGAGTTCTCCTCCTCCCAGGTCCTGACCCAGGTTGACCCGACACTCCAGTGCCTGGTCGAGGTGGACGCATCTGATACGGGGGTGGGGGCAGTGTTATCCCAGCGATCTCTGGTGGACGGGGTGGTGCGTCCCTGCGCCTTCTTCTCTCAGCGCCTGTCTGCAGCGGAGCGAAACTATGACGTCGGTGACAGGGAACTCCTGGCTGTGAAGCTCGCGCTACAGGAGTGGCGTCATTGGTTGGAGGGAGCAGCGCAGCCTTTTGTGGTCTGGACCGACCACAAGAATCTGGAGTATGTGAGGTCGGCCAAGCGTCTGAATGCCCGCCAGGCGCATTGGTCACTCTTCTTCGGCCGCTTCAGATTTACCATCACTTATCACCCTGGTTCCAAGAACGGCAAACCTGATGCGCTGTCCAGGCAGTTTGCTCCTGAGGAACCAGAGGACCGTGACCACACCATCCTGCCAGCCTCATGCATCGTGGGCGCCGTTTCATGGGCGATCAAGGACAAGGTCCAGAAGGCACAAGAAGCTGAACCCGATCCTGGCAGCGGTCCGGCTGGGAAACTGTTCGTGCCATCGTCTGTCCGGGGTGACGTCATCCACTGGGCACACAAGTCGAAGTTCGCCTGTCACCCTGGTATCTCCCGGCTGGTAGAGCTCCTCCAGCGATCCTTCTGGTGGCCCGGACTCCGGAGTGACATCACCAATTACGTCCGTGCCTGTCCCCAGTGCACAAAGGGTAAGACCTCGACCTCCCCTCCAACTGGTCTCCTCCACCCACTGCCGGTCCCCAGGAGGCCCAGGTCTCATGTCGCCCTGGATTTCGTCACCGGCCTCCCCACATCCAACTCCTACAACACCATCCTGACCATAGTGGACCGGTTCTCTAAAGCGGCCCACTTCGTGCTGCTCCGCGGCCTCCCTACAGAGCGAGAGACGGCCGACTTGCTAGTTCAACATGTGGTCAGGCTGCATGGGATCGCGGTGGACGTCGTCTCTGACCGAGGGCCTCAGTTCGTGTCCAGGGTCTGGAAATGCTTTTGCAATGTACCGGGGGCCACGGTGAGTTTGTCCTCCGGCCACCACCCACAGTCTAACGGGCAGTGTGAGTGCACCAACCAGGAGCTGGAAGCGGCGTTGCGCTGCGTCACCTCTTCAAGTCCTTCTTCCTGGAGCACCTGTCTACCCTGGGTGGAGTACGCCCACAACTCCACCTTATCATCGGCCACGGGAATGTCTCCTTTCCGGGCGTCCCTGGTGTACGACCCTCAGTTGTTTCCCGAAGAAGAAGGTGAGGTGGCAGTTCCCTCGATCCAGGCTCATCTCAGACGCTGCCGGCGCATTTGGACCAAGACGCACCAGGCGCTTTTACGCACGGTGGCGCGCAACTCCAGAGTTGTTAATCGTCACAGGAGAGCTGCTCCTTGCTACCAGGTGGGCCAGCAGCTTTGGTTATTGACCTGGGACATTAACTTAAAGGCAGAGAAGAAGAAGCTGGCTCAGCGCTTCATTGGACCCTTTGCTGTGACGAAGGTAATCAATCCGGTGGCTGTGCGTTTGGCTCTCCCCCTCCCTCCGTGTCTGTCCTACATTCCACATCTCCCGTATTAAGCCCATGGTTTCTGATCCTCTCTGTCCTCCTCCCAGAGCTCCTCCTCCTCCCATGATGATCGGTGGCGACCCGGCGTGGGGGGTCACTGCCATCCTGGACTCCCGCCACCGGGGTCGCGGACTCCAGTACCTGGTGGACTGGGAGGGATATGGCCCTGAGTGGAGGTCCTGGGTTCACCCTTCCTGGGTGCTGGATAAACATCTCATCACGGAGTTCCACCGAGTGCACACAGATAAGCCAGCGCCGGGAGGCGCTGCTGGGGGGGCGGGGGAGTACTGTCACAACTCACTATCGCCCGTCATCAGCTCCAGCGGCGCGCACACCTGCATCTCATCAGCCACGGACTATTTAACCCGCTCTGCCTACAGCCTCAGTCTGGAGCCGTCTGCTCGTCTACGCTCCCAAACTCCAGCGCATGACCGACTCTCCCCGGCCTGCGCCATCCTTCACCCAGCACGTAAGCTGTTTGTTTCCTTACCTGCTCTTCAGTCTCTCCCCTGTGCACAGGTGGGCCCTCCAGGCAGCGGATTTCCCATCCTCGCCTCAACCTCCGCAGCTCTTTCCTCTTCTCGCCGAGTGCGCACCGGTGCGCTGTCTCCCAGGCTGAAGTCCAGCGTCAGCCAACGCCAGCCACCACAACACCTGCACGTAAGCAGTACACCGAGTGTTAACCCCACGGGGTGTGTGACTGTCTCTAACCTGCATCTCTGCTCTACCCGTAGGGTTGCCTGGCTGCACGGCGAACTGTTCCGCTCTCGGTGCTTCCTGTTCACCATCAATCCGTCCACATCCCTCACGCACGCACCCACACACCCACTGTTATTGAATAAAGCTTTGAATCTAACCCGAGCCTGTGTGCGTGTTCCCTGAGCCCAATATCATGTCACTTTTGGTATGATGTTCCTTTTCTGAAATGCTGTGTTACTTTCACGCTGGATGTAATGGGACACACACCCTCCAAAAAGGTCAACTTTTGTCTTGTCAATCCACAGAGTATTTTCCCAGAAGTCTTGGGGATCATCAAGCTGTTTTCTGGCAAAACTGAGATGAGCCTTTATGTTCTTTTTGTTCAGCAGTGGTTTTCGTCTTGGAACTCTTGCATGCAGGCCTTTTTTGCCCAGTCTCTTTCTTATGGTGGAGTCCTGAACACTGACCTTAACTGAAACAAGTGAGGCCTGCAGTTCTTTGGATGTTGTTGTGGGGTCTTTTGTGACCTCTTGGATGAGTCGTCAGTGCGCTCTTGGGATAATTTTAGTCGGCCGGCCACTCCTGGGAAGGTTCACTACTGTTCCATGTTTTCACTATTTGTGGATAATGGTTCGCACTGTTGTTTGCTGGAGTCCCTAAGCATTAGATATGACTTTACAACCTTTTCCAGACGGATAGATTTCAATTTATTTGTTTCTCACTTGTTCCTGAATTTCTTTGGATCACAGCATGATGTCTAGCTTTTGAGGATCTTTTGGGCTGCTTCATTTTTTCAGGAAGGTCCTATTTAAGTAATTTCTTGATTGAGGACAGGTCTGGCAGTAATCAGGCCTGGGCATGGCTAGATAAATTGAACTCAGCTTTCCAAAGATGTGATAAACTGCAGTTGATTTATGTTTTAACTGGGGGGCAATCACTTTTTCACACAGGGCCATGTAGGTTTGGATTTTTTTTTTTACCCTTAATAATAAACACCTTCATTTAAAAACTCCATTTTGTGTTCACTTGTTATCTTTGTCTAATATTTAAGTGTGACAAACATACAAAAAAAATTAGAAATCAGGGAGGGAGAAAACACTTTTTCACACCACTGTATATACATCGCAGATAAATAGATGGTAACCCATATAGATACATGAATTATACTTGCTGTACAATGCAGGACTATCAGGTGCAGGGTGAAATGTGAGGCATCAATTAGGCTGTAAGGTGCAGTATGGCAGCATAGTTATGACCAGAATTCAACGTATGCGTGAGTTATTGACTACCTTTATTATTTACCATTCTTCACTGTGTACAGCGAGAATAATCCACTGACCTATGTACTGTCTCCCGCCGAACTGAATGCCACTGGGTGCTGTTGGGTGGCAGAACTTGGTGATTTCCACTTCACAATCAAATACCGCCCTGACAAGGAAAATATTGATGCAGAAAGCTTGTCCAGGATGCCTTTGGATATTGAAACAGTTATGAAAAGTGTTCCAATCTGTAACAAAATGTATACACAAGAAACACCGGACAATAAGGATTTGATACTCACATGACAGAATGTATGAAAAGAGTTCCAGTTTGCAACAATACATTCCTAAATGTCAGATGTTGCAATAGAAGCATTGAACTAATATGTGATTTCAGTATTTTGATCGCGAGAAGTTTGAATACCTTATTTGCGCTAGGGGTTGAGGGTTTTGATTTTGGGGACAACATCTATTTTGAGGCAGAGTTTGTAACAGGTTAAATGGGTCAGACATGGTTAACCCAATAGCGTCATTCTCCTTTAATGCACTGACTATAGTTTTATGCGTTTGATGGAAATGGTTTCATACTAAGTTTTTTTTATGGCGTTTCGGAATCATAACAGAATGCGCCGACCAGCAAGAAAAAACCTAGCGGAGTAGACGTGCGTTTTTTCTTTTTCTTTTCACCCTCTTTTTCTCTTTTCCCCGGTGCTATGGCAGATCAGACGCAGAGGGAGCTGTGCTCGCAGTGCCTCTTGGAGGAAATGTTTTCATGGACTCAGAAGCCCTGTTCCCCCCAGGCCGTTCAACAGGCTCAGAACACAGCAATGAGGGTGATGGAAAGGGACAGCCTCAGGAATTATCCCGAGGTGATGGACATTCTCCAGAACATCCTCACCCAGCCATGCGGGGAGTTGGATGAGGAGTTTCCCCGCATATGGTACGCGCCGCCTTGTGAGGGGTTTATCGTGGAGGATGTCCTGATCTCCAAACCGTCCGCAATGAGGAAAAAGAGGAAGATGTCCCACCGAAGAAAGATTCCAGCCTCGCCGACAACAGCCCCATCTCCTCGTCCCGAGCCGTGTCCCGCTCCGTCCCCGGAGAAGCTGGAGGAACGCAGTCCGGCTCTTCAGGCGGGGGTGGACCTCATCTTGGAGGTGAAGCCATGGCTCCTCCCGGAGATGGCCGGGTGACTGGAGGAACTTTACCTGAGGGAAGGGGAGCTGCAGCCCAAGGAGGAGCGCGCTCTAATCATGGAGTCTCCATGACGTCATCACCTCCCAGGAATTCAGGCAAGTGTTTATTCAGTCTCTTTTATTGTTACCTGAAACTGCCTGCCTGATTCCTGATGAACTATCAGCTGACGATCATGTTCTCCCACCTGTCTCTCCTGTTTCTCCCATGCCATTGTTTTTTCCGGGAGATAAGCCTCAGATGCAGGAGCAGCTGCCACTGGGGAGAGTGGAGCTCCTGCCGCCTGTCTCCTCTCGCCACCGCCGTTCCCAGAGGGCCCGCCAGAAGAGTTTGGCTGACCTGCCACCCGTCTCATCTACCCCCGTCACCATGGAGACGGCTTCTTCACTCTCCACGAGGGGGCCCGAAACCAATTTGGGCATGGAGAGAGATGACTGGCTCCCTTCGGCAGCAGTGGACATCAGAGACCAGGAGGACAGCCGTTGGACAATGGAGGAGCCTGTGGTCCTGAAAGAGTCCAGACCAGCTACTGAGGTTGTTGCAGTGGAGGAGGAACCCGAGCCGGACCGCCTCGAGGTTGGGCCAGTGTCGTCATCGGGATGGACGGAGTCCTGGACAGTGGTGGAACTCGAGCCAAGGCAAGTGCTCTTGTTTGTTTCTCTCTCTCCTGAATTACAGCAACCTTGTCCAGCTTCTGGTGAGGAGAGCTGGATGCAGCCACTCGCTGCACCTGGTCTCGCCCTGCCGGGCTCCACCACCCCCAGCGACCCTAACCCTGTGTTTCTCTGTCCTGTCTCTGAGCTCTCTCTCAGGGTCGCCGGAGAGCTGCCAACACCACATGAGGCCACCGAGGATCTGGGTCCAGCGCCGGGATCAGGGAGGAACCCTACCTCCCCCGATGGGGACCACCGCAGATGCAACAGTGCTCCAGCTGGAGTCCACCGCCAGTGCAGCAGAGTTCCAGCCGGAGTCCACCGCCAGGGCAGCAGAGCTCCAGCCGGAGTCCACCGCCAGGGCAGCAGAGCTCCAGCCAGAGTCCACCGACAGGGCAGCCACGTCTCGGACCGGGACTATCGCAGGTGCTACGGTCCCCCTGCTCCAAGCTTCAGAGGGCAAGGAGGCTTCTATCCCTCGGTTTTGCCACTGAGGTCCCCCAGTGGATAGGCTGCCTCTCCACCTTCCCCTCTGGTCCTGGTGGCTCCACCACACTGGTCGGCCACCCGAAAGACTTGACCTTTGGGTCAGATCATCCATTGGCCCTGGCAGGCCACCAGACTCTCCTCAACGGGCAGCCTGCTGGACGTGGGACTGGGGCAGGCCACCCAATCAATTACCCCTCGCCATGCCTAGGGCCTGGGAGTCTGGGCGGCCCCCTGAACTTTGGACTGCTGAAACGGGGAGTTAGTGTCTTAGGTGGGGGGGGGGGGGGCTGTTAAGAGGTGCACTTTATTATTTATGCATATTATGTGTTGTGTTTTTCATGTGTTGCTTCCTTCCTAACCTGTTTTCCCCCCACCTCCTGCCCTGGGTAGTTGTTTGTCTCTGGGATGGCGGGAGGTGTGTGTGTGGGGGGGTCCCTTGGTTTAATTTTTTTTTTTCCTTGCTGGTAGTACTGGGGTGTCTGGAATCCATCCATTGAGGGGTGCTCTGTCATGAACCAGGGTTTGGTGGTCCCAAACCCAGTTCTGACCCGTGGCTATTTTGGCCCGTGTCCCTATTTATTTTCCATCAGGCGCTTCAGGGAGCTCCTTGGGTCCTTCACTTCCTGACAGCTCGGGCATGCCCCCTCCTCTTGTCAGTGCCATCAGCTGCATCTCATTATTGGGTGTTCACACACACATACATACACACACTTCATTCATTCTCATTCACACACTCATACACTCACTCACGCACACCATGTGTGGTGAGACCCTCGGAGAATTCATCTTCATACACGGCAGTGTGTTCCTCCATGTATGTTTTGTTATCAGTACCTACGTTTACCTTCAGCCTGACGTGACCGTCTTCTCTAACACTACAAAACTGTGTACCTCTTTTGTGTTTGTGGCTGTTCCTGCTTACCTTCATCCACTGGACTACACGGACAGCCCTGGATCATTCCAGCCGTAAGTTCCTTGTGCCAACAGCAGCTCTGGGGCACTAGGCATTCCCTCCCTCAGGCTGCAGAACATCCAGGTGGCGTCCCTGTACATCTAGTGGCCTCAAGCTAATCATTTCAACCCTCTGTTAGCAGCGTGGCCATTGTTGGACTTGTTTTTTTGGTGTTTTTGTTAATAAGGTGCATGGTCTACTTCCGCAATTGGGTTTTCCATTTCTTTGTCTGTGTACTGCCTAAAAGCACACGGACGATCATAGCACGTGCCGGTATTTTGTGAAGTGGTGTTTGCTTCCAGTTTTGTACAGAGGTATAATTTTAGCTATTTTTATTTTACTTGGAGTTGTACTAGTTTGGAATGATAAGTTGCAAATGTGTTTCAGTGGTTTAATAATTTCCACAACCTTTGTAACAGCTTCCATGTCAATGTCATCAGTCAGTTGAAACTTTATTTTTGAATTTACTAGTACATACCTGTGCATACCCGTCCATGCAAGTATTTCTGCATGACCGTTGCTGAAGGGTCTCCTCCTGTGTGAGACGGCTGTGTTGTTCACAGTCATGCTGCAGGCATCACTGACAGAGATTTCTTGAATTTATAGAGTGCCTTCTGCCTTAGTGGTGAGTTTTCCTGATGTCCTTCTTCGAATGGGTGTAGTTAAAAGTAGTGTGCCATATTTGGTCTCAGCTTCTCTGTGCCTTGCCTGCTGTGCAGCTTTGGTGGCCAGGCAACTATTCCGCGTCTCCTGGGTCTCAGCTTGTCTGTGCCGGGTCTCCTCCCGTGTGAGATGGCTGTGTTGTTCATAGTCATGCCGCAGGCATCACTGACAGAGATTTCTTGAATTTATAGAGTGCCTTCTGCCTTACTGAGTGGGAGTTCCCGATGTCCTGTGTAGCATCATCTTTATTTGGCTCCATCCATCCATCTTCTTCCGCTTAATCCTTTTTGGGTCGCAGGGGGGCTGGAGCCTATCCCAGCATCTTTGGGCGAGAGGCAGGGTACACCCTGAACAGATCGCCAGTCCATCGCAGGGCCAACACAGAGAGACAGACAAACTTTCACTCTCACAGTCATACTTAAGGACAATTTAGACAATAAAATTATTATTCATCTTAAAGACATTGTTTCACCAAGGAAAAGGCCAGTCAAGAACTGCTTTTTCATCTCAGGACCACTGTGGCGAACACATTCCTTTGTAAAGAGGTACAAGAGATAAGGATTCCATCTCTGCAAGGAACGGATTAACTTAGATCATAAATAAACTCTTTCTCCTGCCCGTTTTATGGGTTAATAAAATGTGGACAAAGAACAGGCATCCCATAAACTTTAAATGCATTTCCTAAGGCCATAGGATTATCCACAACTCGACGCTACCCCTGGTGGATGTCTCTGGAGTAGACGCTTATTTTTGACTACACTGATGAACCGAAATTAACTGTCTTTCTTCAAGTTTCATTTCCCAGGACAATTCTAAGGACACTATTTGTTGAAGATCACTGCCTCTGTGGGACTCTGATATTCTGTGGACAATCATATGGGTTTGAAAGAATATATTAATCCTTGATTTGAAATATGTGCACTTTAAAATGTTTAAATGAATGTTTATTCTTGCATGTTAATTTAAAAGCACTAGTTACAAAGTTGCATGGATCACTGAAGTAGGAAACATTTTACACAGAAGTATATTGATGAATTTTTAGTATTAAGATGTGTGTATCAGGTTAGAAGAAAAAAAAAGTTTCCCCAAGTCATATGACTGGGATCTGCCAGTCTCTGCTTAGCAACAGATCTCTCAATATTATTGGTTGTTACAGACAAAAGAATGTTTGTTCATTGGACTAAAGTTCATAAAACCCACCCATGAAGCATGACTATTGGATTGGGCTTATGTCAGTCACCCTAACGGCGCGAGATTTGTCTGAAGTTATAAAGAGGGGAGACACCCTCCTTCAATCAAAAGCAGTATCAAAGTTTCTGTCCGTTCAGTTTTTACAGGGAACACGGAATATTGTGTTTGTGTAAACTTCTGTGTATTTTAATGTTTTTCTTTAAATGTCAATGATTTAATTCTTTCTTTCCTGAGCCTAAATCTTGATTGGGAGTTAAAAACTCCCGTTCCTAGGCGTTTCTCTATTTTTCTTCTTTTAAACTTTCTTTAACTCACTGTGTGTGTTTTTTCAAGGACTGACCATTTCCATACTGGAAGCAATTTTCAACTTCACGAAGTCAGAAAAATACTTTTTAATTTTGTTATCAGGATCAGATTTTGTAATTATTCTCGAATTCCCTTGGGAGAAGCCGCTGACCCATGAAAGCCTCAACACAGCTTGCCATTACGCTGCCCTAAGGAAGCCACCATCACAATCTTGGTTTGACCTAAGCTCCAACTGTGATTGAAGCAGTCAAAATCCAGCCTTGTGACTGCTTGACAGTAAAGGTTGAACTATGAACTTTGGAATATCTGCGGGCAGATACTCCCTCTATAATCCATGAAATCTTCAGCTGAGGAAGCCGCCGAAAGGGACCACCACGCAAGGAATCAGAATCAGAATCAGGTTTATTGCCATTGTTCATGTGATACACAAACTAGGAATTTGTCTCGGTGCCATGCTGCAACATTAAAAACATAATGAGAAAAAGGGATAAACTAAAAAACTAAAGGACTAGAAACGTGCAATAAGTGTAGAAAAATAAGTAATAATAAGTAATAATAATAATAATACTAGTAATAATGAGTAGTACTAGTCAAGGCAGTTTAAAAAATTAGCATGTAGCAGATAATGTGAAGTACCACATAGTGCAGTCAATAATGCAACAGAAAAACAGTGATGAATGACATGAGTCTGGTTGAGCTGCTGTACATAGTGCACGAGAGTCAAAAGTCACTTAGTGTTCAGCAGTCTGATGGCAGAGGGGAAAAAGCTGTTCATGTGCCGAGAGGTTTTAGTCCGAATGGACCGAAGCCTTCTACCTGAGGGGAGGGGGGCAAACAGCACGTGACCAGGATGTGAAGGATCGGCTATGATCCGGCCAGCACGCCTCCGGGTCCTGGAGATGTACAGGTCCTGGAGAGATGGGAGCTTGCAGCCTATCACCTTCTCAGCAGTGCGCACGACGCGCTGCAGCCTAGTCTGTCCCTGGCAGTGGCTCCTGCGTACCACACAGTTATGGAGGAGGTGAGGATGGACTCGATGATGGCCGTGTAGAACTGCACTAACATCTTGGTGGGTAGCTTGAGCTTCCTCAGCTGCTGCAGAAAGAACATCCTCTGCTGGGCCTTTTTGATGAGGGAGCTGATGGTTGGCTCCCATTTGAGGTCTCGGGTGATGGTGGTGCCCAAGAAGCGGAAGGAATCTGCAAAGGTGATGGGAGAGCCTGTGATGGTGAGGGGGGGCAGGGGGGATGTGACTTTCCTGAAGTCCACAATCATCTCCGCTGTCTTCAGAGCATTCAGCTGCAGGTTGTTGTGGCTGCACCAGGACACCAGCTGGGCCACCTCTTCCCTGTAGGCGGACTCGTCACCGTTGGAGATGAGCCCGATGAGGGTGGTGTCGTCCGCAAACTTAATCAGCTTAACAGACTGGTGGGAGGAGGTGCAGGAGTTGGTATAAAGGGAGAAGAGTAGGGGGGAAAGTACACAGCCCTGGGGTGATCCAATGCTGATGCTAACAGAGGGAGTCACGTGAGCTGTATTCTCTGTTCCATCTGCTGAAAGTAAATAAACGTCTGAGATTTGAGAATAATTCAGCATTTGATCAGATACAAAATTAAAAAAGAAATAATATAATTTTTCATATTAAAATTCTGTTTCTTACTTTCTTAAGAGTAGTCCAGAATTTTTCATATAAATTAGTTAATTTTCTCCATAAATTTGTGTCCAATATTATCCATAATTTTCATTTCAACTCTTCCAAATTCATGCTAAAGTCCATGGTTTTATAGATGAGCTCACATTGTTACTCCATCCATCCATCCATCCATCCATCCACCCATCGTCTTCTGCTTAATCCTTTTCGGGTCGCAGGGGGGCTGGAGCCTATCCCAGCATCTTTGGGCGAGAGGCAGGGTACACCCTGGACAGATCGCCGGTCCTTTGCAGGACCGACAACTATTCACTCTCACTCTCCTCAGTTACAAATTTAATGTGATGGTTAATGTTGATCATTTCACTGTTTACAAGTTATCTGAATGTGATGTCATTTAATCAGCTTCATTTAAATAAATCTGTAAAATGAGAGAAGTTGTTGGGAATTTATTCCATTCTTAGTCTGTCATCGAAGCCCCAGTATCGAATTCACTAATTTGAGACTGATTGATTGATTTATATAATTGATGATTAAACAGGTGTAAAGTGGAATTAATTAATAAATTGTTCACAAGAGAGTGAGCTGGTGCCCCAATGAGTGACTGATATCGTTTTCTGGTGTGTATGGGTGAACTGGGAGGTAAATTCCCATTCCCGCATACCCTTCCAAGTTTAAATTAAATAATCTTTATACCTGATCATAATTATGAATTAAATATCACTACACCTGGTTCGAATTGGTGTGGTTTAAAGTAATGTGTTGTATTCGGTGTCAGCTTCTCTGTGCCTTGCCTGGCATGCAGTGTTGGCGGCCAGCTGACTGTTCTGCATCCCCTGGGTCTCAGCTTGTCTGTGCTGGGTCTCCTCCTGTGTGAGATGGCTGTGTTGTTCACAGTCATGCCGCAGGCATCACTGACAGGGATTTCTTGAATTTATAGTGTGCCTTCTGCTTTACTGAGTGAGATTTCCCAATGTCCTGGTTCAAATGGGTGTGGTTTAAAGTTGTGTGTCGTATTCGGTGTCAGCTTCTCTGTGCCTTGCCTGGCATGCAGCGTTGGTGGCCAGCCAAATATTCCGCATCTCCTGGGTCTCAGCTTGTCTGTGCCTTGCGTGGCATGCAGCGTTGCTCACTTTGTGGGCATTTCAGGCTTCAAGTGACTCAGCACATGCATGGCACACTGCCACACATTTCCTGTCTGTCTGTACATCCCTTGTCTGTTGTACCCTATGCTGGTGAAGGGTCTCCTCCTGTGGCAGGCATCATAGGACACTACATCATAAGTAGGCAGGCATCGTGAGTGATGGTCTGTATGACACCATAAAGACATCCAGGCTGGCATCATAGGACACTACATCACAGGTAGCCTGATGGTCTGTATGACATCATAAAGACATCCAGGCTGGCATCATAGGACACTACATCACAGGTAGCCAGTCCTATTGCCTATATGACAGCATCGTCTATATGACATCAGTCCTGAGTCCTATGTACCCTAAGATCATAAGGTCATCATAGGACATCCTACAGACATCATAGGCCATCCTATGATGTTCTATGATCGTGACAGACACACAGACATTTCTTGAATTCAGAATCAGAATCAGAATCAGGTTTATTGCCATTGTTCATGTAGTACACAAACTAGGAATTTGTCTCGGTGCAATGCTGCAACATTAAACATGATAAAATAAAAGAAATAAACTATACATGCAATAAAGTGTAGAATAAGAGTGAGTGATACTGGTCAGCAGTTAAAATATATTAGTGAGCAGCAGATACTGTGGAGAACCATATAGTGCAGTCGGTAATGCAGGAAGAAAACAGTGATGATTGACATGAGTCTGGTTGAGCTGCTGTACATAGTGCACGAGAGTCAATAAGTCACTTAGTGTTCCAGCAGTCTGATGGCAGAGGGGAAGAAGCTGTTCATGTGACGGGAGGTTTTAGTCTGGATGGACCGAAGTCTTCTACCTGAGGGGAGAGGGGCAAACAGTACGTGACCAGGGTGTGAGGGATCGGCTATGATCCGGCCAGCACGCCTCCGGGTCCTGGAGATGTACAGATCCTGGAGAGATGGGAGCTTGCAGCTGATCACCTTCTCAGCAGTGCGCACGACGCGCTGCAGCCTTAGTCTGTCCCTGGCAGTGGCTCCTGCGTACCACACGGTTATGGAGGTGGTGAGGATGGACTCGATGATGGCTGTGTAGAACTGCACTAACATCTTGGTGGGTAGCTTGAGCTTCCTCAGCTGCCGCAGGAAGAACATCCTCTGCTGGGCTTTTTTGATGAGTGAGCTGATGGTCGGCTCCCACTTGAGGTCCCTGGTGATGGTAGTGCCTAGGAAGCGGAAGGAATCAGCAGTGGTGATGGGAGAGCCTGTGAGGGTGAGGGGGGGCAGAGGGGTTGTGACTTTCCTGAAGTCCACAATCATCTCCACTGTCTTCAGAGCGTTCAGCTGCAGGTTGTTGTTGTTGCACCAGGACGCCAGCTGGGCCACCTCTCTCCTGTAGGCGGACTCGTCGCCGTTGGAGATGAGCCCGATGAGGGTGGTGTCGTCCGCAAACTTGATCAACTTGACAGACTGGTGGCTGGAGGTGCAGGAGTTGGTATAAAGGGAGAAGAGTAGGGGGGAAAGTACACAGCCCTGGGGTGATCCGGTGCTGATGCTAGTAGAGTCTGAGACAGTCTTTCCCAGCCGCACATGCTGCCTCCGGTCCGTCAGGAAGTCGGTGATCCACCTGCAGAGGGAGTCAGGCACGTTGAGCAGGGACAGCTTGTCCCGGAGCAGAGCGGGGCGGATGGTGTTGAATGCGGAGCTGAAGTCCACAAACAGGATCCTGGCGTAGGTTCCCGGGGAGTCCAGGTGCTGCAGGATGGAGTGGAGGGCCAGGTTGACTGCGTCGTCTACAGACCTGTTGTCTCGGTAGGCAAACTGCAGCGGGTCCAGGAGAGGGGTGGTGATGGACTTGAGGTGGGGCAGGACCAGGCGCTCAAAGGACTTCATGACTACAGAGGTGAGCGCTACAGGTCTGTAGTCATTAAGTCCAGTGATCCGTGGCTTCTTGGGGACAGGGATGATGGTGGAGGATTTGAGGCAGGTCGGCACGTGGCATAGCTTAAGGATTCATAGAATTCATAGAATTCATAGAGTAAAGTGATGTACAAATCTATTGCAATAAAGAATTTCATAACAAAGAAAAGGAGGGAAGACATCATTATGGCAAGACTCAGACTGGATCACACACGTTTAAATGGCATTTTATTCACCATGGGGAAAAGCGAAAGTGACAAATGTAGAGAATGTGGAGTAAAAGAAATTGTCGAGCACATCTTAGTACACTGTCACAAATACAGAAATGAAAGACAGATAATGGAAAATGAAGTTTGAGAAGCCGGTAGGGAATGGGATTTAACTGGGACTCTGGGAAAAGATGGAGATGGAGAGGCAATAAGAATCACGAGGAGGGCTCTTCTCTTTTTTAAATAACACAGGATTCAGTCATAGAATTTAGGGGTCGGGCTCAGATGACATAATGTTACACACTCTTGTACAGTAGGTGGCGGTATGCACCTTTCAGTTGTTTGCTATCTGCCAGTAACCGAGAGAAGAAGAAGAAGAAGAAGCAGCAGCTCAATGATTTCCCTCTCTTCCACTGCTGTTAAAATATTGAATTTGGATTTTTTTCATTTAATTTACTATTCTCCTTTTCATGCATGACTGGATCAGGGATTTTTTCTGCTAATTTTGGTCCAGTATTTACAAAGAATTCCTTGAATCTATTTACTTCATCATTTGTATTATTAATATATTTATCTATATAATATTGAGGATAATTATCTTGTCTATCTTCATTCGAATTACTTTATGTAATATATTCCATATGCACATTTTTAATCCCTTGGTGAGCCATGGACTATCTGAATATTTTTGTGTCCTGTTTGGTCTTGTTCATTGTTGGTGCTGGGGTTAGGATGTGCCGTCAACTTTTCTTTGGTCAGATTTTATCATGCTGAATAAGGCTGTTGTAGTGCTGTCTTGAATAGCCTGTTGGTCAGCATAGTGATGTTTTATTGGGGTTTTTGCAAGAGCTGCATTTACTATCTGTGCAGCTAAAGACTTGGGATCTTCGCAAGTATAGGTGCGTGTCTGTTCATGAGTAATTTGCCTTCTCAGTGGCATCATGCGTGAGCCAGTACTGCAGCACGGAGATCGTTGCGGGTCAATTTTTGATCTTTGGGATTGTTTGAGAAATTTTTGTGGGTTTTGGACTGAGTCAAAACTTTGAGAGACTGTGGTGAGTGTGGAGATCACTGAAGATCACTGATAGATTAAATATTGGTCAGATCTCTCCTCTGTGTAAAGGGAGTAAAAGACAAAGGAAGAAAAGGAGAAACTGTGATAGACCCAAACATGAGAATGCATTCCACAAATCTAAGAAGCATTAGATCTTGTTATATTCATTTTCATCTGATCACACATTCTGTTCGAGTGCCCTGGGGCATAGGGAATACCCATTTGACACATCAGTCCATTACCTATGAACAAGGGCGAGAGCTTGACCCAATATACTGCATTTCACAAACAGGCTACTGATTAATCTCTCTGTATTACAGTGCACAACTGCTGACATACTGTCACAGCAATCTGCCAAGCAAAACCATGAGAATAGATAGGACTTGGTCATCAAAGACTTTGGCATAATGTATATCGGTTCACTGGCGATAGGAGTCCAATAGAAGGGGGCAGGGGTGGACATGATCACAAATGCTGTTGCTCTCAGCTTAGAGATAATTCACTTAATATGCATCATTCTGTCTCATTCCCTTCAACTTCCTTGCCCTCCATTAGCTTGGCCTAGTTTGACATTACCTGCAGCATTTTTAACCTCTCTTTTCCCGTTCATTTTTTCCACTGTACTGAATACTTGGGTTACAGAAATAGGTCAAGCAGTTCATTGGAGTCCATGTCAAATTGAAGTGAAATATGAGGCTGAAGGATCAAAGGGCTGAGTACAATCACTGCAGCCACATCAGAATTATTTACAGGAGAGAGCAGTTTTCAATAGCAATCCTGTTTGCCAAGGAATGGCTGCATTTTCTTTAACTCACTGCAAATCTAATTTTATTCTACTTAATGTAAAATTAGAAATCTCCAGATTTGATGAATGTCATGCCATTTTTTACCTCTATGGTTCAGTTACACCCAGATGAGCCCAAACCAGAGAACATGTATCTAATCAGCTGTATGCAAGTACCCCTTATTCCCTATTGTGGCACTAATAAATTATTATCTAATCAGCACGAATTGGTTGAAAAAATGTTGAAAAGACAGCTTTGCCAACCTTGTAAAAATATGATTTGCTTGAAAAGTGAAAGATGAAAAGGTGTCTTTTTCAGTTGTTGAAAAGACATCTCTAAATAGACATCCAACATTTTCTAAACCTCATTGTGAAATAAACCCAATTTCAACTATTAATTCATGATTATATAGTTATTATATCATTATCATATGAGATAAGATAAGATAAGACAAGCCTTTATTAGTCCCACAATGGGGAAATTCCAGGATTGCAACAGCACAGGGATAGCAACACTCAGAGCAACAATCAGAAGGCAAGAAAAAAAACAAGAACAGCTAGTAAACATATGTACATATTACTATATATATATATATATATATATATATATATATATATATATATATATATATATATATATATATATATATATATATTGTAACGTCGGGGCCATTTTAAGGGAGCCAGGGATTTCCCAGCATGCTTTGCCAGTTTGAAACGTTACTGTGTGTGTTAAATGTGTTACTTCTGAGTTATACTGCTGTGTCATTATAACTGCATTATAATGGCCCAGCAGTGTTTAGCAGGATTAGGGCAAGATGTATCATGTGTGTGTAACTGTGATGTAAACAGAGGTCTGTGGGAATGACCTCCACTGCTCTGGGTACTAAGTTGCAGGTTGGAGGTTGGGGTGTGTGTAAAATAAATCTGGTTGATCACAGCCATCTGCTCTATTGTCTTTTTGTGTGAACCCCTGCAATCGTCACACTGGTGTCAGAAGTGGGATATGGAGCGAGATGAGGATCCAGGCGGAGGTACAGCGGCCGGAGCGATTCATCGCTCAGCCGGGAACGGAGTGTAGAGCTGAGACGCCGGCCCTTGGAGAGCTTTGCCGCGATGGACGGAGCAGAGCAAACCAGCCCCGCTTCCCGCCCTTTTCAGGGCAGGACGGGCTGGCGATTCCAGAGCGACTAGGAGCGGCAATCGACCGGGAAATGACAGTCTCATCCATCCAGCAGCGGGCCAAGATTCCCCGCTACAACGGCGAGAACCTGTTGGATGACCGCCTGGTCCAGGTCGAGCTGGCTGCCGCGCTGATCATCAGAGGAAACCACCGTGCTGCGAGCGAGTGGAGGAGGAGCTACGGCAGATCACAGCAGCGCGTGCACGAAGGAGACAGCCGTGGCGACGCGAGGAAGGACGGCTTCCGCTGCACAGAGCCAGGGTACATGGCATGGTACTGCCCCGCACAGAGCGCACGACAAACTGGCCCCTCGCCGACGCTAAATTAGAGCGAGGTGGCATGGACGGGAAAAAAAGCCGCCTCCTGCAGATGCTTCCCCCGGCAGATGACGTCACAGAGGCGCAGGAGCGACGCAGCGGAGCGAGCAGGACGAAGATGCGGCCACTTTCCAGGCGCGGCAAAGGCTGGACGCATGGATGCGGGCCAGCGGCCGCCTGGGAGAACTGGCAGCGGTGGGAGTCGGCCGGAGCGTGCCTGGGACTCCCGCTGCCAGGGAAGGGACTGTGCGTGGTCCTACAGAGGCTGTCAGATGTGTCCATCCGCCCGCTGATGGCTAAACCGTAACCCTACCCCAACCAGATGCTCTGACCGAGACTCAGATGGCCCGTGCACGCCGCCCTGGCACCGGGCTGACTCGCGTTGGATTTCTGAAAGTGGACTTTGAATTTTCTGGGGACAGAAACCAGTCCAGGGGGGGGGGGCAGTGTAACGTCGGGGCCATTTTAAGGGAGCCAGGGATTTCCCAGCATGCTTTGCCAGTTTGAAACGTTACTGTGTGTGTTAAATGTGTTACTTCTGAGTTATACTGCTGTGTCATTATAACTGCATTATAATGGCCCAGCAGTGTTTAGCAGGATTAGGGCAAGATGTATCATGTGTGTGTAACCGTGATGTAAACAGAGGTCTGTGGGAATGACCTCCACTGCTCTGGGTACTAAGTTGCAGGTTGGGGGTTGGGGTGTGTGTAAAATAAATCTGGTTGATCACAGCCATCTGCTCTATTGTCTTTTTGTGTGAACCCCTGCAAACGTCACAATATATATATATATATATATATAGATAGATAGATAGATAGAGAGAGATT